>CM042012.1:118389797-118937297 GCA_023525715.1 Cichorium intybus
GAAATGAAAGGAAGAAAACTTTACCGTTCGATTTGAAAAAGAAGAGAGGAGATGAAAATGGAAAGTTGGTGAAGTGATGGGGTTTCGGTGCTGTCAGAGGATTTTACGCACACTGTCTTGGGAGATGAAACGTTGATTTTGGAGCCAAATTTTGAATAGGGTGTTTTTAACCGCACTCTAGTCTAAATAACTTTATCATAATAACATAGGTTTATTAATTATCTAGGATTCCTACCTAATTATTATATAATAATTGTTTTTTTAATTAATATTTTGTCACCCTTAATTATTGAACTAATCAATTTTTTTTTAAAAAATACATCAGAATTTAAAAAAAAAAAAAAAAAAAAAAATACATCAGTGGCAAATCATTCGAACGAAAGAACCAGATAGAAAGTTATTTATAATTAATAATATGAGAGGAGCGATGGGAGATAATGGATGGTCGGAGGTCAGACGGAGACAGAAACAAAACAGAAGCCGGCAGGAGCGAAGAAATGAAGTAGACAATGTAACAACGTTCTTTGTGTCTGGCTTCTCGGATAATACAAGAAAAGAAAATCTATGGAAGAGTTTTGAAAAGTTTGGAAGACTAATAGACGTTTACATGGCGCAAAAGAAAACAAGAAATGGATTCAACTATGCCTTCATCAGATTCGCAGGAGTACGTGACGAACCAGAACTGGAAAGAAACATCGCCGAAGTAAAGATTAACGGGACGATCCTTACGAGTAATCTCGCAAGGTATGAAAGGAAAGGCGAATCAGTCACGGTCAGACCCCGAACCTGGAAAGCAGCCCCCCCAGTAATACGTACAAGCCATGGATACCGTGACTCCAGGTCATTTGTAGAGGTTTTGAAGCCAAACATTCCACAGCACGAAAAGACCGGTAATCAAACTCCTTCTCACCCCATTCAATTACAACATGAGAAAGGGATGTTCACGTGGTTAGGTCAAAAAACCCTAGTTGGTGAGGCAATATCGCTAAACCATCTGGGACACTTAACCAAACTTCTGTATAACAAAGGCGAGGTTAACATTGAATTAAAATATGTTGGTGGTCTAAGGGCAATACTAGTATTTGATAATGCTGAACATGCTAAGAGGTTCAAAGAAGACAAACGAAGATGGAACGAGATGCTTAAGTGGGTGTGTTGGGGGGAACAACTGGACATGAGATTTGAAAGAGTAGCATGGATTCACATCATTGGACTCCCTTTTCAATTATGGGGAGAAAAGAATTTTGCCAAAATCACCGATAAATTTGGAACCATTATAGCACCGTTTGATGGAATTTACAATCGTGTAGACTTGTCCCATGCAAAGATCGGTATTCTTACGGCTAGGCGCAGTCGTATTGACGAGGAAATCTCATGTTCCATAGACGGCAAAATTTTTAAAATTGGGGTTACTGAGTTTGATGACAATTACTGGTTTCCGTTTAAATTTGATCCGATAACAGATGCTAAATCGTATTCGGAGGGTTTATCAGAGGACGACGATGAAGAAGACGACGGGATTTCGGATACATGGGAGGCAGAAGTCGAGAATGAAAAGGAGGAAGGTGAATTCAGGATTGATGATGAAATCGTCAATGAATCAGAGCTTGGCCGTACTGAAGAAGACGAACAGATGACTAACGCTGACGGTATCGCCGATGATCCTCGTAATTCCCATGACGGTTTGAATGGGCATGAAAAGCAAAAGTCGGGTAGTAATGATACATCGAATCCACCAAACCCATGTGCTGGGACGGAAAACGTTGAGGCGTATGATGAAAATAATGAAGGAAAACCTACCAGCTCTATATCGGTGAATCTTCAGGCCCAAATTGGACAATCCAATATTCCACAACCTTTAAAAGCAGGCCCAATTAAGGAGTTAGTAGATAATGGATGTTTCGGGCCCTTTCCATCCCCCATTAACACATTGGATAATCAAATTGAGCCCACAGAACTTGGATTTGATGTTGGCGGATCTATTGGCAAAAGAAGGAAATTGTCTAAATGTACTTCTCGTATTTCTCACCATCTCAGCGCTATCTCCCCAACTGCAATAAATCTTGAAAATGTAGTATTCCCCCCAAATATCGACGCCATGACTGACATTGGTGATAATCCAGCCAATAAATTCGATCTCAACAGAAGATGCGATAGTTCCAACTCGGTTTCGACCACCAGCAACAGGAACTCAACATCTGAAGAAATCAGGAAAACTATGGAAATCGGGAGGAAAATTGGAATTGAAATTGCAGAAAAAGATCCGATTTTGCAAGAAGTCATGATGGGAGAAGGAGAAAAAGAAGTTATTCGATGAATTGTTTAAGCTTAAACATAAGAGGGGTTGGAGAATCTTATAAAGTCAACTGGGTGAGAATACTGAAGGCTCAACATAATGTTTCTTTTATAGGATTACAAGAAACGCAATTACTGGATTCCGACTGCATTGACGTGAAAGGCTGCTGGGGATCAGGCAATTTCGATCATGCTTCTATTCCGGCTAATGGGAGATCGGGGGGTTTACTTTGTATTTGGGATCCTAATATTTTCAAGGTTAGTAACATAATAAAATCACGCCATTTTTTAATTACAGTTGGTAATTGGGTTGGATTCCATGGTGATTTAATCTTCGCAAATGTATATGGCCCTCATGTGGTATCTGAAAAGAAGAAATTATGGAATGATTTATTAGAAAAAATTCACAGTATGTCTGGAATATGGATCGTATTTGGGGATTTTAACACAGTAAGGTGTTCCGATGAGAGGTATAATTCACAGTTTTGCCCATATTCAGCCCGAGATTTCAATAATTTCATTTCGATGGCGGGTCTCAAAGATGTTCAGATGGGGGGACATCATTTCACGTATTTCTGTCAAAGGGAATTTAAACTAAGCAAGCTAGATAGATTTTTGGTTGATCAAAATCTGATCAACGCGATTCCGGGCTTAACCTCAATCGCCCACCCTCGTGAATTATCGGATCATTGCCCAATTATTCTTCAATCGTGCGCATTTAGCCGTGAAAAAATTCCATTCAGGTTTTTTAATTCCTGGATTCACCGAGAAGGCTTCGATCAAGTGGTTCGTAATATATGGGAAAACTTTCGGGGATATGGGACATCAGATAGAAAGTTATTAGCGAAGTTCAAAGCTTTGAAAGGCGAGTTACGCAAATGGAGAGCTACCGACCACCCAAAAGAAACTGTAGAGTTGCATAATTTGAAAGAAGAATTACACAAACTTGATCAAAAAGCGGAGAAAACAATGTTAGACTCTCATGAGATAAGTAGAAGACGATCCTCGATGCAAAGAATTGCTGAATTGGAAAAGATGGCGGCATTAGACATAAAACAGAAAGCTCGGGTTAAATGGATTGTAGACGGAGACGAGAATACACGTTTCTTCCATGGCTTTGTTAACAATAAGTTACAAAAAAATCATATTTATGGATTGAGCATCAACGGCGACTGGATAACAGATGGTGAGATAATTAAAGAAGAAGTATTTGATTTCTTTTGTAATAAATTCAAAGAAAAATGGGTTGATCGGCCCAAATTGATAAACCCTAATATACGCAAATTGAAGCCTGAGGACAGCACCTTCCTTGAATCGCCTTTCACATTGGAGGAAATAAAAACTGCGGTTTGGAACTGTGGTTCGGATAAAGCACCTGGGCCCGATGGCTTCACATTTCAGTTTATCAAGAAATATTGGGATCTTGTCCAAATCGATTTTTATGATGTGGTGAAGCACTTTGAGAAATTTGGTCATATTGAGATTGGGTGCAATTCTTCTTTCATTACACTAATTCCAAAAATTCGAGACCCGTTAAGACCTAGTGACTTCCGCCCCATTAGCCTTATTGGTTGCATTTACAAAGTAATTTCCAAAACACTCGCCAACCGGTTGAAGTTTGTCATTGGACAAGTCATTGATGAAGTGCAATCCGCTTTTGTAGAAGGAAGGAATATATTGGAAGGTCCCTTGATCGTTAATGAACTATGTGCGTGGGCAAAAAAGGAGAAGAATGAAATGTTATTGTTCAAAGCAGATTTTGAGAAGGCTTTCGATACAGTCAATTGGATGTATTTGGATTCGATGATGATGCAAATGGGTTTCGGGAACATGTGGCGAACTTGGATTTTCGGATGTCTTAGTTCGGCTAGAGCATCTGTTCTAGTTAATGGATCTCCCACAAAGGAGTTCTCATTGGAACGAGGGGTTAGACAAGGAGATCCCCTCTCCCCCTTTTTATTTATCAATGCAATGGAGGGCCTCAATGCTATGATGAAATCGGCGTGTAGTTTGGATGTATTTTCAGGCATAAAAATTCCGAGAGTAGATGCCCATATCTCTCATCTTTTTTACACCGATGATGCCCTATTTATCGGAAAATGGTGTATTTCAAACATCAAAAACCTCGCCAGAATTTTACGTTGTTTTCACATTGTTTCAGGTTTAAAAGTTAATTTCACAAAATCCAGAATTTTTGGCATTGGTGTAGATCAGGTGGCGGTGGAGCGTTGGGCAGCCCCTCTTGGATGTGCACGAGACTCTCTTCCTTTCCTTTATCTCGGGGTTCCAATTGGTGCGAACATGAGACTAAAAAAGAATTGGAAACCGATCGTGGACAGATTTCAAGCAAAGTTGTCCAAATGGAAAGCAAAAACACTATCATTCGGAGGAAGATTAACACTGGTTAAAGCCGTATTGGGTAGTCTCCCGACTTACTACTTCTCGTTATTTTTAGCACCAAACGGGGTATTGGACTCACTTGAAAAAATCAGAAGGCGTTTTCTATGGGGAGGAAACGAGGAAAAGCGAAAGATTAGTTGGGTTTCGTGGGCTAAAGTCATCGATGAAAAGGAGAACGGTGGTCTAGGGGTTGGATCGCTAAAAGCTCTTAACCGGGCTCTCTTGACTAAATGGTGGTGGAGGTATAGAACAGAAAAACCTTTACTTTGGATAAAGGTAATTCGAGGGATACATAATTTGATCAGGAAACCGGCAAACTGCTTGGCTAAAAAATCAATTAAAGGTACGTGGTACAATATCGCTTGTATGGAATCAGAATTGGATAATTATGGGGTGAAAATCGATGATATTTTTAATAGAGTGGTTAAAGATGGTTCCAATATATTTTTCTGGTGGGATAAATTGATTGGAAATGCACCGCTAAAATCACAATTTCCAGATCTATACCGGCTGGAAAAAAAAGAAAGGCTGCAGAATCAACGAGAGATTGACGACAAATGGTTTAGTTTGGGACTGGGCTTCTGGGCCGGAGTTGGCTGGTCTTGGACAGGGGCTGAACAATATTTCTGCGATGCTTAATTCCTTTTCGTGCTCCGCCGGCGATGACACATGGAAGTGCCCAATCTCATCTGATGGTTTTTTCTATGTCCACAATGTTCGTTGGATGTTAGATAAAGCATCGGCTCCTTCACCCTCGTCATTGATTATTGACTGGCTTCATGTTATCCCGACTAATGTATTGTGTTGTATTTGGAAGGCAAATTTAGGGCGTCTACCGTCCTCATGTGAACTGGCGAAACGTGGTATTATACCAGACTCCCTACCTTGTACCCAATGCATAAACGGCGTAGACGATATATCCCACATATTTTTTAATTGCCCCTTTGCTAGTAAAGTTTGGAAGATGATTTTTGAATGGTGTAACATTGATGTACAACATTGGTCATCCATTGGAGACATGGTGAGCTTCGCAAAAACCTGGGGAAGATGCTTGAAGAAGAGAAAAGTAATGATAAGTATCTGTTATGGTACGTGTTGGTGGATTTGGAAATCAAGATGCAACAGGAGATTTAACGCTGCTCCATTGTCTACGGCGAGGTTGGTTGATTGTGTGAAATCATCAACGTTCAATTGGTTTAAATATAGAGGGGATGTTAAAAACATTAATTGGTCTGATTGGATCATGAATCCATTGTAACTGTTAGTATTTTTCTCCTGTGTTGTTTTTGTTTGTACTTTGCCCATCTATCCACTTGCTAGATGTGGCTTTTTTAATATATATTCGCCAGTTCCAAAAAAAAACATCAGTGGCGGCGGTGCTTTTTTTAATTAATATTTTGTCACTACAAATTTGAAACTCTACTTATTTGACGTTGAAATGTGTTTTTTTAAAAAGAAATTGATTTTAGCTAAATAAAGAAAATTAAAATTATAAAGCCCGTAGATTTTATTAGGAGCCCATGTAACATTAAAAATAAAACCCATTAAAATCTGAAAACCCTAGATCATCTTCTCAACACGTTATTTTGCATCATCGTCTGTCTGTTTCTTTTTCCCAACCACCACCGGAATGGAAACCGCCGCCATTATCGGAAACCGACGCGGCGGCCAACGCCACCGTCAGAAAAGGTTCCCTGGTCGTCAGTCCCCACTGCCGATCTCTCCCTCTTCGTCTCTTTTCTCTTTTCTCGCCGGAAAAAGACGGTGCCCCACCGCTGCTGTCTGAAACCGTCGGATTATCACAAAAGGCATAAAGTCTGGTACGATGGTGGTCGTAGATCTGGTACGATGGTGGTGAAGGGAAGAACTCAAAAGTCGCCGAAGCTACATCCAACCGGGAAGAAGTCAAAAGTCGCAGATCTGATTTCCATTCTAAAGCCACCTACGGTGGTGATGGTGGCCTCTAATCCAAAAAAAAAAAGTCATTAAAGATAGGGCTAGTATTTACCTGTTTATAATTACCGTAAATGGGTTTGCTGAAAATTTCTCAAAATGTTAGTTTTTTATATTAGAAAAATAATGAATCTAATTAATTTTCAATAGAGGTTATTAATGATTTGAATTTTTTTTTTTTTTTTTTTTTTTTTTTTTTTTTTTGGAACCGGCAATTTAGTGGTCTCACCAGAGGGTACTCGACCCCGCCACCCAGGGCGGTTGGCGATTACCTAAGGCGCAAGGCCTTTTCCCTCAACCATGCCTCGCCTCCAGGGAAAATCCCCCACATGGGGTTAGTCGGATTCGAACTACAGACCTTCCACCACATGGGTATATAATCCGGGTGCATCCACCCAGCTAGGCTGGACTTCACTTGCTATTTGAATTTATTAACTGACTGAAAGTTATTAATGATTTGTATTAATGGTCTTGAAAATGTAAATCGACTGAAAAGTAATCAAATTATAGGCTGGAGTGTACTAGGGTAAATTAGAGTGGAGTAAAAAGGATGATTTTAATTACACCCTAAGAAGTAATAATCACCTAAAGTAATAATCACATTCATATTTGACAAATATGAGACGTAAAGGGTCAAACAACGGTTTATATATATATATATATATATATATATATATATATATATATATATATATATATATATATATATATATATATATATATATATATATATATATATATATATATATATATATATATATATATATATATATATATATATATATATATATATATATATATATATATATATATATATATATATATATATATATAAAACGTTCCGTTAAAAAAATGCTTGAGATTGCAAAATTAAATCTGAACCAATCATTTTTAATGTCGTTCTTTGACATATAGATGTTTTAATAACGAGTTGTATATAATATTTGTGTTTTTATTTTTTTTATAATTTTATATTATTTTAAAGTATATCAAATATAGAAAATTCATTTTATTTTTAACACTTTCTAAAATATTCACAATTGAATAAAAAAGGAAACAAATATATATTTATGAAAAGCATAATTTTTTTTATTAATATTCAGATAAGTCAACTGTTTCAATATTACAATTATTGCGTGGTGCATTAGGTGGAATGTATGCATTTAGTCGATTACTATACATGATTTCCCATCCAGCAGCATGTTGTGATCTGTGACGACGCCAAAGTGGCAAAACCGTAGGCATTGGAAACTCTCATTGTAAATCAACCTTAACATAATGGTTTCCGTGAACGAGGGCAATAACAATAGAGGCATGACATTGGATGCTTTGTGGGCCATATCAAAGCAGAAAGCATGTCGACGAGCCTTGTTTGCTTAAGAAATGAACTATTACATTGTATTTGTTAGCTATGAGAAAAGCACTATCTGGCTTAATCAGCCAATATTGAGTTGCTGCAAAACCCGATCCAGTGAAACTTAACGAGCGATTTAAGCCGTTTAGATCGTCCTAAAAAATCATTGAGTACGCTATGGAGTGGTCCATTAACTCTTTGTGTAAATTTGACCGAATTTTAGACCACTCATCTTGACGCAAACCTAAAGAAATAGCTATTGCTCGAAAACCATAATTTCCATCTCCCACGACATTTTCTATTTTTGTGACATATGGATGAAATTCATTTGGAATTTCATTCATAAGTGGATCTGAATTAAACATTGATTGGTCTTGATTGAAGTATGAGTTATTCGTCGATTGTTCATGGTTAAAGAACGAGTCGAATATTGAAGGTTCTTGGAAGTACGTATTGTGGCTATCTAGATCCTGGTTTAAATCAAACTGATTAGCCCCTACATAGTTCGGCATATGCATAGCAGAACTATGTCTACGAGGATCTTGATTTGGTTGCACCGGAGGTTCTCGGAATGAGTATGTTCTGTGCTTTTCTGAATCCTGGTTTAAATCAAATTGATTAGACCCTATATAATTTGGCATATACATACCATAACTTTGTTTATGAGGATCTTGAGTTGGTGGATCTTGAGTTGGTAGATCTGGAGGTCTTATCTTTGATTGTTTTGTGCTTAATCGTGGACGTCTACTAGGCGCTTTACTTTTGTGAGAAGAAGGTTCTCGAAGCAACGTTGTTGATGGTGTAAATATTTCTTTGAACATTTTCTTATAACTGAACTTACCAGTTTTTGATTGTGTTTTGAACTGTGTATCAAAATCATCAACTTCTAGAGATATGCATCGATTGAAATCAAGTTTTCGCCAAAATATATGAATTGAATCAAGTGGTATAGGCGTACTTTCATTAAAATATATCGCTTGTTCGTGCACACATGGGAGCCCGTGACAAGTACGTAATTGACATCCACAATTTGTGGGAAATTCTCCAAAAAAATTGAGTCGTTGAAATTCATTGAAGATTATTTCAAGTGCATGACTTGAAACGTATCCAACTAATTGTTTGAAATGTGGTATGTTGAATCGATATTTTCTGAAAATTTTGCTTTGCTCTATACTTGATTTAATAGCTATGTCTTGTGACAGAATAGCGTCATGAATTTTTGGCAATGATGTCGCCAAGTCTAATTGTGCCGAGTCCAACTACTGTTTTAGCTTGGCATGTTGACTCTCAACTCTATTGGTTGTGTGATTTCCAAAGTTAAGAATTGTGTCGGCCCAAGCAGATACAAATTTTTCTTTATATGGTTTCAACCATGTTTTTTTCAAATAAACAATAACCCCTGAAAAATAAAAAGCTTACATCAAATTTTATAAAATAAGTATAACAACAAAGGGGATCTAATATATATGTTCAATAAATACCTGGATAGTCTTGTAGCATTTTTTCGAGATCGGACAAATTGACAATGTATGCATCTTTTGTTTCAGATTCAACTAATGTTTCCCAGCATCTACAGAAAGCCGTCCAACAATGACCCAACATTGATGCTTTGTATTTTCTTGAAATACTTGTATTTATATGCCATCTACAAAGCAATCCGGTGGCATCTGGGAATACATTTTTGCATGCATTCATGCATGCCAACTCTCTATCTGTCGTGGAAACATGCATCCATCCATTGTTGATTTTAAACAGTCGAGTGCCCAGGTGTAGTTGGATTCTGTTTCCGTATGCATATAAACAAATGCTATTGAAAAGGTCATATTAGTTGGAGTTACACCAACTATTTCAAGGAGGGGCATATCGTACCTGTTTGTTTTGTATGTCGCATCCATCAACATCACATGTGGGAATGCATGTCACATCTCTAATGATCTTCGATGAGCAAAAAATAAATCTTGGAGCTCGTTTGTGGATGTATCTGCACGGCTGTAATATATATAACCATTCTTATCTAAGAAAGACATAACAACCTGCATTTGAGTTTTGCCACTTTTCTCTTTCATCTTCAATCTTTGGTTTGCATTATATATAGTTGGAAGAGTGGATACATTTTCTACATTTTGCTTCTTTAATGTAGATAATATATCTCGTGGTTTAACATTTTTTCTTATCAAATCTTCGACTAATTGGGTCTCATACTCAGAAAGACGTCGTGGATATGGGTGGCCTTCTAAATGTAATGCAGGCTCGTGATTATGTATTTCGCATATCACTTTTAACGACCAACAATCATTTATCGGCAAACACTTCCCTTTCAGTGCAAATGGACAATTGATCCTTTTGCTACCGGTATTTTTTGTGGATATTTTTTTACTTTTGTATATACCACCACGATCACACTGAAAATAAATATTTATGTTAGCATTGGATCTTTTTATTACAATAATGTAACCAAGACCGCGTCCCGTATTTTGCACCCAAGCTATTAACTGTTGACGAGAATTGAATACCTGAAAATGATTTTCTATCAGAAACTAGTAAATTTTCACAATAATAACTATAGTAATAAACCTAAAACTTCATACCATGTTCGTTTCAAAAGCTGATGTCTCATTAACGAAGTAACTATTTTCATTTTCGCCATCGTGATGTGCATTATTTATGTTAATGTCGCCCGCCTAAGCAATATATATACAAATAATACAAATATGTGATTTATGATAATGTAAATATATTGATAGTAATAAATGAACATACCTCGTAATTTAAATCATAAGACGATTGAAAATATTTTTTCCAACTCATTTTGTTATTTAAGCTAGATGTGCTTAAAATTGATGTGTTTGAAAATGAAATTGAAGAGTACTATTTATAGGTATAAATGACATGGGCTTTTTTTTATAACCAAGCGAAATAATAATGTTTGCATATCTCTTCGTTTGCAGCAACTATCTTTACGTTTGTTTTTTTTCATATACATTGAATTCAACATATATTGATTGACTAACAATAATTGTTCTGACTCTTATTTGTTTTTTTGTAAATCATGCACAAGGATGCGATGGCAGCACCGTCCTTCATATATTTTCTACATTTTTTTGTATGAATTTATTGGTTAAAATATACCATGCACCTTAGTCATAAATTAAATAATGTATTTAATTTACTTTTTTGTATTCTTTTGAAGCAAAAAGAAGAGGCGCGAGTGGTAAAAAGCAAAAAGAAGAAGCGCGTGAGTTTGAAGGAGGATGGCCATAATCAAATTTCTTTAGATTGAGTGATGTGAAATTCATTAAATGGAAAAATCATTGCTTGTTAACCCTATCGTAGGGTTGCGATTAACAGCACCCTAATAAAAAACAGGATGTGTTGGTTTTGTGATATAAAATTGGAAAAATGGCATATAAGCAACTAAAATTTATAATTTTTTAACGGTTTTGTTATAATGCAAAATTTTTTACCATAAAAATGTCGTTTCTTTTCCTTTTGTCAGTCACCTTATTTCAGCGTGTCTGCTTATGCGGTTATTAACCATTCATATCCGCTGTTATCTTGTTGGCTACTTCACATTTTTCACCTTAAGAAGCTACACATGTCATCAAACGTCCCATTTATTGTATTGGTTCATATAAAAAGGTTTAAAGAAGGGTTTAACAAGAAATTAGAAGAAATTGAACAATCCACATGCATCCTGATTTTGAATCGGTCTTCTTTGAATATACAAAGAGTCAATACAAAGTAAGTGTATTTCCCTAAATTTTGATGTAACGAAGCTTAGCTTTCTTCAATTTTGAAAGAGTTGTAATATGTTTTGTTAATGTTGCAGGTTGTAGATATGTCTTCTTCCGATAAGATTTCAATTTTGGGTTAAATGATGCATTTGATGGGATAATGAACTAAACATGTAGGTACATTGCATATGCATGGATCACTGACATGAAGAAGAGGTCCTTACCAGTCTAAACAAGTATAAGGATATGCTTTTAAACATTTTATTAAATGATGACAACTTACACAATGCATATTCAAATGTGGGTGATGATCATATAACATAAATGTATAATCATATTGATTACTAAAGTGAAGATGGCATTGAAGCTGAAGAGATTGTTAAGTACTAAATTCATGATCCTACAACCAAATAGAACAAGACGAAACACATGTTTTGAGTCCTCTGCCTAGTTGAAGTTCTATACAACAAACTAGGTCGTGGCTAACTGTTATCAACTATATTTTGAGAAGTGTGACAATACTAGAATTATTGCTAAATATGGGAAGATAAAGGAACTCAACTTATGCCCTTTTAGAATCTATGCCACTTACATGTATAGAGAGATTATTCCAAACTAAAAGCATGACTGAAAATCATAAATGTGCCTGAAATTTCAAATTTGGGTCTCTTGTTACACCTTATTGGATTGTTAGACATCACATGAGTGAAATTGCCAACAAGCCTGAGGTGATATTGAGAGAGATGATTGCTGACATAAAGTAAAAAAATTCAATTATGTTATGTTAATTGGGCAATGTTAGAAGGCTAAAGAATTAATTAAAGATAAGTTAACAGATTAATACGTAAAAATTTATGTTCGTTTAAAGTCGTGAATGATGGATGTAACAAGAGTTGTAGGAGGGTCATTGGTTTAAATGGTTGCTTCTTGAGGGGTAAGGTAAAGGGTATAATGAGCTAAAAGATTGAGTTAGGGCTTTAAAATGCGACTTCGTCGCGTCATGATCCCTTAGCCATCTCATCGCCACACCATAGTTCATCGTATCTCGATCCCATCACAGTAGCCTACTTTCCGGTTTAACTCCTACAATGGCAAGCTACTTATGGTCATGTCACGACCCTCAGCTTGTCGCGTCACGTAAAACTGACATAAAACATTTGGTTCCAATTAAAACGCCTAACGTCTCAAATATGTGGCTTCAAGTCGTCAAACTTACACACCATAGTCCAAACACATATTATGATACATTTGTACCATGAAAATATGGAAAATTGTATATTTTTCGTCAAAATGACCAAATTGACATTTTGGTCCAATTTTCCTCGTTAGCAACATCTCTAAAATGCAATAATTGGTCATAGAATTTTAGGTCTTACACTTCTTTTGTGTGTTTTGTTTTGACATATGTCCAGGAAGCATTGACAAATGATAGTGAGAAATTTGAGTGGCTCTGCTACTAAGGAGACTCGCTAGCATCTTAGAGCCCTAAAGATTATTGTAGCTGATAAAATTTGCATAATGTTGTATAATGTTATTCTCTTGTTATAGCTCTTGGATATCTGTTGTGACATCCAATTGTACACCAAACAACATATGTTTAAAAAGAAAAAATTGGACAATTTTCCGCTAAATTCTGATTTTATCGTAAATATAAATGGTGTATGAATTGGATCATTACAATTACAAAACCTTACTTTGCTGAAGCCACATCGCCTTACTCTCCTCTTTCTCATCAGTTTTTTGTTGTTGTTGATTTCATCACTTTTTTCCTAATTGATTTCATACAAATTTCCATGTGATTTACATCCAAATGCAAATTTTGAGTTTGATGTTTTGATTTGAGGATTTTGTTTTGATTTTAGCTTAGGTATTATGCATTTTTGGGTACTATTTCGGATTTTCTTGGATCGGGTGTGTTAGTTTACATCAAATTGAGATTTTTACTATGATTTGTTGATTTGCTGATTCTTATAGGATTAAGCATGTTGATTTACAAGGTGTTGCTTAGATTTTTTTTCCTAAGGATGCTGTGTATGGTTATTTTGGGGAAAAAGAGGGGGTAGTCTTTGATTTCTTTGATTTAATCGTCGAGGTATAATGCTCTTCATTTTTTTGTTTTTGGGTTTTCAGACAAAGTAGGCGATAAAGAAAATGGTGGTGCTGAATGTCGTAGGTGGTGGTGGTGAAGAAAAGGGACACAAAAGAAGGGAGAAAGGGAGTGTGTGTGAGGGAAGGGACCCACGTATTTATAACTCTTATTAATTTAATTTCTTGAATTAATAAATAAAGAAGTAAAAGGACTGAAAAAGAAAATGTAAAGGACCATATAGTTTTCTTCATATTTGTCACGGGCAAAAAAATCAAATATAATCATGCCACAAGACAAGGACGGTCCGAGTGCAAAATAAAAATTAGGCTATACGAAGTAGGGGAAAGATTCTGTCGACATCTGATCTGGCATGTGATGATGTTGCGGAACACCACCCCATGAAGGGGACAAGGTTCCAAGGCAAGCCCTCATCGACAACTTCTTGTGACTATCTCTCTCCTCCATTTACCGCTCAAACGGTTATAAATGTAATAAATAAATACCTACTTTTTTACTTATAAATATACAAACACATACACTCACAAAATATATAAACACCTTCACTTAATTTTCTCTCATTTTATACAAACCACACTCACCAAAAAATGTCAACACCATCTCAAAGATAAGAATTGTTGTCTAACATTGGGGAGGCTGTTTTCAAATCGATGGAAAAGAGTGTTCGATATTTTAGAAGAAGAAGTTAAAGATGAAGTCGAAAGTTCACGGCCAAAGATGCAGAAAATGTTGCTCAGAGACCGTTGGGCTGCAAATGACCGTCTTATGGCACATTACTTTAATGATGATGTTGTTTTTGGAGGACACTTGTTTTGTCGACGGTTTCAAATGGCGAAACATTTATTTTTACATTTAGTCGTCAATTAGCATACAGTTTCGTTTCAGATTCATAGGATGAACATTTTCGAATGTTTGAGCAGGTCGCATGGAAAAGCCTAGAGGAGTTTTGCAGATGCATTGTTACCTTTTTACGTTCCAAAATATTACATAGGCCTAAATTCAGTGACGTTCTGACATTATATGCTCATCGCATAAATGTCCATGGCTTTCTTGGGATTCTTGGAAGTTTGGATTGTCTTTATTGAGAGTGAGGTAGTTGCTCTAATGCATGGCATGTGGAGTATACACAGGGTGATAAGACTCAGCCGACAGCCATACTTGAAGTTGTTTTATCACAAGATCTTTGGATTTAGCTTGCCTTCTTTGGTCCTCCCGACGTAAACAATGGTATCAATGTTTGGACAAGTCACCTATATTCGATAGCCCTTGTGACGAGTTCACACCTGGCTGTCCATTTTAAGTAAATGAAACGACATACCAGTCCGAGTATTATCTTGTCAATGGTATATATCCTGAATGTGTTGTGTTTGTGAAAACATTGACATGTTTATGTGATATGTATTGAACAGCTCAAGAAAGAGCTAGAAATGATGTCAAACGAGTATTTTGAGCTCTCAAGAAGCGTTGACACATACTACAAAATCTGGTACGTCTACGAACGGTGACAAAACTCATATCCATTATGTATACGTGTATCATTTTACATAATATGATTTAGAAGATGAGGAAAAAAAAGCGATATTTCCGTATGAAGAAAACGAAAACGTCTCCTCAAGTGTGCTAGTAGAGGCCGGTACCCCACCGTATGTTGCAAGAAGAATGGAGATACGTTATACTGAGAAACATCACGAGCTTCGCGTTAATTTGATGGGACATATATATCAAATTAATCATATCGATCTCAATACAACACCGCTTGACGATTACGAAAACCTTTATTTTATTTGGATTGTAATTTTTAATTTAAATATTTTACGTTATATTTTTTAATTTGAATGTAATGTTTTTTATCTTCAATGTAATTAAGTTAGTAAAAAAAATAGACATGTCATCCAAGTCTAAGAGACACTACTCCCGGACAATGACATACAATGATAACTTAGAATGGGTGCTTAGATGATGCTTATGTAGTAGACATATCGTATGTTTGGAAGACACCTTCCCTTTTAGTGATGTTTCAAAGGCATCTTCCCCTTTAGCCTTAACGACCAAACACATAATTTTGACCATCTCATAATACTCTAAAAGCTTTTTTGACACATGAACTATCAATCCATCCTAAATTAAGGAAAAACAAGACTTCTATATAATTATTTATAACTAAAAAAAAGATTTGTATATAGTATTATTTATATTTAGAGTAGGGAAAAAGTGTAAACTCCAAGTGTACCTAAACTTCTCATATACCAAAACAAGCAATCTATTACAAAACACATCTCTAAACATATTCATAAACATACCATACCCTCTACATTCGTCCTACCTATACATTTCGTGCAAAATTAATATCTACATTTTTATTACAATTATACAATCTCTATCCCACATATGCGGTATACCATTTTACAATCTTGACCTTCTCATACGTTTCAACCCATTCAAAGACAACCTTTTACGACCCGACCCGAATGTCTTCCCATCAAACTTAATATCCCACCCTTCAATATTCTTAGGGACACAAACATCAAAAAGAACTTGACCAAGAACACTATGTGGACTCAAACTTGGAGGACTTGCCACGTGGACACCACTACCACTTCTTCTTTCTTTTTGCTCATCTTGTAAAGATCCTGATTCTTTATTGTTTTGATACTCTAAAGAACTTGGCAAGAAGAAATGGTCTGTGGGCCCCACTGCTACTCTTCTAAGGCTTTGGTTTGAGTCAACGGCGGCGTTTTGAAGGTCGCATATTAATTCGCAGATTTTGTCGTGCATACCTTCCATACCATTTCTTTCAAATAGTTTTTGAAGTTTTTGGTTGAATATTGAAATAGAGTGGTCGAGAAATTTGGTGACAGCTGTCCTGTATTGAATTGGATTATACTCGTAGTGACCTAAAGCCAAAAAAATAAAAAAATTAGTAGTCAATAATTTAATGTTGCCCACAATGATGAAAAACCTAGGGCTAAATGCAAGAAATAATTTGAAAGTACAATGTTATAATAAATTATAATTTGAAATAATTTGAAAAATAAATATAGTTCAAATTTTTTATGATAGTATTATACTTTCATTTTTTCTAATAACAACATTGTGGTTTAAAATTATTTTTTTATTAGGCATTGTACTTTGAGAAATGTACCCGATTATAATTTATAAAAATGGCCTGATAAAAATAATTTGAAAGTACAATGTTATAATAATAAAAAAACGTGCATGCCATGATAAAAAAAAAATAGAATGACATAATTAATTCTTACATTCAGCCCATGATATTTTGAGGTAATTATTAACACGAGCGTTACATTAATTATAAGTGAACACATTGTTTGCCAAAAAAAATATCATTTAGTTAACAATAAAATCTTGAAAATATGATGGGCTAAATGCAAAAAAATAGCAATGTACTTCCAAAAAAAACTCGATTACAGCATTGTACTTTCAAATTATTTCTTTTGAAAAAATCTTAAAAACTAACCTAAATGTGGAGAGTCCTTCCAATTAATAAACCTCACATGTCCCCCTAATCCTTGTACCCGTTGAGCAAACGAATATATAACCGGATAAGGGGCAAGATCGTCATTTTCCGAACATAATATGAGAAATGGGGCGCCCAAACCCTATAATTGTTAAACATATTATTATAAAGAAATGGAATAGAATCGTTGAAAATTGGATTTATAAAAAAAAAAAAAAAAAACTTACAACAGAGGAGTAGAGTGTTTGCCAGTATTCAGAGCGGTGGGACCCGAATTTAGTAAGAAATAAAGCGTCCAATCCGGAAGTGACACCTTTTGCAAATAAAGATACTAATTTTGATGAACCGGGAAGATTTAGAATTGAAGATTGTAGGGCAAACCGGGCACCCAAATCACCGGTTACGTTGACCGGACCGGAGTCAAACATTTGACCAGAGATACATGTCATGATTAATCGACTATCATCCTTCAAACAATAAAAAGAATAAATATATATCAAGAATATGAAAACGACGTTTTATATTTTAAAAATGGAGATTTAATGTATGGTTAAGTACCAGATTTAGATGTGCTTCACATGTTCCTTCAATAATCTGCATCATAAATAGAATGATTAATATACATAACTGAACTTTTTATTCTTGCTTATGAGGGTATTTTGGTCTTTTAATAAAATACAATAATTGAATAGATTTCATTCCACCCTCTATAAGGATGGTGAAATCCATCAAACAAAGAATTTGAAGGATTCCGATGGAATTCAATTTAGGAACCAAATACGCGATGGAATGGAATCCCGAATTCCGATTCCAATTCCATATTTACCTGAAGAAGCTTATACATACAAGCCTGTGAACCACCAGAAAAGGCTGCAAGGACTAAAGGACATGGTTTAGTCCTCAACTCCTACATACACAAAAAAGCATATATTTATATTTTAGTATTTTTACAGTGAAATTTAGATACTTTTTTGGAGGTGAAAATGGATAAAGAGAGAGTAACTGACCTCTAAAAGCTCATTGAGGATTGAAAATGCAAGTGACGTGGCTCTCTCTGGAAAAAATCTGAAAATATCATGTGAAATAACACATTCAAAGTGTCAAAGGATTTAGAATGTAAATAATAACAAATGACAGAATTGACTTTTATTGATTTCTTGTTCACGAAGAACAGTTTTCTGATCCTAATTGTTTTGATTTATAGCACTAAAAAGTTAAAAGACCAATCTAGCAACAAGATAATCCACAATTACTATCAATTCCTTCTGATTCACTTTCTTTTCCGATGGTTTATATAAACAATTTCCATGTGATGCTCTTATCCCTAAAACTGACGAAGGATCAAAACCCTTTATTGATGTTTATTTAACACTCCTATATCCAAATTCATCAAAATTCGCAGAAAGAAAAGGCGAATTACACGGATCCTTTGAATCTACCTCGTATATGCTTTACCTTTAACATTCCAGTATATACGATTGTGTCAATGGGAAGTTACACTTTTTAAAGCATCTATTATTACAGCTTACAAGATACTAAACTTGTAGCAAGTAACCGCGATAAAACAATCAAAAGAACAGTTTCATAACCTTTTCGACGGTTTGAACACTTAAAACGCTATACATATCACACACAGAACTCCTAATTTAGTAGAGATGAACTTACGGATTGAGAAAATCGGAAAGAACAACAAGCGAGTTCCAACCAATAGACGAATATAGATCCACGAAATTCTTCAACCGGCTCTCCTCAAGCGAACCCCAAGCAAAAACCACAACGATCCCTTCGAGTTTCGATGAAGATGATGTCTCCTCCTCATTTCGAACCCAGTAAAACGTTCCTCCTCCTCCGCTAGTCAACATACCCTTATCCCCTAGCTCAAACCCTAATCAGTATTTCACAGACACGCTGGTTACTGAAGATGAAATCGGAGTTAGTTGTGGTGGTGGTGGATCGTTGAGGGCCTTGTTGGATGATGGATGTGGTATTCACGAGGAGTTTGTTGTATTATATTGGGAGTGGGGTCCAGCAGCCGATCACGGTGATGCGGCAATGTGATCGCTTGGCGGAGACGTGTTTTGGGTTTTTTTTCCTCTTTTCTAGCCGGAGAAACATGGTCCAATACTCCAATTATGTCATAAGATATCAATTATTAAAGATAACAAAAAAGTAATAATAACTTTTCATAGCTTAATCCGGACAAAATGGGAACTATTCTGCTCCTTAGATCAAAGGGAGTTGTGATCACTAACCTCAAATGGGTTTGAGTGTAACGTAGACGTCACCTCACTTTACTCTCACTAACCCCTCATCCGTTCAATTCTAGAAAATGATAATCGCTCAGTAACCACTTACTTTTTTATTTAAATAAATAAAAAATAAACTAAACTAAAAAATATATATTTTTTTAAAATAAAACATTTCATTAATTAAAAACTACAACCGTAAATTAAAACGACAAATGCAAAATTAAAAACAAAAAACAAACCGACAACCTACAAATTAAAAAAGATAACTCAGCCGATAAAACGAAAAACGTAAAAAATTAAACGACAACCTAGGAACGATATTTTGTCATAATATCCGCTTTTAATTTTAAAACTATCTCCCGTTCTTCCCCCTCGAGACTCTCCTCCGAATTGGACGTCAAAAACTTAATATCTTTTATATGTTGTTTTTTTTCACGGAGCCGTTGTTTTTTATCACGAGCTTGTTGATGTTCTTCCCGGGCTCGTTGTTTCTCTTCCAACGCTTTTTTGTCTAACTCAATCCGCTCGGCAACACTTAAATTGTAGCGTTCGAATTCCACCCGCATAAGTGCGACGTCTTCGCTAAGTTCTGAGCCACCTCCCGCACTCGACGAACTCGCTTTTCCTCTTCTTTTTGCGGCATCTCGTCCCATCGGCCGGCGAAATTCGGGAAATTCGAGGGGGTCTTCGTCGAGGTCATCATTTAAATCGAGGTCGAGCGTCGGAAGAGGTAGTGTTGGGATTTTCCAATAGCTGAAGAAGCAACTTTTACTAAAAGGAGTAGTGTGCTTTCTCTATGTTGATGTTGAAGGTGAATATATTGAACTTGCTCGTATTGGTGAGGTTGAGGTTGAATCGGATGACGAAGCTGGTCCAAATGACAATCTATTAATGTCTCGAAGTGACTATAATATGCTAAATTGAAAGCTCAATGTGCTTTTACGTAACACGAAATCTTCGCATAATTGGGCACAAACTTCTGCTATTTTTGAAAAACTCTCTTTAGATTGGTTAAAGAAATTTGATGATCAATTGATGCAAATGACTGAACTATTATCAAAAAGTGTAATGCTACGATGCTTGTGAACTCTTTAAACCAAATTCAAAAAGTGAAAGAATCATGGTTTTTATACAAAAAGACGTGGATTGAAAAGGATATAACAACCTCAGAAAGATAATTAATTGTTACATCAAAGCTTTGAGCAAGTTGTTCAAGAGATCAAAGAAGAAAGGGAACACTCATAAGGGATCTTACCAATTCCATATTTGAAGCTAGAAGCATGAAATGACATTACAAAATCTCTATCTAATGTGTTTGCTTATGTAAAGGTACTTGAAAAAAAATATGAAGTTTTATGATCCTGAAGTCGAACACACAAAGGAGTGCCTTACTTAAAGCTGCATCTGAAAGGTTTGATATACAGTTATCTCGTGTACAGCCAGTCCTTGCTGCTATTTTGAGAATTTTACCCTGGTCCTCTATAGGTGTTATGCAGGTTAGGTCACAATTTCAACAACAAGGAGGTTTCACACTTATACCAAGAGCTTCGGTTATTGCTACACATAGACTTTTTGGACCAATATTCAGACCTTTGGGTGTTCCAACCCAAACTAGTGAAGGGTCTTCGAGTGTCAAGCACCAATTCCAACATCAGTCTAACAACAACAATAACCAATGGTCCTATGTCCTTACAAATCACAATTTCAAGAACTTAATCCATCCAATCTTCTAGTCCTTTTACTAATGGCATAGTGATCAATGTGTCGAACACTTGGAGGACATATTCAATTCTGGTTACTACTACACATTTCGTAATGACCCAAATCATGCACATACATTTAATCAATAAAACCAGAGTATATGGAAATTGGTTCCAATTTTTCACATTACATTTCCACAAAAATATTAAGTTTGGTGCATCATCGGGTGTCATAAAAAGGTATACAAGAGTCGTGGCAAGTGTATTTTACATGTACGATGTTTATAAAAGGAATTCCAACTATTCTAGTTACCATGTGTCTACTTCATTAGAAAGTTCTCTAGTGCAAAAGTCTCACTATCTTTACCTTACTCATTATCTTCATTTCATGGATACATGTCACAACATCAAACCACAAAAGAAGTAAGACAATTGTCTTGTGAGTACATAAAATAATCACAATATATTGAAGTTTACCAACAAGTATGGGAACTACATTTCCCAATTCTATAACATGCAAATGAACAATTTTCATTTGGTTCGGTTGATCCCTTCCCACAATGATCTTTCAAACAGGGACTTACCCAAACTATCAAGGTCGGACCTTGTCATGGTCACCACAACGAGAGCCACAATCCCAATCCACCAAGGTAGTACCTTGTCATGGACACGAATCCAGTGAGGCATGTCCTTGTCATGGATACATGGGCGTTTCGAGCCCCATCCCCACAAGAGATGTATGTCTAGACATAATCACTACTCGAGTCAACTACATGTATAACTATAGACTATCAACATGGGGACTAGCTTCTAACTCTACACAACAACATGCAACATTCATATCAACCATAATATTCTATCATTGCAATATATCAAGGATCTCAATTCATAAGCATGCATTAACATCAAATTGACATGTATCCAAAGTGGTGTAGTATTATATACTCATATTGGCTCTCAGTTCACTAATTAAGACAAGCCTCTCATCTTGGTTTCCTTCGGTTCTTCCACCTCTTGTCCTTGGAATCATATAATCATGATTTCATATCATTTCACATTAACACATAGCTTTATGTGTTTTAATAACATGTAATCTATCGTGCTCCTCTTAATGAGTGTTTGGATACTCATTAAGTCTATTGATTTAATCCATTAACTCAAAGGTAATGATGTGCCAATAGTTCAATATTCCAGGGATTTCTCATCTACATGATACTTGAAAAGGGGAAATATAAGTGTTGAATATGACATGGTTTTTAATGTTATTTTGCTAGATCAATATCACAATCAAACTTGTAATGGACCATAGCTTACTTCTTGTATCATCCTTTATTTTGTTAGCAAATATTACTCATCACAATAACCTTCAATACTTGGAGCCTTTTTATGTCATAACCTCTCATCAATAAACACTAGCCTTTCTAAAAAATTAGCTTGAGCATCATCATAGTACAATAATATCACCATAAATTCATCGTATTATTCAAACCCTAAAATTTGGGGTTTGAGGAAATCTTACACATATGATGGAAATTAACACAAACATCACATGGATTTCGAGTTTTTACCCTTGTGTGACCAACTTGTAGTGAAATCCTCTTGAAACCACCCTTGATCCTTGAAGAATCCAATCACACACACTAAAACCCCAAGAATACACACATACACAAGTTCTTGGGAGAGTTTTGGGAGAGGTTCTAAGGGTTTGTAGAGTTGAAAACCTACATTTAACCTGTGTTTTTGTCAGGCCAAACAAAGACCCATCAGGTCAACCCACCATTAAATGGACCAATTAAATGGCAATAGCTGTCACTGTGTCGGGAACACGTCGCGATGGACTGCCGACCACGTCACGTGCCTCTATGATTTCATCGCGATTTAGAGTCTCTTTCGAGAGATTGTGTCGTCATCTCTAACAACGCCTAGTAATATGAAGTATTTTAGTCGTTTTTGAGCCCTATTCTTGGTGAATTTATATCATATATGCTGTGGTATTCTCACTTTTTGTGTCAGTGCTTGTTTGGAAAGAAAAGATGTAAGCAGTGGCTAAATGCGTACAAAATGGAAGAAGTTTGGAGATAAAGCCAAAAGAGTCGAATAAGCACGCGCGCCGCAGAAATGTACAAGGGCGCGACGCGCTGAGTTAGCAATGAGGCAGTGAGAAGAATTCAAATGCCGAAAAAACGGGGATAAACACATACGCGCGCCGCGGATTTTAAGTGCGCGCGACACGACCGCTTAATTTCCAAAACTATAAATAGAGGTTTCTAGGTCGAAATCAGTAGCAAAGAATTAGCAAAGGAACGACACCCAAGGCTTCTTTGACTCCGAGATTCAGTTTTCAGTCGACCATACGTGGTATTTATGTTTTCCTATTTAATATTCAATTAGTTTAGTAGTTTCAATAGCTTGGCTTGGTGTTATTGGGTGTGACAACCACTAGCATTAGGTTTTAAGTTTCTGAATTTTATGTTTACTGTTTTGAACAGTTGGGATCTAAGTTTTTATAAAGTTAATCATTCGGTTATATTTAATTAATTCATTTTTCTTTTTAATGCTTTGAATGAGTTTGGATGTTTTGGGTTGATTTGTATTACTTCTATTTCTGAATTGCATTTCTGATTTCAGTAAGTAATTAGATTAAGTTTTGGTTTTGATTTTAGTTTAAGTTCATGCTGTTGGATTAGGTCCCTTCACATGCTTGGGTTGGAATATGTTGGATTTTATGATTTTGGGACTGTTTTGGTAAAAGTTGGAAACTAGATCCTCTGGTTGTAGCGTGACACTACAATTGGTAATCTGTTGCCTACCTTGACCACGTAACTCCTGTGGATCAACCCTGACTACCACTATACTAGTGAGAGTGAGGCATTTTATTATTTTTGACCGCACGAAGACCTAGGCGTGTCAAATTTTGGCGCCGTTGCCGGGGAGTTGTGAGCTTAAGAGTAGGTGATCTGTAGGGTTGTTTCTGATTTTTGATGTTCAATTTTAGTCTTTTGATTTTTGGTATGTGTGCGTCCTCATAATGGGCGATTACATATATCCGGATCAATATTATGAGTATTATGAAAATTCGGCCGACAACTATTACGAGGATGATTGCTAGAATGGATCATTCGATGACAATGGATGGCGGACCGAGGAGTCATCTCAACCTGAAAATTCTGCAATTTGGGCCCAATTATTGGAACTCCTGGTTGACGCCCACCAAATTCAGAAGGATCAGGCTGATGCTCTTGTAAAAGTGCAAGCTTCTTTAGATAGGTTAGAGAAAAGTTGGGAATATCCGCCACCCTCGCCAGAACCTGAGGCGAGTGATTTTTATACCAATGATAATGTGTGTGAACTTGCATCACCTGAATATGTGATGGAAAGACATATACCTTGGGAAAGTCAAGAGACCACTGAGAGGGTCGAAAATGTTGTTGAGGAAGAGGTTGTAGGTGACAATACTACCCCTGACTCAACAGCTCTTAATGTTTTTGAAAATGTTGATCTGGTGATGAGTGAATCCATACCATCACCAGACAAATTTGTTGATGAGGATGTTGTGGAGGGGGCTGTAAGTGACAGTATAGACCCCAGCCCAACAACTCCCGAAATTGCTGAAGTTGTTGATACTATTGGGGAAGGGGGTGTAGATGACAATACTACCCCCGAACCTATAATTTTTTGAAAATTTTAAGCATTTTGAAAATAAGGATCTAGTGATGGGTGACTTTATACCACCACCAGATGAAACCATTCGCTCATTTTTGTAACGTCCGGTTTCAACACAGAGTATACCCCGAAAATTTTTCGCATTTATAACATAAATAGTATAATTGGGTACTCATGTGCTCTAGAATCTACAAGAAGTTACCATCGAGAATCGTCCCACGATCCAAGCCGGGCGCTACAACTGCTAACCTGCACAAAATGCAACACACACACGTAAGCTACAAAGCTTAGTGAGTAACAATACCAGGACATGAATAACTTAGTTTAAATGTACTACATCACCCAACTCGTGGGTGTAGTTATTCGCTGCAACAACTCATAAGTATTGGTTAATATAAACATATCAAACCAGTTATACTTCATTATTAATAACTACAAGTATTCTTTCTGTAATTACACTGGTATCTACCGATACCTAAACTTCTAATAACCAAGCACGGTGTAATACATGTAACACAAGTATACACCTAACCGACAACTCGATATCACTACTCGATATCACTACACGGTACTTCGTCACACTGATTTCCAACATGAAATCTTCTACTCTATAACCTTTCTGATCATAAGCCACAAGGGCTTTATATCCATCTCTTCCTCATCCTCTACGGTTTCGAGTCGCTAAGACTCATCACTCCCCTTATTTTAGTATGAGCACAGAAGTTCTAATCACTTATGTTAGGCAATTAAGCCCCTTCTCTTAGCCACATAGACCAACATACGTTTCACAAAGATTCTCACCATATATTAAGTTGTAAAACCCAGCCGCAAGGCCATTATGAGCCACAAGGTTTCTGCAATATATCGGGTAATTAAACCCAACCACTTAGCCATAAAGGCTATTATGTTTGGACACTGAGTCCAATCTCCTAGCCATAAAGGCCGTACATTTGGATATCAAATCCAATCTCTATACAAATAAATTCTATGTCTACTCTACATTTGGGTATCAACCCATCACATGTAAACACAAAAGGCTCACTGCTTATTCGATCTTGTCTTTTCACTGACTCACGGCTTATCCGGTCTTGTCATTTCATTGACTCACGGCTTATCCGGTCTTGTCTTTTCACTGACTCATGGCTTATCCGGTCTTGTCATTTTACTGACTCACGACTTATCCGGTCTTGTCATTTCACTGACTCACAGCTTATCCGGTCTTGTCTTTTCACTGACTCACGGCTTATCCGGTCTTGTCATTTCATTGACTCACCTATAATAACAAGTTACCTCCAATACTCAGTATTCCCGGATTACATAGTATTCATACATTATAGCCTTTATATATATATATATATATATATATATATATATATATATATATATATATATATATATATATATATATATATATATATATATATATATATATATATATATATATATATATATATATATATATATCTGTGTACCAATTAGCATCACAAGTGTACAATATCATACTACACGTGTGTGTGTGTGTATATATATATATATATATATATATATATATATATATATATATATATATATATATATATATATATATATATATATATATATATATATATATATATATATCATGTATGTCTATCATGTATAAGTACTTGCTAAACAAATCACTAGCATCATAATTGTACCTATTTACAAGGTACTCATCTTGTGATATATATATATATATAAACCTTACTTCAAATAAACACGAGATTATCATCTCAATGCCGGTTACTTCACATCGTAACCACGAACTTCTAACACCTATAATCACATAGGCTTCTTTATATGTCTACATAGTTTACATATAATTTACTACATAAATCATCTTGTGTATACTACAAAACTCACTTGTAATAACAAGTGATTTCTAATACTTGATACACCCGAATTACATAGTAACCTCTACATGCTTGTGAATCAACTAGCATCATAAACACATATAACATGTTACAACTAACATGTAAGTAGAGTTACTCACCTGGATTTAGTAGCTTTAGCCCGTTCTAGCTGGTAAAATTTGTAGGCTAAGGTGTCTTCTCACCTCTTTCAACACCTACACCATACCACATAGACACCACACATATGTGAATACCTTGTATTCACTTTCAATAGTTCCATCTACTCAACTATAACCGATAGCAAGCTTTAGGGTTTGAATCACAACCCTACTATACATCCAAATCAAGAATTAATTGCTATAACTTCTATAGTTGCAGGTGGGTGATCAACACCACCTGTAACCTAGCCTTCCCAAGAAAATCAACCACTCAAACGAAACTAGAACATAGAATTTTACCTTCAAGAAGCATGATATCGAATCCCACTTCAAATTCTCGAGTCCTAGTCTTCCAAATCGACTTTTGGGGCTTTGGGGTTATTTTTCTAGGGTTTTGAGAGCTTTTAACGAACTGAATTTCTCCCCAAAATAAAGAAAAGTCGCACATTTAAAGGTGGGGTCTGCCCGTAACTCGACCCGGGTTCCAAAACCCTCCCCGGGTTCCTGTGCAGCACGACCCGTGCTGTTAAACTCGACCTGTGTTGACGCTGAAGCTCAATTCTTCCGTCTTAAAACCCGACCCGGGTTGACTAACACGACCCGGGTTAGTCCAAATTTGTTTCAAATATTGTTTTAAGTCTTCCAACTCGACCCGGTTTAATTCACACGACCCGGGTTGTTCGTTTTTAGCGTTTTTCGCACGAAAACTTTATCTTAAAGGTATTCTAATCATCCGAACACCCATGATATCATGTCTAATCCTAATTATCCCAAGATTAACATAAAAATACTTACCATAAGTAATCATGGTGTTACAATTTTTGGTTCCGATCCACCTGTTGGATGATGATCAAGAAGATGATGCTGACGAGTTGGTTTTTGAAAAAAATAAACATGATTTTATCGCCACCCATGATCCATTCATGAATGGAAAATTAGATGTAATCAATACCATCGATGAGGACATATGGAAGCATCCCGATATGTTGCCTTCCGATCCCATTCAATTGGAAAATCTTTATTGGTATTGCAAGCCAAAATTGCAAACTGAAGATAGCATGCGAGACACTAGCAAACGAGGTGCAAAACAACTACTGGAAGCAGCATTGGGCACGCTCCACATCAAACCTGTGATCTTAAAGAGATATAGAAGGAAGGATCGAGCTTGGAGGTTCAAAGCTACTTCCAAGCATTCACGGGAAGTAATCGGAAGACGGCGACCAGGCAGCAGCAAGAGAACTGGCAAGCCATTCGATCCAGGAAAGTTTGAGGAGCAGTGGGTCAATAACGAGACGGTGGTAACTGAAAATCAGCGAAGGAAGAAGGCATACGATCCACCGTAGCTGTAGGAGGAACACGTCTGGCTGAAGACGTTAAACTTAGCGCTTGTTGGAAGGCAACCCATCCATATAGGTTATGTACTGTATTTCTTAGGAGTAATTAGGAAGATATTATCATCGTCATTGCAGGTGTTATTGGTTCGAGGCAAGTGTGGGGTCATATGAACGAATTTTGAAAAATTGAAGACCGCGCCGCGGTAGGGCGTATTGCGCGTCGCGGGATCGCAGAACAACCCGAAGCGCAGGGGTTGATTTGGGAACACGCGCGCCGCGGTTACTTCTTATCCGCGCACCAGGAAATGATCGGTCAGATTCCTCTTTATAAGGTACGCCGCTTTCACTATGACGCACACACAAACCCACGCCACGAACCCACGTCGTCTGATCATTTCTTGCGGTTGTAGCGTGACACTACAATTGGTAATCTGTTGCCTACCTTGACCACGTAACTCCTGTGGATCGACCCTGATTACCACTATACTAGTGAGAGTGAGGTTTTTATTATTTTTGACCGCACGACGACTGCTGCGATGTCAAATTTTGGCGCCGTTGCCAGGGAGTTGTGAGCTTGAGAATAGGCGATCTGTAGGACTTTAGTTTCTAATTTTTTATTTTAGTATTGAGATTTTTAGTTGGTTAGTATTTTCTTTTTGGTTTTGACGGGCGTGTTGCACTAGTGCATGCGTACCCGTCGGGGTGAGCAGTTATCACCCTTGCGTTTTGACTCGGAGATCGAACAAACCGCGCGCAAGAACCGTGCACGTAGGCGTTTAGATACGATGATTTTTAGTCATGTTAGTAGTAGTATTGAGGATGTTACCCATGAGCCTTCGGGCGAGGTAACGGGGGCAGTTCCATTTATACCCCCGATTTCAGAATTCCAGTTTGGTAGCACGAGTGCTACTGGTGGTGCGGTTTTAGCACCCGCATCAATACCAGCATGCACTCCGCCTTCTGTTCCACCATTTCAACCACAAACCACAAACCCTTTTACATCTGCTATGACTTGGGGAGCGCTGACTCGTGATGGCACCCCAATGCCTAGGCAGCATACTACCATTTCTCAACCACAATCACAACCATTACAACCACCATTAATCTTTAAACCACAAACCACTTTTCAAACCATACTACAACAACCACAGCAACAATATCAACCATAACCTCCTCAGCAGCAATACCAGTACCAGGAGGTTGAGCAGGGATACGAGGACGAGGAAGAAGGATGGGTTCCATAAGCACCACAACAACCATGGAACCGAGGTTGGGGACCTCCATGAAGAGCACCACAACAACAACAACCGTAAGGTCAGCAAGGTTACAACAACGATCATCACTATAACGATAATTTTGTTCAACCTTTGTACTTTGCACAACCGAGAGGGCAGTCGGTTGCATCGCACTTCCAACCGCGGGAGTATGATGACTCATCGCCTATTTTTATTCCAGAAAATCTAGACGCTCAGGTAGAGATTAGACCACAACTTTTAGGAATATTGCCTGAGTTTAGGGGTTATAAACATGATGATCCATATAATCATTTGTATGAGTTCATAGCAATAGCAAATGCCAATACCCCTAGGAACACGAATAAGAATATCTTTAGGTTAAGATTGTTCCCGTTTACTCTGAAAGACAAGGCCAAGTATTGGTTTACGTCTCTTCAGTCCAATAGTATCACCACATAGGATCAACTTAAGGCTAAATTCTTGCAAGAGTTCTACCCGGCGAGTAAGACGACAAAGATTAGGAGATCCATCCAGGATTTTCAATAGAAGCCTGGAGAAGCATTTCACGAAGCTTGGGATCGTCTGAAGGAGTTGATGAGGTCGTACCCTCATCATGATATTTCGAAGTGGCAGTTGGTTAAGCTTTTCTTTGAAGGGGCGAGTGAGATGAATCAGGCGATGATCAATGCATCGTCCAGTGGCATTATCATGATGCAAGATCCTGATGAAGCTTGACAATTTCTGGAGCAGTTGAGCAACGGATCTAAGGCAAATTTCTCTACTAGAAAGGCGGTAGGCACAGCTGCATCAGTGGGAGCTGATGCAGATTGGAGGAAGGATGTCAAGAAGGAAATAAGTGAACTCAACAAGAAGTTTGATAGACTGATGTCTACTCTACAGAACGGACCTCAGAATCAGCAACAAGGAAGCCAAGGAGGGCAGAGGACATAAGAAGCAAATCAGGTTTATGGTCAGGGTCAAGGTCAATACAACAATGGACGACCTTATAAACCATACAACCAGGGTCCACAAAACTTCAACAACCAAAGGCAGAACAACTATCAGGGCCAGTCGTCTAATCAGCCCAGGCAATATCAACCAGCAAACAACAATGACAATGCAAGTGGGAGCGGTAACAACAACAACAGGGGGCCGAATAACGCCAACAACAATGCCCCAGGAACTCAAGAAGACTTGACTGTAAAGATGTACGAGATGTTCAACACTACACAACAGCAGTCTCAGGCTAATGCCAAAGCCATCGCCAACATGGAGAGGCAGATCGCTCAGATGGCTGAGGATTAAAGAAAGAGAGATAATGGTAAGTTACCTAGTACTACAGAAATCAACCCAAACCATACTCAGCGAGCGGGAAAGGAACATGTCAATGCTGTTGTGGCAGAGTGGAGGAAGGTGACTGCAGAGGATTTGCTAGGATATGAAAGTGAAGTTGAGGGTCAGAGTGAAGAGAATGAAGCTAAGGTTAAAGGTGAAAGTAAGGAAGAGGCTATTAAGGAAGATGTTAAGGTTGAAATCGAAATTGAAATAGAAAAAGAGGTTAAAGAAGAGGAGAAAATTCAAGTTGAGAAGGAACCTCAAGTAAAGGACGACAAGGATGTCCAAGAGGAGGAGCAGTCAATGGTGGCTGGTATTAAACAAAGGAAGAAGGGTAAGAAGGAAAAGAAAAAGCAGGAAGTGCCAAACAAATCAACTGGGCCATCAATGAACCAACCTTTGTGGGATGAACTAAAGAACGCTCCTGAAGATACAAGAATTCTTCAGGAAATGTGTGAGAAAAATGGAAAGAGCAAGACTCCCACACCTGATACTGTGAGGTTGACAATTAAAGTTAGTGAGGCATTGTTGGGAACACTGCCCAAGAAGGAGAGAGATCCTGGATCACCGTTGATTACTGTCACGGTGGGTAATATGGTTATTAGGAACACCTTGCTGGATTTGGGGGCAAGTGTTAACGTATTACCAGGATACTTGTTCGACAAATACAAGAATAAGGAGTTGGAACCGGGAAAGACAGTATTACAGTTAGCGGATCAGTCAACTAAAGTCTCACGGGGCAAGTTAACGAATGTGATAGTGAAAGTTGGTGATTTATTTTATCCCGTGGATTTCTTAGTCATGGAATACGAGATTCTGGAGGACGCGCTCGCGCTCATCTTGGGACGTCCATTTCTAGCTATAGCTGGTGCTGTCATAGATTGCAAGACCGGAGATTTGGATATCTCATTTGGGACAAGGAAGCGCAGACTTAACATGTTTGGGAGTCCCATATCTCTGCCACAAGGGTTTGATGATGATAAGTATTGGAACATCAATCCACTTATGGTACCGGGGACCAGGGAGAAAGGAAAGATATTGACATGAGCAGGAGAAGGCGGTAAAGAAGAGATCCTGAGGGAAACAAGAGAACATCCACTATTTACCATTGGCAAGGTGCAGCTGCTGGACATGATGGAAATGATGGAGACAAGGCATCAACAATACGAAAAGGATGCACGAGCACGGGAGGCAAAGGTCTTCCAGCTTTTGGACGCACAGCAGCAATGGATTAGCTAGGTCAACGATCGAATGACGCAGCTGACATCATTGCTGGCGGCGATGGTTTAAAACTTTGCGCTAGACAATAGGATGATGCCACAAGAGGATCGTGAAGAGTAGGAGTAATCCGTCTGGCTGAAGACGTTAAACTTAGCGCTTGTTGGGAGGCAACCCATCCTTATAGGTAGATACTGTATTTCTTAGGAGTAATTAGGAAAATATTATCATCGTCACTGCATGTGTTATTGGTTCGAGGCAAGTGTGGGATCATATGAAGGAATTTTGAAAAATTGAAGACCGCACCGAGGTAGGGCATGTTGCGCGTCGCGGGATCACAGAACAACCCGAAGAGCTGGAGTTGATTTGGGAACACGCGCGCCGCGGTTACTTCTTATCCGCGTCGTGGGAAATGATCGGTCAGATTCCCTTTATAAGGTACGTTGTTTTCACTTATCGCGCACACACCACGACGCGCCTCAGAGCTCCGTTCAACCGAAGTTTTTCTCGTCTATTCTATTCCTACGATTGATGTATGTCATTCTAACTTGTTTTTACTCGATTAGAACAAGCAATTAGGCCGTGAAATTGAGTGATTTTTCCAAAAATTGAAAAACTTAGAAATCCGCAATGCTGGCTTGTAGGGTGTTTTCTTTGCCAAATGATTACCCTAGAGGGGCTAGTCGGTGCTTAGGCTACCTTGTAGTGGTTTTGGATTGAGTTAACAGGCGAAAATCATCGATTTGGGGTTTGGATTTTGAAACAGTCGCTTGCCACGCCGCGGTTCGGTGGGGAAGACAATGACTTATTTCGCAAATTTTTTTTCGTGTGGTCTGTTTGTGCAGATGGCTTTCAGGCGCAACCATCCTTTTCTCCAGTTTCCTGATGATCTGGAGAGTTCAGTGGAGTACACGCAGCGGAGGGACGCATTGTTTGGTCGCCGGGTTCTTGAGGCGACGATTTTGGATCGAGATATTCTCAGGGATGACGGGTTCTGGGCCGAGATCGAGTCATTTCTTCACCGCACTTGGTCCAATGGAGAGTTTACATTTACATGTCGTGGTTGGGATAGGCTTATGGCCAACCAGGACGATGTCGTCTACACGGAGCTTCTTTTGGAGTTCCTCTCCACGGTCCATGACGCACCAGCCTCGCCGAAGGTCCAATCCAGATTGGTCAGATTTCGATTAGGAGGAGTCAGTAGGGAGTGCAGTCTCCGGGATTTTGGGACACGTACAGGTATATACACCGAGGAGGATCTTCAGAGCCGCCACTTTACGCTGTTTCTTAGGGCGTGTGTTTAGGGGCAGCCCGCGAGGGAGGCCAATGCAGTTATTTGGGCTACGTTGTTCAATGTCTTCTTCAAGGCGGGGTCTGCCAGGGAGAGCCAGCTCCGCAACCCGCTTCACCGGCCCATGCATCGCATCATCTCCACTTCTGTTATGCAGAAGGAGGGGGTGAGAAGGTGTCCGGTGAGGACATGACATATATATGGGTGCTCCTTGATCCCACCAGATTCCTCCACCTACCGTACGCTTTGGCGATCTCCTTATCCACCGAGCAGCGGGTGTGTCAGCTAGCAGTCCTTTGGCCGGCGGGCACTACATTACCCGCCTGGCCCGATCTTTTGGGTTGCTCACTGCCGCGACCATCGATTCTTTAACGGCGATACCCCCTATGCGCACAACAGTGCGAGCTTTGGAGAACATGCACCTGATCCATCAGCCACAGGCGGGGCGGTATTTGAGGGTGGCGATGGAGGCACCGAAGGCATCGCGACCAGCCCATGAGGAGGGACCGCCGAGGCATCGCCAGAGGGTTGCACCACCAGTTCCACCACCACAACCACAGCAGGAGGAGACACCGGCCATCCGGCGATTGGAGGATCGGGTGGCTAGGATTGAGGATCAGTTGGAGTGGATTGGGGAGGTCTTATTGGAGATGGCCACACAGCAGTGACGACGCCCCCGACCATTCCCGGCCCAAGCTCACGATCATGAGGCAGGTCCTTCCAGGCCACCCAGGGACGATTGATGTTTTTTATTTATCTTTTTGGGATATATGTACTGTACCTATGACACTATTTATTTTTGTTTACTTGTTTATATTTTATATATGTTTGTTTTGTTGCATTTAATGTTTTGTGAGTGATGCATATAATACTCACTCACATAATACCCAAATGGAGAGTCTATGGATGAGTTGTTTCAGGCAAGTGTGGGGTCACCGTGCCCCCTCCACTTGCCATGATCACTGGCGTGTTTTACTGTTGCGCTACAACTCCTGAATTCTGAATCGTGGAAATGTTTGTGTTTTTGTACCTGTGACAACCAAGTACCATCAAGCAGTCTACAGTCTAAGGGGGTAACTCTTTCTCCCTTGTTTTGAAATTATTTTTTGTACAACGGGGGCGTTGTACGGTTTTAAGTGTGAGGTGTGGACGGTCGAAAGAGTGTTTTTTGAAATTTTTGCGGGAAATGAGTCAATTTTCAAAATTTTAGCAATTTTTCAAAATTTTTAATAGATTGTAATCTTGAAACGAATAGTTTGTGGATGTTATAGCATTGGTATTTTTCAAGAAATACTATGTAGTTGTTATCATGCTAATAGTTTAGTCAAATAAGTTGAGTTTTAGGAGTTAGAAGATTGGAGTATTGTAGGTTTGGAATTTAGAAATGAATCGTCAATGAGTGGCCTTTGTTGTTCGAGTCGGTAAGTCTAAAATGGGTGGACCTTAAGCACCTTGCCACCTAAGATCGTCTGGTCTGGGATGATATTTCTGAAAGCTCGTTACACGGACAACATGGAAATTCATGGACAGTTCTTTAATGGCCTTTAGAATCTGAATGAGTACGTATACTTCATTGTGGACAGAAAATTTGTAATCAAGGGTTCTTTAGAAAGTCATGAATTCACAAACTATTTCACTCTAACTCCTGAGGCAATAATCTTTGAAATTAAACACATTCGAAAATATTTGAATCTTAGTTAGAATTTGTTAAAAACTCTCTTGCTTGGGGACAAGCAAGGCACAAGTGTGGGATGTTTGACAACGCCTAGTAATATCAAGTATTTTAGTTGTTGTTGAGCCCTATTCTTGGTGATTTTATATCATATATGCTGTGGTATTCTCACTTTTTGTGTTAGTGCTTGTTTGGAAAGAAAAGATGTAAACAGGGGCTAAATGCGTACAAAATAGAAGAAGTTTGGAGATAAATCCAAAAAGAGTCGAATAAGCACGCGCGCCGCGGAGATGCACAAGGGCGCGATGCGCTGAGTCACAAATGAGGCGGTGAGAAGAATTCAAATGCCGAAAAACGGGGATAAACCCATACACGCGCCGTGGATTCTACATGTGTGCGACGTGGCTGCTTAATTTCCAAAACTATAAATAGAGGCTTCTAGGTCGAAATCAGCAGCAAAGAATTAGCAAAGGAACGACACCCAAGGCTTCTTTGACTCCAAGTTTCAGTTTTCAGTCGACTATACGTGGTATTTGTGTTTTCTTATTTAATTTTCAATTAGTTTAGTAGTTTCAATAGCTTGGCTTGGTGTTATTAGGTGTGACAACCATTAGCATTAGGTTTTAAGTTTCTGAATTTTATGTTTACTGTTTTGAACAGTTGGGATCTGAGTTTTTATGAAAGTTAATCATTCGGTTATTTTTAATTGCTTCTTTTTTACTTTTTAATGCTTTGAATGAGTTTGGATGTTTTGGCTTGATTTGTATTACTTATATTTCTGAATTGCATTTCTGATTTTAGTATGTAATTAGATTAAGTTTTGGTTTTGATTTTAGTTTAAGTTCATGCTTGGATTGGAATTTGTTGGATTTTATGATTTTGGGACTGTTTTGGTAAAAGTTGGAAACTAGATCCTCTGGTTGTAGCGTGACACTACAATTGGTAATCTGTTGCCTACCTTGACCAGGTAACTCCTGTGGATCGACCCTGACTACCACTATACTAGTGAGAGTGAGGTTTTGTCGCCATATATCCTAAGTAAGATGCGGAAATAGTAAGATTGCGGAAAGTAAAGTTCCGAAACTGAAAAGTTTCGGAAGTGGACAAGTCTGAAGACTTGAGTTGATTTGCGGAATATAAAGATTACTTAGAAAAGACCGATAGCTCAACAATAAATAAGGTGCATAAACAGTTGATAATAAGTAATATAAAGACGTGAGAATTATGATGCTAGAAATGTAAGGACAAGAGGAAATGCAGATAAAAGCGATGAAATTGATGGAATGAGAGAATATATTGATATTTGTTAAAGTGTTACAACTTGTCTCTCAAACTCATGAGGACTGAAGAAGGATAAGGTCTTCCTTTTATAGACTAAGGAACGACCATCGAATAAAAACCTATGGACTGAAGAGCAGACAACACGTCTCTCTTCAGTCAGACAATATGGATAATTCTAATATAATAATACAATGTCAGACTAGGGTGGCTATAGTTACAATAAATTAATACATTAAGTACAACCGACATGCTTTTAAAAGGCCACGCCTGATCTAGTCTAATCATATCCTATAAGTTGAAGTGCTTATCCTTTGCCTTATCTTCAAGATAGTCAGTTCTTCAGTCTTCTACGTTGAATGTTTATGAAGGAAGTTCCTAGAACTTGTTTGTATTGTTTATCCGAAATCCTGAGTGGATTTCGGAGTCCTGACATTTCTGAATCAGAGTATCCTTAGGAACTTGGTCTCTTTCATTTTGAGTGATCTTCTGAGTTAGTTCGGAACATGGTCTTCCGAACTGTGTCTTCCGAGCATTGTTCTTCTGAACTTGGTTTGCTGGATTGGTGTTGACTTAGTCGGAGTTCCGAAATCCAAGACTGGATTTCGGACATGTATGAAATGATCATTTACACAAGTCATCCAGAACCATAAGTATATTCATAAAAAACATTCAGAACATACGATTAAAACATTCAAAACATAATAATTGTTTAATACTTAACACATTCATACAAACCACTTGTTTATCATTCCATCAAAACAAAGATATTAGAACTACTAGCAAATACATCAAATAACGAGTTGGTCAACGATCTGGTTTCAACACTAACATGAGGTATTTTATTATTTTTGACCGCACGACGACCTAGGCGTGTCAATCTCATCTCCACCGCATCACACGAGTTACAACACAAATTAACGTCAAATCCCTTGTACACTGGACCTAACAACTTACTTTCCAAAGCCTCGCATAGAATAACAATACACTTTGGGATGTGTCGCAACCCTCATATGGTCGCGTCGCGTAGATATGGTCAGAAACCTCTTTTTCCATGCATTTTATCTATCTCACAAGTTTTTGGACTTCACACTATGATCCAAACATACATTATAGCAGGTCCAAATCATAAAATACCGAAAATTACATAGTTTTTTTTATCAAAATTGACCAAAATACCCATGTGGTTAAGTTTTACCTTAACAACATTATCTTTAAAACACAAGTATAATTGCATAACAAAGTATGGTTCTTACATGTTTAACGACTAGTAAAGGAAAGCAAATTTTGGTTGAACCTACTTAAGAAGAAATGAAGATGCTTGAAGAAGAAGAGAGACAAAGAAAAGCTGAAGCTTGAAGTGTTGAACAAATTCAAAAGGATCAACAATTGGCAAATGAACTCCCACTTGAGTAAAAGCTTATTCGTATCCATGAATTAGCCTAGGGAATCGCTGAAATTTTTGAGATGAAACCAAAGCATATTTTTCCACTGAAAACACCTTGGATAACCAACTAGATATACCGACTTCTTTGACGTATTTCACATATCCTTGGATGAATGGTGTGATAGATGAAAGTATAAAGTCTTAGAGTTACCAGGATAGGGTTGTAAGGTTTCATGCTACAATGGGTCAAGATCCTAATGTTTGGTCTCTAAAGAAGGTTAATGTTCGAAGGTGTGTTTTGATACTTTGAATTCAACGTTCTTAGAGATGTTACAGATGAATTCATCTTTACAAATGCATATTTACCGCTAATGAATCCACATGACCTCATTGTTTTTTACAAGACTTTGAAAATGGCTAATGTAAGGTTTTTTTATAGTGTTGTGAAATTTGTTTGAGCTTATCTGTTTTTCTATTACAAGGATTTGGCATCAAAAGGTGTTTTTGACTCACCTCATTCGAGATAAGTTAGAAGGTCCTGATTGTATAGTGATAAAAATTTCGAATAAAGTTGATGGTGAAATTTTGATAACTCCTACTTGGGTAGTAGTATATTCTGAGAGAACCAAGACATAAGAAAATGTTCTTTTGGATGGAATGGGAAACAACTATTCTAAATAAATGTGTTTAATATTATTATGTCTAGAGTTAGAGTGTGTATAAAGAATAGTGATGATATTCAAAAGAAGATTTTGGATGAACTTAACTAGTGGATTACGGTTTAAAAGCTTCTAGCTAATTATTAGGAGGATTTTTATACAAATAAAAGTTACATCTTCAGCATCTAGCTATCAGCTAGTTTGCTAAACATACATTATATGTTATACATAACAAAGAGATCATTTGATTAATTGGTGCATGTAATTAAATCTACATGTTTATTGTATTGTTTATTGTATCGTATTGTTGCGAATTGCTTGTACTAATCATAACATGTATATCAATTTTAAAAAAGAAAAAAATATACTACGTATATTTATTTTTTTTACTTATACCCTAAAAATTTCATACATCTTTTTATTAAAATAAATTTGTAAATTATTATTAGACAATTATAACAAAAAATAATTGTTCTTATAAAATTAATTATTGTATAACTTAAACAACCATTGTATTTGTTTTATTTAAATCAAAATTATTTTTGTAATTACTAAAATGTTCCAATTTATAAATAAGGTTGAAATAACTTGATGTACATAAAAAAAGAGTTGAGAAGAACAAAATTCTACAAATGAACCTTAACACCAAATTAGGTGATAATATAATACAATTTCTGGTTTTTTAGTATTCACCAACATAATATTAGTATGAAATATGATGTTGGGTTAGAGCAACTTTGCATCAAATTTAAATTGAAAATTTGATTCTACAACCATAACAACAAGATATGGAAATTTTATTTTACAAAATTTGATGATTCTAGCATACTGAGATATAGACATATTGTTCATAAATATATTGGGTAACAAAGTTTTTGAATAAGAAAAATTAAGAACGTGATTTGGTGTTGTACAAAAGAGAAGACACTTGACCTAGATGAATTTACTTTTTAAGTTCATCATGGAGTTTTAAAGTATAATCTATATTGATCTTATTAATGTTATTGAATTTTGTTGAGCAATGGGTCATATTAGTAAGAGTTATAATGCCTCCTCTATCTTACTAGTTTTGAAAAATTATATTGCGACTGTCAATGACAACTGTCTCCAAATAGTGATCGCGAAAGTTGTTAGTGGTGAGCAAGCACCTATGTTGAAGGGTGTAGCATTTTGGATGTCATTTTTATTACAAATAAGACTTGTAGTTGGGCTAAAAAAGCCAATATCAAAATGATGCGCTTTAAAGTTGAAAAAAACCAATATCAAAATGATGCACTTTCAAGTTGATCGCAATAAGGCTTTCAACTCCCTTGATCGGGATTATCTTGGCTCAATTTTTGAACAAATGCATTTTTGAAGTAAATGAAGGAGGTGGATTCGAGGTTGTGTCAAGTCCATCAAAATGATTCTCTTTAAAGTTGATCGCAATAAGGCTTTTGACTCCCTTGATCAGGACTATCTTGTCTCAGTTCTTGAACAAATGCATTTTGGACGTAAATGAAGGAGGTGGATTCGATGTTATGCTAAGTCTATAAAAATGATGCTCTTAAAGTTGATCGCAGTAAGGATTTCGACTCCGTTAATCAGGATTATATTGGTTCAGTTCTTGAACAAATTCTTTTTGGTGGTAATGAGGAGGTAGATTTGAGGTTGTGTCAAGTCTGATAGAGTCTTAATACTTGGTAATGAGTTATCCACAAAAGAACTTATCTTAAGGAGGGGGGCGGGGATTAGACAAGGTGAACCTCTTTCACAACTTTCATATGTTATTGCCATGAAGGAATTGCATCTTGTGATGTCTTCTACGTGCGAGCTAAACATTTTTCACAGATTGCCTCTTCCTAATAATGATCCGCTTCTCTCATATTTAATGTACGCAGACAATGTGATGTTTATAGAAGAATGGTCACTGACAAACTTCATTAACCTCAAAAGGCTCTTTAGATTTTTTTCATCTCTATTCCGTTCTAAAAGTAAATTTAAATAAAAGTAAAGTGTTTGGTGTAGGAGTTGATGACATTGAAATCGAGAGGTTGGCTCGCTTTTTAAATTGTGAAGCCTCTTGTTTTCCTTTTACCTATGTTGGTTTCAGATTGTCTCTAACATGAAGTTAGCAAGAAATTGAGCCCCAATTGTAGAAAAACTATAAGCTAAACTTTTCTCTGGGAAATCCAAAACTCTCTCCTTTGGTGGTTGACTAACTCTACTTAAATCGTTGCTTGGAGTTTACTACTTTACTATTCCTTGTTATAACAAAGCACCTAAAAATTTATTGATTCATTAGAGAGCATTCAAAGAGTTTTTCTTTGGGGTTGATATTAGAAAACCGAAAAACAAAGTTGGTCGCTTAGAGAAAGCTCATATCTCGATAAGAATTCGACGACCTCATAGTGGGATGCCTAAAAGCTTCAAATCTTGCTTTTTGACAAAACAATGGTGGAGGGCGAAAGAAGAAAATCAAACTATTTGGTATGAGACCATTAGGGCCATACATAATAATTATGGTCAAGCCAACTACCTGATTGCTAAGAAATATGTCCCTGATACGTGATCCAATATAGCTTCAATAGAAGAGGAATTTTCTGAAATGAGCATTAATCTTGTGAATCTTCTTAAAACGAAAATAAAAAATGGGTCTAACACCTGGTTTTTGAAAGAAAAACGCGTTGTAGTACTAATTTAAAAGATAGATTCTTGCGTCTTCACATTATAAAAAACGACAAAAACTATTTGATATCTAATCGGGTCCAACTTTACTCCGTTTTTTATAGATCGATCATGTGGAATTGGAAAAAGAGGAGGAGAACAGGGATGGAAGAATCTAATGGCGTTTTTGGTTGTGGAAAATATTCTAGTTTTCTAATGAAAATGAAAATTTTAAAATCGCGTTTGGTTAAACAGGTTTTCTAAAATTTCCAAATTTCCAAAATTACAATGAAATTGGAAAAAATTGGAAAATTGATGATTATTAATTTTCATATTTTTCTATTTCCAAAAGTTTTCTTAAATATAAACACACACATACACACACACCCCACACCCACCCCAAACACACATCTTAACCCCACCCACCCGAACCCTCACCACTTACCCCCACTCCTAAAGGCATCCATCCTTACCCCTATACACATCCGATACCTATTCACACCACCGCACCCCCACTTACACCCATACCAAAACACCCACCCCCACGCACCACACCAACACCTACCCCTACCCACCACAAACACCCACTCTCACCTCACCTACCACGATACCCACCCCACCCTTACCTATACCCATACATTTTAATCACCCACACCCCACCTCCAACCTCTATCCTACCTGACACCCACCCGTCCACCGCTAAACACCCCCTCCCAACGACTCACTTCACTGAACACCCACCCTACCCACCTCAAGCACCCATCCCTATCCCCACCCACACCTAATACCTATCGACACCCACCATGTCCACCCACACCCACATAGAACACCGATCCACCCTTAGCCCCCATCCCACTCCACCCCACCTTGCAATCTTGTGCTTTCTAAATTTGTTTTTATTTTGTGTCTTTTCATTAATCATTTTTATAAATTAAAAATTATTATTTGTTGAAAAGTAATAGAAAACGACATGAATAAATTTTAATTTTTTTAATTTTCAATTATAACCATAAATATATGTTGATAATTTTTTTACAATACTTACTCAGTAAACTTATATAAAAGATGTTACATTATATGAGGAGGGTGTGGGTGTGTTGGGTTTGGTTGCTAAGGATCCAATGCCATTTACCTCAAATAATTGTGTGCCTAATAATGTAAAAGAAAAAACTTCACTCTTACTTAATTATCTTATTAAAAATAAGATTTACTTTTAGAATATTTTATAGAAAAAAAAAACAATAGCGATAGGAAGCAACATTCTTTGTTTCCTTCATGGTCTCAACTAATGGAGCATTGGAAGTAGAATCCGATGCATCAGATCCAAAGCACGATCAAAGTTAGCAACACACTCCACCCCACCTCGCACGTGCCTTCGCTTACTTTTCAATTTATTATTTTTTAATAAAAAACAACACAAAACTTTATATTTTAATTTACTTACTCGACACTAAAACTTGTTGCTTTATATAGATATGAATCCGATAAAGATGCATAAAGACATAATGGAAAGAATCTCAAAAGATGAAATACTAAAAATGGGAATGCAATGAATGTAGGCTGTTAAAGCGCACATGACAACAAAAAAACACGAGATGCTATGATCAAAAACACACAAAAGGACCCTTCACCAAAAAGGAATTTTTATAACCATCATCATGTTGTACAAGATTCTCTCATGTGAAAACTATGATCACAATTCACAATCATACTTTCAAACTCCTAATTTCATAAAAATTATTTAAAAGAAAGAGGATAATTGTAAGAAAGGATTTATAGTTTTATACCCGGATTTGTCGATTATATGCCCCACAGTTGCAGAGGAGAGAGAGTGTAAAAATCGTTGATAGTTATGTTGCAGAGGAAGAAGCTTCTAACGGTGAAGAAAAGAAATAAGAGAGGTCAGGAATATTATGGTTCTGTAGAGACATTATACAGATAATGAGATAACCCTAAATTGTATTGATAATAGAACCGAAAAAGCGGAAATAGTTTTAGAAATTAGAATTAGAAATTAGTAGGAAAAATCAAGAACAATGGAAGTAATTAATTTGACAGTGCATCGATCGGCGATTATGGCTTTAATGGAATCCATTGGTACCTTCCTTCCATCGGAACGTCTTTCACGATATCATAATTGTACCTGATCGATGAACAGGTAAAAACATAAATTAGTTAAAAATGCTGTTTGTACTATATCATGCACAAACCGCTGTAGCTGCTTACTTTTCTGCAAATCGTTTCTGTTCGTACTTTTCTGCTTCCGAGAAAAATTCTTCAAGTTCGGCCGGAGAAGGAGTTTTTGCCGGTGGTGGTGGTTGACAACGGGAAGTAACGTCGTTTGCCGCTGCCGGTCGTTTCTTCTTCTTTGGAGTAGACGTGGAATACGACTCCATTTCTTCTGATTCCAAGGAAACCACACTTGATGCAGATGTCTCTCTACTGTAGATTAACAAGCATGAACAGAAATTTAGAGGTGTGGATTTTTATAAATGGACAAAAACGAAACGGTGCGATTCATGAAAATTATTTCGAAACAGAGATATTATTATAATAAACGAAATGAGAATCATAATTGAGAGTGATTAATTAATTTAACCTGAAACCGTCGTCATTTGAAATGAAGGTTTCCGTTTCGGAAAGACACTCAACCTGAAAGTATATACATCCATTAATGATAATTAAGATCTACAAAATGTAACGAAGATAATTCTGTAGTTCAGCTTCCAAAAAAACGACCGATGTATTTACTAGAATTTTGAATTTCAAACCTTCAGATCTGGTCTCGAATCATCATTGATAGAGCACCTAAACGACGAAATATGATCAGAGGTACCAGACACCGCCGTCAAAACAACATTCTCATTTAAATTCACGTCAAGGTCACGTCGAGACTGATATCGCCGCTTAAAAACATTCTCCTGATCTTCAGAATCAAGTCGTCTTCTCTTACCGGTGCCGGAGCTCGTAGTAACATCTGTATCTCTACTCCGCCGCACCTCTCCATGCGAATTTAAAACCTCCATCACCAAAACTTCTTCAGTGTTTTCTCGTCCGCTGGAACCCGTTTCCTCAATCATGAATCACAGTTCACACATACAAATTGCTGTTAATTCTTTGGATGAATCAAACTAAACAAACGATCTTCTCTTTTCTCTCTCTCACTCTTGTAAAGCTACTTGAGAATATACAAACGGAAAAGAAAGAGTGCAAATAAAGGCATGGTGGATATGATCGGACGGTGCAAAATTTAATGAGTTGGTTATCTTGATTAATAAAGTTTCGTATATATGTCTTTAATGGAAACCAATATCTTTATATAGTTCAAAATAAATATTTTTTTCTTTATTATATTAAATTTTTTTTTAGAACGGCAAATCTATGCTACTCCCACTCCTACTCTATAATCACCAACTTAAATCCACCTATTCCCCCTAGTGTGGATTCAACCCTCAACCTCAAGGTTGAAGGACGACGCCTTACCACTTGGCCTTCAATATATAACTTGATTGTATATTTTAGAGACTTCGATCATATATGTTGTTCATGTTTATTTTATGCCAAAAGTAATTTTTGGAATATTCTACTATTTTTGGAATATTCTACTAATGATGGGTTTAATTTGTAAGTTAATGTATACGAAGAAGGTGGTGGTAGATGGAATTTTCGAGTGAGATAACAATGAATTGGTTTCATGACATAGAAGGTAGATAAAATTTTTATTAAACGCAACTAACATATTTACTCGATGACTTTAAATGAAAAAAATACTGTAGTTTTATGGAATTTATTGTAGAAGATTTGTGTTTTATCAAACATAGCATTAAATAACTGTTTGACAAAAATTGATGTATAATATTCTAATTTACAAGATTGATCGATGAAAATAACATAATATTTGAAATTACTATCACTAGTAGGAAGCGGTCAAACATTAGAATGACCAATATGAAAAGAAAAGAAACATCAGAATCACGTATGAAGAAAGCCTCATAATTTATTTCTAGTTTACAAAGCTTCACAAATAATATGAGATTTCTTGTTATTGGATGAAATAAAATGATAAGAGTGCATTGATTGAAGTACTTGATGAGCAGTATGATTGAGTCGTTGCTACCAAAAGGGATTAATTGTAGGATACGAGAGCTTGAGGAGTTGAGGATGTACCATGGCAGAAGTCAGTTGAGATGTCTTATATATCCTGGAAGAATTTTTCAAGTGTGGTAGGCCTTCATAGTAAAACCAAACTCATCAAATATGGTTATTAGTTGTGTTTGGGGTAAACTGACGGACATAAATATGGTTATTAGTTATGTTTGAGTAATTAGGACATCTTGAAGGTGTAAGGGATGATATGGCTTTGGAATTTGAGAGTGTCCCGTTCGTATGTCGTGTATTGACGACCCATAACCAACTAAGAATAAATGAAAAGGGCTTTTATTACAAATGATAGAAAAGATACATGTGTCTTAGTGAAGGCGAAATGTTGGCTTGATGTCCATTTACCATCCATTGTCACTTTGATCTTATAGGTTTATCGAGATGAACATCTGAGGAAGAGAGGTGGCTAGATCATGGTAGTTTGGTGCAAACTAGCTCCATAGAGTTGCTGGACTCTACAAGTGAGCCTCGACGTATAATCGAGCCTGCAATTGGACTAGTAATTGGTGGATTTGAAGTGTTATGGGATGTTGAAGGCGAAGGTGATGGCAACCTATAAGAGTTGTTGGCGACCCAAGCCGAAGCCGAAAAGCCCTAAGGCGAACTACCATTTGGAAAACATACTTACATAACTAAGGCGTTGGTGGCTGCAAATTGTTGATTGTTGATGTATCTACTATCCGTCGGTTCCGTCGGTTGGGCTGTCATTCTATCGACCAAAACTTTTTTACCATAATTTTAGGAATTTGTTTCAGTGTTCAATACGGTAGGACATGACATATTGTCTAATTATGAGGATTGTTAGTCAGCCTAAGGCAACCTAAGACATTGGTTGTTCTTCCAAAAGAAGCATAAATCATGCTTCTAAGAATATATGGAGATGAAGTCGATTGTGGATCAAGATTGTATGTAATCATGTTGGGAGGTCAAGTCCTTGATCATATATGATCAAAGTCTTTCGATAATTAAATAGTCGATTTCTGCGAGGATATCATATATGGCTTTGTAATGAGTACATTATGATGTGATGGTGGAATCGAAAATGCTAATGTTATGTAACTCATTGTGAAGTTGAACTGACTTGGCATCTTTTTGTCAAAAAAAAAAGTCTCCAAGTTGATAAATATATCTAGGAAGTAACATTTCTCTTAAGGATCATTTGGAGAAGAGACTGAGAAATGGTGCCATAGATCCATAGTTTGACAATGGAGTCGATCTTGGTCCATTTTGGACGAGTTGATTTTGAGGTTTGAGCATTAGTCATGTCGTCAATGTGCGGATCACACCAAAACCAATGCAGTGAGTCTCAAAGAGCTCTCTCCAAGCTTTATTGTTGAAAAGGTCGAGATTAGATAAAAGGGATTAGTCAATAATATTTATATATCTATGTCTTCTATCTTCCATATCTTATAATAGAGGCCATTCAAATCAATATTGTTTAATATATGTCATTTATCTTGAGCTATATCCATTTGAAACTCCCAAACGCTTCAACTTAATCTACTTAATTGATTGGTTGATTAAAATGTTTTTCCTATATAGGAACATTATTTTCCATGCTTGGTTACTCATACATGCTTTTCTTCTTTTTACGATTCTATTATGCAATGTACATAAAAATGGAGAAGAAATACATAGTCGTCTGATGTCTAAAAGCAATATCTCAGTGATGAAATATGTTGGGGAGATACGATCTTCTTTTGTAGGATCAAACCATTTGATTGGCTTATAACAAAGAATATCAAAGATTCAGAGGATCAAACAAGTTGATTTGGTTTAAAACATGGCAATATGTCTGCAGGAATTCTGGGTGGCACTTCTCATATTTTTATGACCCTTATGAGAATAATACGACCCCTTACCTTAAGTTTCTTTCTACACTTTTTGGTTTTTTTTAATTCTATTTTGCATGAATATTTTTATGTTACATATATTATAAACAGACACTACAATTGTATTGTTGTGTTGTATTGTAGGCTTGAAAGATCTTGGAGCAACCAACAATCAAATTTTATGTATATTTCATGATGTTGGATCATTCTTTAAGTTAAAATGTATAGTTTCTCAAGCAAGCATTTAGTCACACTATTTTACAATAGAGGTCATCTAAATCAATATGGTTCAATATATGTCATCTATCTTGAGTTATATTCATTTGAAACTCCCAAACTCTTCAACTTACTCTTCCTAATTGATTGGTTATTGAAATGTTTTTCCTATATAAAAACATTATTTTTCATGCTTGGTTACTCATACTTTCTTCTCTTCTTTTTGTGATTCTATTATGCAGAGTGCATAAAAATGGAGAAAAAATGCACAGTCTTCTGATGTCTAAAAGAAAGAGTTCAATGATGAAATATGTCGGGGGTGATATGATCTTATTTTGTAGGATCAAATCATTTGATTGGTTTATAGCAAAGAATATCAAAGATTCAAAGGATCATACAATTTGATTGGTTTAAAACATGGTTATATGTCTGCAAGAATTTTCGAGGTGCCACTTCTCATAGTTAGATGACCCTCATGGGAATAATACGACCTCTTACCTCAAGTTTCTTTCTATACTTTTTGATTTTATTTTTTATTTTATTTTTATGTTACATATAAATGGACACTACAATTGCATTGTTGTGTTATATTGTAGGCACGAAAGATCTTGAAGTAACCAATAATCAAATTTTATGTATCTTTCATGATGTTGAACCATTCTTCAAGTAGAAGAGTGAACTATTATGACATTGACATGAATATTAAATGTTATTTTAGATATTTCTATAGCCCTATTAAAAAATCCATTTTGGATACTTTACCAAATAACATATTTTATGTTTTGTTTTAATATAAAAACCATCATGATTTGCATATATTCTAATAAAAACACTGATGACTTTAATAAAATTGGGTTTGATAGAAATTTTTTTAGACACATTAGTAGTAATGACCAAGGTTATCAAACTCCCGAGTTTACTCGTAAAGTCTTACGAGTTTACGATCCAAGATTTCAAAAACGATCCCGATTCTTCTAAACTCGTTTTTTAGCAAACTCGTACGTAAACTCGTAGACTCGGATCGGGGATCGTATACTCGTATACGATTCGAGTCTACTAAGTTTAATAAAAATCTAATTTTTGACTAAACTCGTACGTAAACTCGTAGACTCGGATCGGGGATCGTATACTCGTATACGATCCGAGTCTACTAAGTTTAATAAAAATATTATTTTTGACTTTATTTGACATTTTGAGAAAAATTAAATTCTAACTTATAAGACTTGTAACCCTAAATTTCCTTCCGTCTTTCATTATACTCCGGTCCAGATCCTCGACTCCTCGTCTCCTCCCTCTCTCACAGTCTCGATCAGCCCTCAGGCTCTCACTCACCTTCTTCGTCGCATGCCTGGATGATTCGTTTGTTATTTTAGATTAAATTAGATTGGATATGTCTATTAGCTATTTTGAATCTTTAAAACTTCTTTTTGTAACTTGTGAACTTATGGTATAATATGTATTTCTTCATTTTTTGTGCTTTTGGTAGAATCTTACGATCCGATCCGATCCTACGATCCCGATTTTGCAAAACAAAAAACGATCCTAGGTAGGATCTCGAGTTTGATAACCTTGGTAATGACATGTAAATATGTAATGTGCTATGTGAATTCAACATTGGCGTTTTGAAATAGAAAATGAAAAAACATTCATGTAAAATGCAAAAAAATGAAATGAGCTGTGGAATAAATAGTCTAAACCAACATTTATATTTGTAAATAAGTCAATTAATTATTAACAAATATGATTTTACAATCAATTAAAGATTCTATTTTTTCTTAGATTTAAAACAAAATATTTTATATTATAACTCATAGTCTTATACAATTTATTTTATAAAACTAGTACACACAAAATATTAAACACTATTAATTAAGTTTTTAGTAGTAGGTTTGATGAGTTTTGACATAATTTTTGATCAAGAGATTATATTATCATATTATTCATTTAGTTAACTAAACACAATCAAACTATTTTAATGCTCCGTTTAGTTACCTATCATAAATATCAATTAGTACATTAAGTAAATAAATTTTTTTGAGTTGTAGTGGTTTAATGCTAAATAACCTTACTTGCTATCTAAAGAGTTGTAATATAAAAACAAAACGTTAATGTAGTAACATATTAGTATATATTTGTATTTGATTTCTATAAAAAATGGTTTTAATAGATATTTGAGTTTTTGGCACATTAATATGATGTTTTGGAAAAAGAAAATGATAAAAAAATATTCGAGTAAGATGCAAAAGAAAAAACTTGGGAACAAGTTATGAAATAAATAGCATAAAGCAATGTTTTTGGTTATAAATACGTATTTCGAGATTACTACAGTTGATTTAATAGCAAATAAAAACATATGTTCACTTTTAGGATTAAAAATATATTTATATAATAACTCATAATTTATCAAAAAAGTATGACAAACCGCTCCAAACCCGATATTAGAAACATAATTATAAGAGTCTAATATATTTTGTGTAATATATATATATATATATATATATATATATATATATATATATATATATATATATATATATATATATATATATATATATATATATATATATATATATATATATATATATATATAATACACAAAATATATTGGACGCTTATAATTATGTTTTTAGTAGTGGGTTTTGAGGGGTTTGCCATACTTTTTGATCCAGATATTAGATTATGATATTATTCATTTAATTTACTAAAGCTAATTTAACTATTTTAATCATATTTAATTAAGACTCATAAATATCAATTAAGTAACAAAACTAAAAAATCATTTTGGAATTTGAATAGTTTTGATATTCAAATAAAACATCAATGTAATAACACATCAGTATTTATATATGGTTTTATAAAAAATTGGTTTAAATGGAAAATTTGACACATTAGTAAGACGTTTTTAGAGAGAAATGGAAACAAACATTCAAGTTAAATACAAAAGAAAAAACTTGGCTAAGATTTGTGAAATATGTAATTGTTTTTAAAGTGTTTTTATTTCTAAATATGTAATTTCAACAAACATTCAAGTAATATTCAAATTGTTTTTATTTCTAAATATGTAATTTAAATCTTTATACAATATAATAAATAGCAAATCAAAACTTTTATTTATTTTTTGTCTCATAGATTTTATTATGTATAAATAACAAGCAAACAATATTACACGCTTATAGTTAAAATTTTAATGGTGAGTCCAGATGTTTTTGACATAATTTTTATCTCTCTCTCTGTGTGTGTGTGTGTGTATATATATATATATATATATATATATATATATATATATATATATATATATATATATATATATATATATATATATATATATATATATATATATATATATATATATATATATATATATATATATATATATATATGATTTACTCTCAACGCAGTAAAGAAATCTAGATACCAAATTTACACCTGACCCTATCTCCCTACGATATGTTGAATTTTTGCAGGTTGAAATTTTATGAAATCTTACAAAAACCTACAACCAAATGCACTAACTTATTTTAAATGACATATAATTCCTAGTATTTGATCTATGTAAAAAATTCTTACGCAACGCTCGAGGATTTAGCTAGTATCTATTATAGCATATGCCAATTTTTTTATACTATATTAATTTGAAACTCTCCTGACTTTTCAGTTTCTTTCAAATAATTATTCTAAATTGGTTAATTAATATTAGATACGTGCTAAAATATAAAATTTTCTAAAATAAAAATTTTTAAATTTAGTTAATAATAATAATAATAATGAATAATAAGTGGTTTCATAACTTATAATAATAAGTTACTTTAAAACTTTATAATTAGGTGGTTTTCTATTACTTTGTAATAATAATAAGTGGTTTTAAAATTAACTAAATAATAATAAAAATAATAATAACACAAAATTATCAATTATATTATGCTACATTGCAAAAAATGATTGAAATGTGAAATAACCATCATGATTGAAATAAAAAAAATGATCAAATAAGTATATTTTAATTTAATTAATTATAAAAATAAATAAAAGGGAAAAATAACTCGAGAGTTATATTTAGTTTTATTAAAGCACAAGTCGCATGTAAAAGAAAACAATAACTCAAGAATTACAATTTTATATATCAGTTTAATATAAGAATTAATATTTTATAGTTAATATTAATAATATAATTATATTTAATTACATATATTTGTTAAAATTTTAACTATGTAATTTTATGCATGATTTTGTGTAATGCATGTAAATTCGTCTAATATACTAAACCAGACGAATCCTCGCGCGTTGCGCATGAACAAAATTGTGTAGCTAAAATAATAAAATATATATTTTGTTAAAAAAAATTTAAGTCATTGTCATTAACTATGAAATAACAATTTTATATAACAAATCAAAATGTTGATTTATAACTAATGAATTATCATATATCAATACATTCGTTCTAAAAATATCAGTTTATAAATAAATAAATAGTTAATTAATATCATAATAAATAAATAATAAGAATTTTTTAATCTGATAATGGTAAAAATAAGATAAATAATTTATAGTATATAGTTGAAATCTTTATTGTGAATTTTTTTAGACTTATTGGTAATCATTTAACATAAGTAAAATGTTTTTTAGTTACAAAGAATTATTGTTTAAATATTATTTGTGCTTTTTGTTTACCAATAATGAATATAATTAAAACATCAAATTTTCTTTATTTTTTGATTTTCAAATTAATATACAAATCGTTTTAATTTGCTTTCTCTCTCTCTCTCTCTATATATATATATATATATATATATATATATATATATATATATATATATATATATATATATATATATATATATATATATATATATATATATATATATATATATATATATATATATATATATATATATATATATATATATATATATATATATATATATATATATATATATATATATATATATATATATACACTACAATTTTTAATAACATGAAATATCAAAATATCTATTATAACGACCAAACACTCCTATACAATACACAAAATTTGTAGAAACTATTTCATGATTTTACATATCAAAATCTAACGACCAACAAAAATTGTGAAATATATAATAACATAAAAACATTGAAAGATCTATTAAAACGTTTATATTCATAAACCACATCAAACCTTCCAAAATCATAGAACTTCCATAATCATAGAAATTTTGTATAAACAACTTCATGATTTTATATGTCATAATCTTTGGAATAACAAATACTATGAAAAAAATTAAATACTACAACTTTTAATACAAAAAGTACTAAAATAAGTATTTTACTATTTGCATTAAAAAATATATCAAACACTCCTAAATCATACAAAGTACTAAATACGTTTGGTGTATTTCCTCATTTCTTCCGCTCTTCATATTTTGATCACAAACACTTGAAAAACATGAATGTTTTTATGAGAAAAAATATACATATATAGCAACAACATGAATTAATGAAAGGAATACAAAAAGTTTTTAGTAAATGATATTAATTGAAGAAATATGAAGAGTTATTTAGGTTTCAAATCACTTACTTGAACATTAATTTACCAATTTATAATCATTATTAGAAAGAAATTGAAAAGTCATGAGAGTTTCAAATCAATATTGAATTATTAAAAGAAATTTAGAAAATCAATGGAAATATGCAAAGTCATGGGAGTTTCAAATGAATGTGGTGATTTGAAATATGCCTCTATTATAAGATATATAGATACACTATGTAAGACGTAATAAGCCCAAAGTGGGCCAAACACATAACTACGATGTAATATATCACTATACACTAAAAATAACTTATATAAAAATCATATAAATGCATGAAACAAATATAAATCATAAAAATCATAATTTTGTGCAATGTCATTTTACCCTCCAAAAATGGAGTTCTTGTCGTAGGTAGCTTAAATGCTTTTAATGTAGTGATTTTACAAAAACAGATATTGTGTTTTATGAATGATGATAGGTCTTTATAGGCTAATATGGTGAATGCGTTTATCGTATCACATGGATGTATAAACTCGATGCATGTGACCATTAAGGATGATGGTGTTTGGTCTAGAATTGTTGGATTGATAAACCAAATACATGATAAAGGTGTAGTTATTCATTCTTATTTTGAAACACACAATTGGTGTTGAATTGAATATCCTTTTTTGGAAGGATTTGGATGACTCGATCATTCCTTCAAATGAACTTGATTCTTAGATTTGGGATTTGTGTCCTACAAAGGTGTTCTCCATTAGCTACACTATTAAACTATTTAACACATGTTATTTATGTTAGAACTGTTTAGTTAGTTAATTAAGTTAGAAGTTAGTTAGTAGCTTTATTTTCGTTTTTGGCAATCTACTTTCATTGTATATAAAACCTGTTGGCTAATGAATGAGAAATAATGCCTTTTCAATCATACATGTTAGAATGGTATCAGAGCAGTAAGAACTATACCTCAATACACAAAATCTACGTTCATAACTCATGTAAATTTGGATTATTAATCATGAATTCCAATCCTATCGGTACTCCTCCTTCTAATGATCATCCCAATCCCGAATCATCTGTTCTTAACCAAAAGAGCAATGATCCAAATATGTTCCTCGTGTCTAATCCATTAAACGGCAATGAAAATTACATGCAATGGAGGTATTCAATCCAAATCGCCTTACGAGCGAAGAGGAAAGCTGGTTTTGTTGACGGTACTCACAACAAACCGGATAATCAAGGATCTGAACTTGATGACTGGATCAACAATGATTGCATGGTTCGATCTTGGCTTCTAAACTCAATTTCTAAAGAAATTGTTGGAGCTTTTGTGTTCTCGACTACTGAACGCAAGTTATGGCTCGATCTAGAAGAACATTTCGGAGAAAGCAATGGCCCGCTGATATACTAGTTACAGAGACAGATAACTTCAAGTAATCAAGGTGATTCTTCCTTGTCTAAATACTATACAAAGCTTAAACAACTATGGGATTAACTCAATTACATCACCGAATTACCTCCTTGTAACTGTGGATCTGCAAAAGCATTATCAGATCTAAATTCATCAACTCGATTAATGCAATTTCTAATGGGACTTAATGATACTTACGACAATTTGAGAAATCAAATTTTAGTTCTCGATCCTCTACCGTCTGTTCACAAAGCTTACTCCATGGCCTTAAGTGTTGAAAAGCAAAGAGAGGTCCAAATCAATTTCTCAGCCCCTACTGAAGTTACGACGCTATTTGAAAAATCTAACACTCAAATCTCCAACAATAAGAAATCCTTCCAAAACAAATCAAAGTACGATCCAAAATCGAAGCCCAATGCAGATCGTTACTGTGATTTCTGTAATCTCAAAGGACATACTAAGAATGTTTGTTTCAAAATACATGGCTATCCTGATTGGTTTAAGGTGCTTAAGGAGAAAAAGAAAGGTAGTCATTCTACAAATATGGTGAATCAAGATGATAATCCATTGCAGATGACTGATGATTCTCAAACTCCACAAAACAACAATTCTATGGATCAATTGTTTCAAGAATTTAGTCAGTTCATAAAGGCTAATCAGAAAATTGAACATTACGCAAATTTCTCTCAATTTGGAGATTTTGCAGGTATGAATATTTCCTTATTAAATTCATTACATAGTCAATTCGATAAAAATACTTGGATCCTTGACACTAGGGCCACAGCACATATGTGTGCTAGTCTATCATACATTGAAAAATCCAACAAACTTAATGAATGCACTCGCATTTTCTTACCTGATGGTTCGATAAAATCAATCACTCACAAAGGATTGATTACATTAAGCTCCAGATTAGTTCTAAAAGATGTTCTACACGTACCAGAGTTTAAGTGTAACCTGTTATCAGTCCAAGCTCTTTCTAATTCAGCACAAGTAGTGTTCAAATTTTATCCAAGATACTGCATTTTGCAGGACCTGATAACTGAAGAAGTGGTGGCTGAAGGAAAAGTTGTGGGAAGACTCTACATATTGGATAATAGTAGCATAGTTAAACTCCTTTCATGTAATGTGACATGCAATGAATCTAGAGTACCAACAGTTGTTGAAAAATGTAATAAGGACAAGAATAAAAATAAAGATGCTATGACTGTTTGGCATCAAAGGTTGGGACACACATCTCATGATGTATTAAACCATTTAGACTTTATTTCAATCAAGGCTATTTCGAGTACTGAACCTTGTGTACCTTGTCATCAAGCTAAACAACATCGATTTCCATTTAATGCTAGTGAGTCAATCACTAATGGAATTTTCAAGTTAATTCATGTGGATTTGTGGGGTCCTTACAAAAGCAAAACCATTACTGGTGCCTCTTTCTTCTTAACGATAGTTGACGATTATTCAAGAGCCACTTGGACTTTTCTATTGCGTGATAAAACCCAAACCTTTCAAAAACTATCAAATTTCCTTGCATACACCATGAATCAATTCAATACCTCAGTCAAAATTATCAGGACTGATAATGGGACTGAATTTGTAAACCACAATTGTTCAAAGCTATTTTCTTCAAAGGGTATTATTCATCAAAGGACAGTACCTTACAGTCCACAACAGAACGGTAGAGTTGAAAGAAAACATCAGCATATTTTACAAGTAGCAAGGGCATTAATGTCACGGTCTCAATTACCAATTCGTTTTTGGGGACATTCTATCCTTATGGAAACATACATCATCAATATACTTCCAACAAAGGTTCTCAATTGGAAGACTCCGTATGAAAAGCTGCATAATAAATGTCCATCATATTTTAATCTCAAGGTTTTTGGATGCTTAGCTTTCGCAACAAATGTTATACCACATAAGACAAAGTTTGATTCAAGAGCAATGAGATGCTGTTTCCTTGGGTATAATCCGGGTCAAAAGGCTTACAAACTCTATGACCTTGATGATAACAAACTCATTATGTCACGAGATGTGATATTTTATGAAAATCATTTTCCGTTCAAGGTAACCAATACTACTCAATCTTCAGACGTACTTCCTACTAACAATTTAATTGACAACCTTGAAGATTTGGAATTCCAAGTAAATCACCAAGACTTTATACCTTCAGACAATTATGGTTCGGATCTTATTGATATATAGGAACCTATAGATGAAGAAGTAATCCAAGAAGAACAAATTCAGAATAACCAAAATAATGTCAATGTCTGGATTGGAACACGAAATCGAAAAACTCCTTCGTGGCATAATGATTACATTATGCATTGTAATACTAACTTATCAAATACAAAAACCTACACCTCACCTCATTTTCCTCTCACATTCCTATACATATAATCAACACTTCTTACACAACACCATAAAAGCTTCCTCACAGCAGTCTCTTCATTGAACGAACCTAATTCATATGAACAAGCTTGTGAAGACATTGAATGGGTAAAAGCAATGGATAAAGAACTTTCAGCTTTAGATGAGAACAATACTTGGACAATAACACCTTTACTACCAAATAAGAAACCCATTGGTTCCAAATGGGTTTATAAGGTGAAGTTAAAACCGAATGGAGAAGTGGAAAGGTATAAAGCAAGGTTAGTAGCCAAAGGCTACAATCAACGTTTTGTTATTGATTATCTAGACAGTTTTTCACCAGTTGCCAAGGTTGTCACTGTCCGGATATTACTTTCTTTATCTACATCCAATAATTGGCTTTTACACCAATTAGACATCAATAATGCATTCTTACATGGATATTTAGATGAAGAAGTTTATCTCACACCACCCCAAGGTTATGATAAGACCAAGGAAGGAGAAGTATGTAGACTTAACAAGTCCCTTTACGGGTTAAAACAAGCTAGCAGACAATGGCATATTGAATTTTGCAACAAATTGTTAAACTTTGATTTTAAACATGTCTTCACATGATCACTGCTTGTTCACCAAAGGAGAAGGAAAGAAGTTTGTTGCATTGGTGGTTTACGTAGATGCTGTATTGATTACAGGACCAAACGAAGAAAGCATTAAAGAGGTAAAGGAAATGTTACATGAAGCATTCACAATTAAAGATTTAGGTCAAGCAAGCTATTTTCTAGGAATAGAATTGCTTAAAACAAAGGAAGGGTTGTACGTGAATCAAAGGAAATACATTCTTGATATACTTTTAGAAGCTGGCTTAACTTGAGTTAAACCTGTTCCCATTCCAGTAATCAAGAATGTCCAATTATCTAATGAACAAGGCAAAGCTCTTAAAGACCCAGAAAAATATAGAAGATTGGTGGGAAGATTGCTTTATCTAAACTTTACAAGACCGGATATTAGCTATACAGTACAACAGTTAAGTCAATTCTTGCATTCTCCCACTGAAATTCATTGGAAAGCTACAATAAATGTGCTAAAGAATCTTAAAGGTTGTCCTTAAAAAGGAATCTTCTTTGAAAGAAACTCATCACAAGTTAAAATAACAGCATACAGTGACTCAGATTAGGCAACTTGCAAAGACACACGAAGATCACTCACTGGTTATTGTATTTTCATAGGGTCATCTCTTATCTCGTGGAAAACGAAGAAACAAAAAACAGTGTCAAAGTCCTCTTGTGAAGCTGAATATAGAAGCCTTGCAGCAACCGTGTGTGAACTATTATGGATTGGTATATCCTTAGAGATTTAAAAGTGAAATTTCAAATACCAATCGAACTTTGGTGTGATAATAAATCTGCCATTCATATAACAGAAAATCCCATTTTCCATGAAAGAACGAAACATCTGGACATTGACTGTCATTTAGTTCCTGATCAATTTAAACTTGTATTTGTTGTACCAAAATATATTCCAACAAATAGACAATTGGCTGATGTCTTCACCAAAGGGTTATTCGGTCCACAATTCGAGCTTCTAATGTCCAAGATGAATCTTCGCGATATTCACCAAGTTTCATCTTGAGGGGAGAATATTAAACTATTTAACACGTGTTATTTATGTTAGAACTGTTTAGTTAGTTAATTCAGTTAGAAGTTAGTTAGTAGCTTTATTTTCGTTTTTGGCAATATACTTTCATTGTATATAAAGCCTGTTGGCTAATGAATGAGAAGTAACGCCTTTTCAATCATACATGCTAGAATACACCTGATTTCACATTATCGATCTTATTTTTCCCAATGGGAGTATTCCTACTTGATAGGACAAATATGTCCATATAAAGGTGAATATTTTACATTGGAGAGTGATATTAAAACAGATTCCTACTAGTGTGAATTTGAAGGTGATAACCATTGATTTGTTGGCGTTTGGTTCAAACAAGTACTAGAAGGATAGGATTTTATATAATATTGTCAATTTCTCTCTCCATTAGGTTAGCCATAGAGATTCTAAGGTTAGAGCCAAATATGTTAGTGTTTACAAAGCCCATCTTGACTATTAATTCAAATGTCTTTTTGGTTGCTAGCTCATTGCTAGTTTTCTTTTAATAAAATTCAGTAAAAAAACAAGACCCTAAACCCTAGAAAACATGTTGAGAATGCGAGTTTAAATATTGGACATTCATTTTAGAATACTATTTTTATTGGAAAAAATTTCAAATATATCAAAATTTGATTGTTTTGTTCTCTATATGTTGACACATATATATATATATATATATATATATATATATATATATATATATATATATATATATATATATATATATATATATATATATATATATATATATATATATTTGTATAGAAAATGTAATTTTATATTATTTTTTGCTTCAGCTCTCATCATGTGTATTATTCATATACGAATAAACTGTGCATTTGATTTTATTACAACTTATCTTATTTTCACATGTGAATAAGTAATGTCATTAACGTGTGAATATATATATATATATATATATATATATATATATATATATATATATATATATATATATATATATATATATATATATTATTTATATGTAAATAACAAATAAGTTGTAATAAAAGAAAACGAGATACACAATTTCTTAATATGTGAATATAACACACGAGGACAACTAGCGTAAAATTGTTTATCCATAAACTCGAATGTCAATATTACGATCTCGAGATTTGCTATTATATTCTCTAACCTTTTTATATATTCTTGTTTGAACATTCCTCAAGATGATATAGCTTTTTAAAATATGTTGGTGTTAGTTCTTTTTGAACATTAAACATTAAGGTACAAATATATTAAAATGGGAAACTAATAGGCTATAAATATTTTCAGAATTACCGATTGTAAGCTTTGAATGATAGAACGGACATATCGACATTGTGCTAGCACTGGAAGACTCACACTGTTATTTATTGTGTTATTATGGTGTTGAGGATGTAGTTGATACGCAATCGCTAGTTTTAAAATCCTCCTACCACCCCCCATATACAATTAATATCAATACCAATTGTTTTAAAAATAATCAATTAAACTTTGTTATAAATAATATTGTTATGTATTCAATGTATTTTTTTTCTTTTGTGCTCATATTGTATGTTATATCATTGTATTTAGGTTATTTTTTGTTGATTAGCTGAAAAAGTTATCTAGAAACCAATAAAAAATAATGTTTGATAAAAACTAGCTGAAAAATATAAATGACAAAAAATGACTTATAGAAAAACGATTCAATCTTATAAAACAAATAAGTAATACATTACATTAAATTAAATAAGCGTTAAACAACAATTTTTCAGTTTTTTTGAACGATTGAATTTTCTAAAACTAGCAAGTAGCTAGAAAGAAGAAACAATTACATAGCGACAGCCAACAAAAAGTTTTGTAACCAATAAATTAATTGACTTATTGAGTTTACTATTTCCAAAGAAATAGCAATTAAACAGATACGACACTATTTTATCAAAAATAGAATCTCTATAGAAATTTTGTTACTAAACACCTTTACATTACTGAAACTCTAAAGCACCCAAATGATAGTCATCAAAATCGCTTCCAAATCCAAACTTTATGTGCTCAAATAGACAACGAGTCAATCCAATAAAAAAACCTCTAATGAAAATGCAACTTGGAATTTGAAGATCCTAGAACGCCAGCTTACAAGTGAGGAAAATATGATCCACATCCTCTATACATGTCGAGCAGCCATAACAAAAGATAGACTCCAAATCAATTCCCTTATTTAGGAGATTTGATCTTTGATCTAGAAGGAATCAAATTCAACAATGCCATATAAACCACAATATTCACCTTCTTAGGAACAAACTTGTTCCATGTAGTTGCCTAGCTAGCAAATCCAAATTGATTTCATCAACATGACATCCAGTAGAACTTACTAAATACTCATTCGTATGCTCAAGTTGCCAAACCTATCTGTCTTTTTGGTTCAACTAACACAAATTGTCTCGAAATCTAAATAATCTCCAAGACCTGAGTATCCCCATTAATTTCTACCAATTCCTACTCCAGCCTTGGTTTGATTACCGATCTCGAATCAAACAGTGTTATCTCTTTAGTCAAATAAAAGTCGAAAATCGAATACAAAAAGGAGCCTCATCAAACCAGATATCTTTCCAAAAAATAGCAACGATCCATCAGTAACCGTCTTTATTAGAAAACAATTAAGGATGATACCTATTTCATAGAGTTGGTTAACTAAACAAACATTTTTATTACACCTATTCGTGCTTGGCTTGAATCCATCATAATCAATACCTCCTTTTCACCATGAATAACTTTAATTACTTTAACCCAAATACAATGAACCTCATTAACAAAACGCCATCGCCACTCTTGTAACAAAGACTAATTAAGCACAAAAGGTTACCCATGGCAAGACCACCTTTAGTTGTAGAAAAGAAGACCCTATCCTATTCAACCCAAGAATTCTTCCTCTCCATAAACAAACAACTAACAAAGGTCGCCAAACTACGATGCGAGTTTCGCCTTTTAAAGCGATAGTATAATAGGGCGACTGGGCCAAGCCGAGTAAAAAAAGGCTTTGATGACTCAAGGTTCATATTAGAGAAATGAGAGTGAGGGGGAGTAGGGGTAGTCCTCAGCTCGATCATCCAATTGCAGACAGGTATGGTTTTGTAATCAAGGAAACTTCACACTCTATATGAAATTTTAAAATGGAGATATAGAAAATATCGAGTCTGCTGGGTAAGCAACAAGCGAGATCGTAAACTCAACCTCTCAATAACAAGATACATCCAAGCAACCCTCGATAGTAAGCACTCGAACCAACGAAATCGTTGCAGCAAGAAATACAAGAAGAACTAGCAAGTAAATATCGACACATAGAATTAAGTGGTTCACTCAGTCGCGGGATCAAGCTATGTCCACTGTGGAACGAGAGAGATTTTATTATAAGAATGCTATACAAAATTTACAAGTATAATCTCTGCACTCAAATAATCGCACGCACAACATGAACACTCTTGGATTCGGGAGATATTTATAGTCAGATGAGGAAACCGAAATGGATCATGGCAGATCTTCTATCCTTTGAATTTCTATACATACGCCAGCTGATGGGACAAAACAAGGAACATGCTTGTGGCAGACCAACTACTAACAACAACAATTCAACAAAACGTGTTGTGCATACCAACCTTCTGACACTGTCGTCCTCTGTACTTGTGTCAAGGGACACTTCGCTTCTGAAGTAGCTTAACCCTTTTATCAACATCTCGACTCTATCCATCTAATCCATGAGATGGATCTACTGTAAAGCCTCGGATAGGAGCGAAGGCTACTCCTCGGTCCGGATGATGCCTTCCTGCGAACGACCTTAAAGTAGAGTATGACAATAAGGTACACACCAGACTTGTGGTACCTACTTTACAACTGGTCGATCTTCGCTTCGCATCACATGACCATCCGAAGCGGAGCTCACAATATCTAACGAAGAAACTGATCTAAGATGAAGCATGACCTTCAACCGTAATGGCATTCCTCGCCTTGGTTTGGCTGATTCAGAAAACTGATCTTCTTCGGTCATAGTGACTCCACAGTTCGGATTAGGCTTTACATACTCAACAGAGTCTACCCAACACTGATATCAAAAGAGTAACATCTTGATATCAAAAGAGTAACCAGACCACCAATAGATAACATCTTGATTTTTTCATTTTGATAAGTAAGTCTTGAATCTGTCTTTAATTAGCCTCTAACCTTCAATTAAAGCCATTTAGATCATACAAGAACACCAAGATAAAAAAATAGCAAGGTCACTGAGCTACATATTTTAAATGAAATAATATGATCGACTTTAGAAGAATTAACTCCCACAAAAAATAAATTTGATGTGTGTAGACTAATCTTCTAACCTAAAGCTAAGAATAAAACATCTATAAATATGAACCAAGTTCTCCACATTCACTACAAACTACTCTCCTATGGACAAAATATCATGTATGTAATACAAATGAAACAACGAATACCTCTATTACCGATATTAACTCATTTGAAAAGACCATTTTGAACCGCATCTTTCATGATTATATGAAAATTTTTTATAGCTCTAATGAAAAGAAAGGAGAAAGTGGGTCTCTTTTCCTAAGGCCTCTCTGAATTTGAAACTCTAAAGTGGGCCTACCATTCACTAGCACTGAAATATGAAAGGATATAAGACATGTCAAAATCCCCTTTTGGTTTTAATGTTCAATGTTGATATCGCAATATTTACACATAAATTTTAGCCATATCATGGTATTTTTGGGCTTTATTTGTTATAACTTGGAGAAAAGGTACTCACTATACTTGGAATTGACATTCTTTACAATATTATTGGGATGCAGTGCAAAAAACAAAAAGGAGCGGAAATTGGGATAGAATCTGGATTTCAAAGAAGATGCTGGCTAAGCTAGAGAGCCGACGCCATTATAGAAAAAGGTGAGGCGATGAGATACCTATTGTGACGCTATTGACATAGATCATGTTGCTACAATAGGATATCGACTAGTGAAAATACGGGTGACAGTTGCGGATCGCGACATGAACTAAAGGTCTTGGCGACACGATCCTAGGTCGATTTAAAAAGACTATAAATAGAAGAGTTATCTTTCGGAGAAGAGGATTCACCATTATAACTTCTTGAACGAACTTCAAAGCCGCAAAACACAGTTCCTAGCAATTTCAAGCATTGAGAACTATTGTATGTGAGAAGATTGAAGATTTAGAGTCACATAGCTAAAAAATCATTCGTTTATTCTATTCCATTATGTTTTTTGTAGTTTGCATTATTAATTCATGTTCTTTACTTTTAGTTATGGACTAAAAACCCTGGTTTCGATATGAACCCTAGTTTATTATGATTGAATTTGATCCAAGGATTTCTACAGTTATTAATTTATCTTGTTAAGTTTAATCGTCAATCCATGCATGTTGAAGTTAGGATTTCTAGTAGTTTATTGCTGTGTTTCTATGATTAGATGATCATTCTATCATAAAACTTGAATTATAATTATTCTTCGCCATATGGTAGTTGTAACTAGAGCAAGACTTTGAGTATTTGGTTATAGAGTTCTGGTCCAACTTTGGTCTGATTTGGGTTACTAGTAAGATGGCCCGACTTATTAAACTACATTGTCTAAAGGCAAAACTCAAAGAATGGATAAAGCTTAGATAATGTTTCAAAAAAGAAAAGAAGAGCTCTTTATAAACATTCATGACATCAATAGTCAGATAGATAAAGAAATGATGTTTGAGTTAGTTATTCAAGAGAGACTTGAGGCAGTCAGGAATCTTGTTGAGGCTGAGAATAAAGAAGGGCTTGATAAGGCCTAAAAATATAAATATGAGTTTATGGGGACGAGAATTCGAGTTTGTTTCATTCTATGTTAAAAAAAGGTTTGAGAAGGAACAATGAGTTTTTTCTAGAAATATAAAAAGATATACGAATAAGAAAAATTGTGAGGCCAAAACAAATCAAGTATGGTTTTAAACAGTTATGTGAGGATCTAATGGCCTCGCTTGATGGATCCTTTTCTAAAGAGGAAGTTATGAGTGCTTTTTGGGATTATGAAAAGATAATCGGATCGTAGGGCAATGTTTTTGATTGGGGGACTTGAATGATGTTAGCATTTCGAAAAGAGAGTTGGGTCATGCTTAGATCCAAGAGTGGTGGATGTTTTTAATTAGGTTATCAAAGAAGAAGGTTTAGTATACTTGAAAATAAGGGAAGGAGTTTAAGTGGTCAAATACTAGAAGATAAAAAATAAGTAAAAGTAAGTAGAGTAACTGTAGAGCCATATTGATTCCTCACAAGCTTTTGAACCACAATCTCGTTATTATTAAAGAATCATTTATTCACTTTGGGCCTGTTCCATTTAAGTTGGCTCATGCATGGCTCAAAGAGGAAGACTTTGAGTATCTGGTTAGAGATTTCTAGTCTAACTTTGGTTTGAGTTGGGTTACTAGTAAGATGGCCTGACTTAATAAACTACAATGTATAAATGCCAAACTCAAAGAGTGGATAAAGTTTAGAAGACATTTCGAACGTGAAAAAAAGAAAGAGCTTATTATAAACATTTGCTGTGACACCCCATTTCTACTGTTTGCAAATACTATGGTTTTTTCGTATAAATACATGAATACAAAAATACGGTTTATCAAAAACCGTTAATTTAAATGCTTAAAACAGTGGGTGTACAAATCTATACCAAATCTAACCATAGTAAGCAAGAAAAGGATTAAACCTTGAGTCCAAGATAGGAGCTAACTCGAGCCCCACTCCGGCCAAACTTCATCCCGGTTATAGCAATTCATTTTAACCTGGAATACATGGCAAAACATAGAATACGTAAGACAATAATGTCTCGTGAGTTACATGAGTTTTAGACTCAAACTTTTAACTTCTTTTCCAATCTTTTTATAAAACTTATGAAATAAAACATCTTTTCAAACTTTATAGTAGTAACCTACTATAACTCTTTACTTCTCAAAAATCATTTCATGACATACTTTACAAAAATAACATCTTTCAAAACTTATAGTAGTATCATACTATACTCTTTACTTTTCAAATTCACTTCATAATATACTTTTCAAAAATAGCTTCTTTCTTACTTTCTTTGACTGGTTTTATAAGCTTGCTGGATTTTTATACTTAGGGCTTTAATCACCATAAGTGATACCCCAAGTCTCTATGGCTAGAAAGAACGGATCAATCCTCACTATAAAAGTGCTGAGGCAATCTACTTCGCGATGGGGCTTTTTCCCCAGTAGACCCCTTACCTAACCCGGGTAGGTTGGAACATAGTTCTCTTACTAACGCTGCTTGCTACAATTACCAGTCATACAAAATTCTTGCTGCTTGCTTGAACATTTCTCATATACATATAACTTGTGACTAGGTGCCAAACTATATCATTTTATGTCTTTATGGCTAGATGCCAAATATAGCATTCATCACATAATAATCATATGTTTAAAACATATTTTTTCTAACATGCTAAGCTTTATGCCAAAACATACTTTCCAACATCTTATGGCTATATGCCATTCATACTCGAAAACATATACAGTTTGTAACCAAAACATACTTCTTAAACATCTTGTGGCTATATGCCATTCATACTTGAAAACATATATCACTTGTAATCAAAATATACTTTCACATAATTGGTTCATAGACCAACATACCTTCCTTTAATTTAACTTGTAGTTCAAAACATAACTTTAAATATAGCATTATACTTTCACAACAAGTTATAAATAATACTCTTGCATATAATTTCACATATAGAAATTTTATAAGAAATCTTGAAAATACTTACTTGCCATGTACCCCAGAATGGGTAAAAATACTGCATGTACTCTCCTTGACTAGTTAGAGAAGTCTAACTATGGCTACACCCTTCCTTGTCCTTTCCGTTTATTGATCTTTTACTTCTTAAGCACCTAGAACGTTTATTCACATTTTATTAATAACACGTTATACTTTAACATGTAAGGACTACTTTGTTATGTTCCACTAGACTCGTATCACAATATTTTTTGTGATATTCATCCCTTAGCACACCTTTTTACTTATTCTTATTATCATTTAAATGACATTTTATTGACCATTATACCCTTGGAAAGTCACATACACAATTTAGACTCATTTTTCATGTTTTCATGCTATATAACCCTTATGGGATCAATTGGAGACCAAGGCTACATGTCTAGGGGCAAAATAGGCTCTTTACCCCTCACCAGAGGGTTACACGGCCGTGTAACTTTACCCATAATAGTTACACGGTCGTGTAACTCTCCCAGGCCCTTCGAACTTCGAATTTTGCACTAAAAGTCATGTATCGGGCTCGTTTTAACTCCAAACTTCACCAAATTTTGACCATAGGTTCTATTGACCCTTTATTATGTTAAGAACATGTTTTCACTTCTATTAGGTCTTATTTAGTCCATGACTTAATGATTAAGACCATAGGATGTCACAAGAGCTCTAAGGAAGCTCATGTGCATATCAACTCAAATTTTAAAGTCTAGTTTTGTCCATTTTCTGTCCATATACTTATATAACCAATGGATGATTTAATTTAAGGTTTTTACAACCCAAAACATACTTTGTTAATTACCCATTCATGATTTCCATTAACCATTTCCATGGATTTCATTCATGGAATCACCAATTCCATTCCACCCGACAAATTTCAGTTTTTTGTTCAAACTTTCGTTTTATTAATTGAAACTCTTAGGAAACCACTTCTAATGGTTTCTTCATACTTAAACATCATTTATGACTCATTATAACCAACTCTTTATGTCAAATTAACATTTTGATCTTAAACTCAAATTTCTAGGGTTTAATTACACATGAAATCACCAAACTTGATTTTAAGTTATCCATATGTTGGATACTGATCAAGATGTGATTAAAAACATAAACCAACTACTTTTACTTGTTTTTAAACAATGGAATCATGGATTCCAAGTTTCTTCCAAAAATTTCCATTTTTACCCAAAATCTGAAATTACTCAAATTTATCAACTAGGAATGATTTATTACTTCTATTATGGAATATTAGACTTATCAAGAACCAATAAAACCAACTTGTTCTTACAAACCCATTAGTTAGGGTTCTTGAGCTCAAATTCTCATTTTCTTGATTTTTAACACTTTCAATGGTTAAACTAGGTTTAGATAGTGATTAAGACACAAGTTAAGGCTAGGAATCATAGGATAATCCTCCTCTAGCGACTGAATTTTTGAAGCTACAGTAACCTACTCACGCGAAATGGGTTAAACAACCCTAAGAACAAGTTTACTAACCTTGGAAGGCTTGGAATTCTTTAATTCCAAGTGAATTTCATTCAATTCCTCCAACTCTCAAGGATCGGTCTCTTGGCACTCTCTAGAACTCTCCCGTAGCTGAAATGAGTTCACAGTGAGGAGAGTGCAGATATTTTTTTCCTATTTATACCTCCTCACTTTGCACTAATGACAATCTAGCCCCTCAAGTTCCATTTTTTTCCAAAATGGCACAAAGACTTCTTTTAAAACATTATAAGTTTTATTTTCTTTCATTCTTACCCCATAATTATATTTCCTTTACATAAAAGTCATTTGTGTGCCAAATGACCATTTTGCCCTTTTTTGACAATTTTACCATTACGCCCTCGTTCAAACCCATCTTTGCATATATTTATTTTATGACTTTTACCAAAATATTCGGGTTCTTACAATCTCCCCTCCTCAAGAGGATTCCGTTCTCGGAATCTTTTCGGCTTTTACATAGTACGATTATCTTTTGTTTACTTACACTTTTATCTTTGAGGAAATAACCTTTTACTCCCTCAACTTTTTAATCTTTTATTTAAGATGCGTAACTTTCTAAATAGTTTTCAAGAATTTGTGTTTTAAAGATTATCCCACTTCCAATCTTTCTTCTTATAATAGGTATATCCATCCGAATATCCTTTTAGTAACTTACATTTATACACCTAACCAAAATACATTTTTTGGTTATTTTACCCTCTTTTCCTTATAATATTCAAAATTCTTATCATAACATATATAATACTTTTATAAATGACCAAAATACCCTTTTAGTCATTTTATCCATTTTCTTAACTTTTAGTTGCTCGCTCATACTTCATACTCTATGTTCTAATTTCATTCATATGCAACACTCTTAGTAAAACTTATTTTACAAAGTGGTTTTATACTTCCATACTTTTATCACAAATAGCAGTCTACTTTGTAATTCTTCTCATATCTTTACCAAAACTTCATGAAATTATATTAATCTTTTTCTTTACTTATAAGCTTTTTCCCAAATACAATTTGGTAAAATTTTGTATTTATACAAATTTACAAATACACAATATCTTTCTTTTAAAACAGTATTTTGTCCTTTAATGGACATTTCATTTAAACATAACTTCATTACTTATTCATTCTTATCTTTCTCTTTTCTTATATCTTTGCTCATGCGTTATTACAAAAATAGTTTACTTTTATTCTTTCTTTATCTCTACTAGCAACTTTCAGTTGGTTACCATTTTTAAGGAATGCATTCCCTTCCTTTCGTTTCACTTCACATCATTACTTTTCCGTTTGGGACTGAATCTGTCGAATCAGCATATCTTTCACGAGAATCTGCATATCTCGTTCTAAAAGTGTTGGAACGACGTACCGCTTTTTATTTTAACAATTAGACATCATTAGCTTTCTTTCTATGTATAATACATAATATTTGACCTTGTAGATTTGTACAGTTTTACTAATGAAGTTGATCTATTATTTCAGTCAACTTCCTTCTTTTCTATTCTTGTCATTTATATGACTAATTTTATACTTCTTTTTACTCTCCATTAGCTTATATACGTTCGCAACCATTTCTAATTCTATATGTTCCACTTTGTAATCTACATGTATTATTTTCTTTAAATACATATATGGTATCAGTCCGTACTTATATTACTGTCACATCATAACCATTGTTACTGACTCCCTATTACTTCCATTTTAAATTCATAATTTATGAAATCTCACTTTAACGTGTCTCTTATTCAGGTCCTGTACATTAAATGTATTACTTTCGTTAATACATATATTATATCACCTTTACTTATAATACTTTCACAAATTGACATATTAGCAATCTCGATGCTTCTTTCATCCTCAATTTTCTTACAATACTTTTATAAGTATACTTTTCATTCCTTTTTAGGTACCTCATGTACCATTCTCATATTAATAATTTTATTTTTATACCTTCTTGAATTTTTTTATTTCTCACACAAGTGCTTAACTTTTACACTCTATCTCCTACTTATTCTTTCTCTACCGGTCTTTCAATTGCTTACCATGATTGTTTCAATTTCTCAAGCGACTCATAAAATCTCGTAATTTTTACATTTTTCATGATTTTATTATCTTGTGATGTAGACAAGTTTCATAAGTCGTATTCACTACCTTCTTAATTATAAATATCAATTCTTCAACTCTTGTCCCACTTTAGACTTTTATAAATAAATTTTATCTTTTGATTACTGCTTAGGATTCCGATTTTACCATGTGGATCCTTTGGTATTTCCAGTTCATTCCATCTAGTATTTCATAATTCCAGTCTCAACTTCAATATACTTCATACATACTCCAAGGATTTTTTTACACTTATTCTCAAATTGACTCTTATAGAAGTCAAAGCTGTCAAGGATTTATTTACCATCTTTGTATACTTTTAGTCATGATATGGTTCTAACTTGACAATGAGATACAACTCATTGTCCCAAATAATTTCTTAACACATGCTTGCAAGTTCTTTATTGTATATTATATATATGCTTGGTTCTCTTTTGGGTTAAGAATTCAAACTAGACATTTTAGTCTTTTCCGTTCCATGACAATTTCTTGACACAACCTTCAATCACCATTATCATTCGTTACTCTTTACTTGTTGTAGCTAATGCCAACCAAATATGTTTCTTAGCTTTCTTTTTATCCCATATTTCATATAAAACTTACTTCTTATGTATCTTTAAGTGATACACAACACCCATTTATTTTCTCATCATCTTTCATTCTTTTGTATTTAGAGGCAATATGCCCAACACATTATTTTACTCTTTTGGTTCATACCTTATAGTATTCTAATTAGAATACTTATTTCATAACCACCCTTATATTTTTATACATTATATATACATATATCACAACACTTACTCATGCTTTTATATTTATAAGCACATATAGACATATATACACTTCTTGGTATTTCATGGTTACTAGCCATGTACTAACCATTTCTCACAATCTTTGGAGACTTTTACCCATCATTCCCATTCGGAAGTAGTAACTTTCTGTTTGTTTATTATAGTTTTTATCTTGTCTGTGATTCTTTGTCTAATACTTATTTAGACGTTTGCTCTTGTTCTTTACTTCATATTGTTTATGACCTTTGGTCATTTTGCTTACATGCTTTTGGTTTTCTTCAACTATCATACGTCATTATACTCTTTTATTACTGGTATTTCTTCTTATACTTCCACTCCCTTTTAGCATTGTCATCTTCTATCTTTAACTCTTCTCATCATTTTAATCTTATCGTCCTGCAACGATATCATGCTTCCTTTATGTATTTAATTCACACGCCTTTTAGAGATAATTTTTTTTTAAATTCAATGGTCATGCCCAAAGCACACCACTTGCTTGTATTAAACTCTTCTTTACCACTTTTTTTTATAAAAAAATATATACTATTGATACACTCTGCTTGTAATTTCTATCCTTCATGTAAGAGTCTTACAATTCTCGTATAGGTCATCAAAACCCATAATTCTTCTCTATATTGCTATTATTCATACTTCTTCTCGCCTCGACAGGTATATACTTTAATGTCTTTCAATCTGTCTAAGAAATATTAATTATCACATTATTTCTTTTACTTTACCATACTAAGTGGTATATATCCACTGCATTAACTTTTAATACTTTTAATCTTACTTGTTCTTGTTACATAGGCATATAATTACTATGTTATTCTTACTACTCTCTTTACAAACCTTACCCACCAGAATGCCATAATTCCTTTGCGATTCCACCGGTCTCAATACATATCCTATGATTATGATAATACGGGCCCATATTACCTTAATCACCTATACATATTGATTCTGTCGTTACCACAAGGCCTCATGGGACACTGGTTCCTTTAACATATAACACCATTATAAGTACATGGTGATCAATACTAGAAATCTTACTACTTTATAAACATAGCCTTTAATAAATTTAGACGGTTACGGAAAATATCATATAATTTTCCTAACGGTCAAATTTTTGCTCATTCTAAACGTTAGCTTAACACTTCTTAGTGTTATATATCTACATATTTTAAATAATGCATAATGTCTTAATCATTTAAGACATCATACAACATACTTTCATAAACTAACATTTCTATAGCATGAGTTTAAGCCTAGGAGTGGAACAAGCCAATCCTAATTCACTTAAACTATGGCTCTGATACCAACTTGTGACACCCCATTTCTACAGTTTGCAAATACTATGGTTTTTTCATATAAATACATGAATACAAAAATACGGTTTATCAAAAACCGTTAATTTAAATTCTTAAAACAATGGGTGTACAAATCTATACCAAATCGAACCATAGTAAGCAAGAAAAGGATTAAACCTTGAGTCCAAGATAGGAGCTAACTCGAGCCCCACTTCGGCCAAACTTCATCCCGTTTATAGCAATTCATTTTAACCTGGAATACATGGCAAAACATAGAATACGTAAGACAATAATGTCTCGTGAGTTACATGAGTTTTAGACTCAAACTTTTAACTTCTTTTCCAATCTTTTTATAAAACTTATGAAATAAAACATCTTTTCAAACTTTATAGTAGTAACCTACTATAACTCTTTACTTCTCAAAAATCATTTCATGACATACTTTACAAAAATAACATCTTTCAAAACTTATAGTAGTATCATACTATACTCTTTACTTTTCAAATTCACTTCATAATATACTTTTCAAAAATAGCTTCTTTCTTACTTTCTTTGACTGGTTTTATAAGCTTGCTGGATTTTTATACTTAGGGCTTTAATCACCATAAGTGATACCCCAAGTCTCTATGGCTAGAAAGAACGGATCAATCCTCACTATAGAAGTGCTGAGGCAATCTACTTCGCGATGGGGCTTTTTCCCCAGTAGACCCCTTACCTAACCCGGGTAGGTTGGAACATAGTTCCCTTACTAACGCTGCTTGCTACAATTACCAGTCATACACAATACTTGCTGCTTGCTTGAACATTTCTCATATACATATAACTTGTGGCTAGGTGCCAAACTACATCATTTTATGTCTTTATGGCTAGATGCCAAATATAGCTTTCATCACATAATAATCATATGTTTAAAACATATTTTTCTAACATGCTAAGCTTTATGCCAAAACATACTTTCCAACATCTTATGGCTATATGCCATTCATACTCGAAAACATATACAGTTTGTAACCAAAACATACTTCTTAAACATCTTGTGGCTATATGCCATTCATACTTGAAAACATATATCACTTGTAATCAAAATATACTTTCACATAATTGGTTCATAGACCAACATACCTTCCTTTAATTTAACTTGTAGTTCAAAACATAACTTCAAATATAGCATTATACTTTCACAACAAGTTAGAAATAATACTCTTGCATATAATTTCACATATAGAAATTTTATAAGAAATCTTGAAAATACTTACTTGCCATGTACCCCAGAATGGGTAAAAATACTGCATGTACTCTCCTTGACTAGTTAGAGAAGTCTAACTATGGCTACACCCTTCCTTGTCCTTTCCGTTTATTGATCTTTTACTTCTTAAGCACCTAGAACGTTTATTCACATTTTATTAATAACACGTTATACTTTAACATGTAAGGACTACTTTGTTATGTTCCACTAGACTCGTATCACAATATTTTTTGTGATATTCATCCCTTAGCACACCTTTTTACTTATTCTTATTATCATTTAAATGACATTTTATTGACCATTATACCCTTGGAAAGTCACATACACAATTTAGACTCATTTTTCATGTTTTCATGCTATATAACCCTTATGGGATCAATTGGAGACCAAGGCTACATGTCTAGGGGCAAAATAGGCTCTTTACCCCTCACCAGAGGGTTACACAGCCGTATAACTTTACCCATAATAGTTACACGGTCGTGTAACTCTCCCAGGCCCTCAAACTTCGAATTTTGCACTAAAAGTCATGTATCGGGCTCATTTTAACTCCAAACTTCACCAAATTTTGACCATAGGTTCTATTGACCCTTTATTATGTTAAGAACATGTTTTCACTTCTATTAGGTCTTATTTAGTCCATGACTTAATGATTAAGACCATAGGATGTCACAAGAGCTCTAAGGAAGCTCATGTGCATATCAACTCAAATTTTAAAGTCTAGTTTTGTCCATTTTCTGTCCATATACTTATATAACCAATGGATGATTTAATTTAAGGTTTTTACAACCCAAAACATACTTTGTTAATTACCAATTCATGATTTCCATTAACCATTTCCATGGGTTTCATTCATGGAATCACCAATTCCATTCCACCCGACAAATTTCAGTTTTTTGTTCAAACTTTCGTTTTATTAATTGAAACTCTTAGGAAACCACTTCTAATGGTTTCTTCATACTTAAACATCATTTATGACTCATTCTAACCAACTCTTTATGTCAAATTAACATTTTGATCTTAAACTCAAATTTCTAGGGTTTAATTACACATGAAATCACCAAACTTGATTTTAAGTTATCCATATGTTGGATACTGATCAAGATGTGATTAAAAACATAAACCAACTACTTTTACTTGTTTTTAAACAATGGAATCATGGATTCCAAGTTTCTTCCAAAAATTTCCATTTTTACCCAAAATCTGAAATTACTCAAATTTATCAACTAGGAATGATTTATTACTTCTATTATGGAATATTAGACTTATCAAGAACCAATAAAACCAACTTGTTCTTACAAACCCATTAGTTAGGGTTCTTGAGCTCAAATTCTCATTTTCTTGATTTTTAACACTTTCAATGGTTAAACTAGGTTTAGATAGTGATTAAGACACAAGTTAAGGCTAGGAATCATAGGATAATCCTCCTCTAGCGACTGAATTTTCGAAGCTACAGTAACCTACTCACGCGAAATGGGTTAAACAACCCTAAGAACAAGTTTACTAACCTTGGAAGGCTTGGAATTCTTCAATTCCAAGTGAATTTCATTCAATTCCTCCAACTCTCAAGGATCTGTCTCTTGGCACTCTCTAGAACTCTCCCGTAGCTGAAATGAGTTCACAGTGAGGAGAGTGCAGATATTTTTTTCCTATTTATACCTCCTCACTTTGCACTAATGACAATCTAGCCCCTCAAGTTCCATTTTTTTCCAAAATGGCACAAAGACTTCTTTTAAAACATTATAAGTTTTATTTTCTTTCATTCTTACCCCATAATTATATTTCCTTTACATAAAAGTCATTTGTGTGCCAAATGACCATTTTGCCCTTTTTGACAATTTTACCATTACGCCCTCGTTCAAACCCATCTTTGCATATATTTATTTTATGACTTTTACCAAAATTTTCGGGTTCTTACATTTGCAACGTCACAGAGTTAGGTATCCAAGAGAGACTTGAGGCATTCAAGAATCTTGTCAAGGCTGAGAATAAAGAGGGGCTTGATAAGGCCTAAAATATACAAATATGAGTTTTTGGGTTCAAGAACTCGATTTTGTTTCATTCTATGTTAAAAAAAAGGTTTGAGAAGGAAAAATGTTAGGGTCATTTTGGTCAATGTAAATTAGGAGAAAGATCAAAAAATATAACAAAAATGAGTTTTTCTAGAAATTTAAAAGAAGATATGAATAAGCAATACAGTGAGGCTAAAACAAATCAATTATGGTTTTAAACAGTTATCTTAGGCACTAATGGCCTTACTTGACGATTCATTTTCTAAAGAGGAGGCTACAAGTGCTTTTTGGGATTGTGGTTCCTCCAAGTCCTCAGCACTGGATAGCTACACTGTTGAATTCTTTATGAAATATTGGGATTTACTTGGGGATGAGCTGATGAATGCGATTAAGAATTTGGAGTTCACTAAACAGATTCTCAAAGGTTGTAAAACATAACAATAATTTTTAATACTTTTACCCATTGGCAATGGAAGGTTAATGCCCTATTTCCTAATTGTAGTTTTCTATAAGATTATTGCAATAACTCTAGGGTCAAGTTAGTGGTGGGGTTTGGGTATAAGTAACGTGCAAAACACATTTGTTAGGGATCACCAAATTAAACAAAGCTATTTCATAGACTATTACAAAAGAAAACAATGGTGTTAAAGATTGATATAAAGAAAGCGTATGACTCCCTTAACTAGATTTTTTTAGATAATAAACTTCTCTCTATATGTTTTAAAGGGTAATTGGTGAAAGTGGTATAGAGTGTGCTTTGAATTATCCACTACCTCTATCCTTATTAGTGGATCCACCTACTAAGGAGTTCATCCTAAATAAGGTTCGTATGCAAGAAGACTCTTTCTTACCCTTCTTGTTTATTCTTACTATTAAGGGTGTCCATGTTATATTGATAGAAGCTAAGGAGAATAGAGTTATAAATGGGATTAATGTTAGACATGGTTCGTGTTAGTTATCCCATTTGTCTTAGGCTGATGATGTTATTTCCTTAAAGCAATAGGCGCCGAAAAACATCTTGGGATTGGTATGGGTTCTAAGAATTTTCCATTTCGTCTTGGGCCTCATACTTGTTTCAAGAAAAGTAAGCTTTATGGTGGGGGAGTTGTGTAATGCCCCAAAATCCAGAGTAAAATTTTCGTTTTAAAAACGGTTCAAATACATAAAACAGGTTATAAATAGAAACCATACAATTAAAAATTAATATTTAAAACATACAAAATTGTGTTTATTAAAAATGTTTGCAAACATTATCTAGTGGAAGACTTGATTACCAAAACCCCAAATACGATACGGTCGCGTCGTGCTCCAAGTTCAAGCCAGCAAATACCTAAAAACAGTTAGGGTGAAAGAGTAAGCACAAAGCTTAGTGAGTTCCCCAAAGTACCACACGATCCAGCACATACAACACAATCATTCGGGCCATGATCTTCGGGCTCACCCCGAACAACCTGGCTCTCGGGCTCACCCCGATCCGTCCCGACTAAGACTCGCATGCTCACCCTATTCCGCCCGTCGTCGGCTCAATGTGTGGACTCTTGGGATCACCCCGATCCGTCCGACTCTCGAGCTCGCCTCGATCCGCCATCGCATGACAACCCCTTCCTAGAATAGTATCGATACTAAAATTCATCCCAATCACAGAAGCCTAAGCATTCAGATTGACCCAGTGGGTCCCTACTTAGTCACACAATCACATAGATAGGTCACGAACACCCTAGCATAAAACACTGCACATCGTGAAGTAAAGCTACAACGTATGTAACATCACCCATAGTATAGTGAGAAAACTCACCTGATCCTCAAAGCTCAACAGTACCCCGACAACATAAACTTCCTAATAAGGATAAACTTCACTTAGAACTTCCTAAACTCAAAACAGGATAAACCTCTAAGACCGGTACCCTGAACCCTCAAGTTTGACCAAAAGTCAAACTGGTCAAAAAGTCTATGGTTAAAGGTCAAAGTCAAAGGTTAACAGCCAGTTAGCACGCTATCTTCCCAATACAGCATCGCTAACTAAGAACAGCCTCAAAATTTCATTAAACTCTTAATCCATTTAGCTAAGGTGTCAAGTCCTTCCAGAACTTATAAAAAATAACCATTGACCTATAGAGTTGCCACCTTTATGATCAAACAAGCCCAAAACTTAAAACTTAAGTCCAAAAGCTCCAAAAACTAACCAAACAACCAATCAAACACCCAAGAGAGCTTGTCTCACTCTCTAAACTGACTTACTGGCTCAAGGAATGCTACAAGAAGCATAAAAGTCAGAATTTTCCTAACAAGTTCCAAAGACCAAGCCAAAATGGACCAAATATCCATTTCTACCATCCCAAACACTAAATCATCCATATAAATACAAAAAGGAACAACATTTATACTCACAGAGGTCCAGAAAATGCAGATCTTTGAAGATTCAACCAAGGAAAACAACTTTTAGCATCACCATCAATTTTCTAACACCATCAAAGCTTAAAAAATCCATCCAAAGAGACCAAAATCATCAAAAACCCATCCAAGAAGGGTAGAGAGTGAAAAGTGACGTTTTGGAGGCTGAAATGTCGACAATTGTGGCTGCCCTAGGGTTTCCTTGCTTTATATATGGCTCATAGCTCAAAATCTAGGGTTTTGGCCCAAAAACAGCAGTTAGTGTCGCTAACTGTGCATCTTGTAAACCCACTACCAGACCCTACATAGCGTCGCTATTAACAACCATAGCATCGCTAACCTTAAGTTGATAGCGACGCTATGCCTCCCATAGCGTCGCTATCAGCCTTTTTCCCATGTTTTTCGATCTTTTGATCCTTTTATGCATTGAACTTATACTTTCCGGGTTAAGGCTCTTATTAGTTGATACGACTGGCATGGAAGATATGGCTAGAAGAATTAATTGTGGAGCTTTTGTGTTCCCTAAATAGAATTTTTTAGGGTCCTGGTGGAGGTGATGTGTCTAGATGTAAGGAGTAGAAAAGCAATTATTGAGAAATTTCAAAATAGTGATATGACATGTTTCGACTGTCTAGGTGTAGAATAATAATACCTTGAAGTTAAACTGAAAACAATAACTTATAAAAAACGTTGGGTAACATGATAATTTCAAATGTAGAAAGTGTATAGAACATATAACTTTAAAGAACGAAGACATGTGAGAGATTTTTCATCCATTCTATCTACTTAGAGGACTACATATTTTATATATAAAAACAAATGACCACTTCCCTTTCTATTCATAAGAGAGAATAGAATATTAAAAAAGATAAAGGGAATACTTTAACCAAGCTATCACTCATCATTGAAGAGTATTTCTTGCTCCATTAAATATGCTTTCACCTTGGAAAGCCAAAGCTTTATCCAGTGGGGGTAGATTAACTCTCGTTAAGTGGATGCTTAGCAGTTTACGTTGATATTAGTATTCCATGTTCAAGGTTCCTAAGGGTGTCATTGAAACCCACGAAACTTTAAGAATAACTTTTTTTTTCTAGGAGGAGGGATAGAAACTATAAAGAAGTGGCATGGGTGAAATGGGATAAAATTCTAGATAACAAATCTAAAGGTGGTTTTGTGGTAGATAGCTTTGTTTCCTAAATAGATCGTTGTTTAAGTGGGTTTGTGACCTTTGATTGAGGTCGTTTTCTCGGTCAAAAATAAACCTTAAACCCACTAGATAGCTAGGGTAAGTAAATGTCAAATCCACGAGGAGTTTGTGGTCAAACTTTGTGTTATAGTAGTCAATGAGAAAAGATTAATACTTGCAATTGTGGAGAAAAGAGTTTAAAGTAATATCGACTAAAAAGTGTGAAATTTTATGTTGTAATGATTACGAAAACAATAATTATCAATGAGGCAAGAAAGGTACTTTCGATTCAGTATTTGGTGATTAAGACTCACGTGCTTATCTTCCTTTAAATTCCAACTTATTTATGAAAACATAGCCAAAGTCGATTACTTTGCAAAAAATAACTTTTGTCACACAATATGTTACTCGACTAATATTCTTACTCTTTAAGTCGACTTGGATTAGGAATAATAAATGATTCACCAATATTTTTAGCATTCAAAATTACAAATTTGGAATAATATATGTTGATTCAACCAATATTCTTAGTTCTTCACAAGTCGAATGATTATTTAGAAGACACACAAACCCTAGCAATGCTTTAAAAAGCGAGTGTGGAAACCCAAAAATGGTTGCCCTTAGTCTCTGTTTATACTACATCTTAATTATGACATGTTTAGTCGATGTGGGATTCCATACATCTTTAAAGGCGTCTTAGGGGGTGTAGGATGCCTAGGCATCTTTGGTAGCATCTTACAAACTCTCTGTCACCCTTCATTTACACTAGAAAATGGCCAAAGATGGGTTGTCGTTCTTCAGGATGTCCTACATGCCATGTAGGACGCCTACTGGGTTTGTTGCGTGCTCCATAAGTGGCAGAGTTGCACAACTAGACGGGGCTAAGATGGCTTGGCGTCCTTGGGGCATCCTAGATGCCGTGTACAACACCTATGGGGTATCTCACTTCTTTCAGCTCCTAAAATTTACCCAAAACATTGACTAATCTGACCAAGGCATCCCTGGGGGCGTTCTAGATGCCTGATAGCTGTCCTTAGCCACTGCACTGTCTTCTAGGCTCTTTTTTGTGGTGAAAATGGTAGAACCAGCTGAAACGCAAAATACGGATGTTGTAGGCAATTTTTTCTAGTTTCCCAAACATTTGCATTCAAGTAAATCGAAGCTCCATACTTTGAGATATGATTAAAACAATGGATGGTGGTTAATTTTCTCGAAAACATCCTCTCATCATAACTTTGTGCAATTCATTCCACATGCTTGTTAGCTTCCTTTTTGCTCGTTTTGCTTGTAGGTCCCACCATTTCCTTCATATTTGATTGCTTGCACATTTGTTCAACAATTCATCAAACTAAGGCCACTCTTGGGTGAACATGCATCGATTTAACTTATTTAACACAAATTGTTACATTCCTTTAAAACTAAAAGGAACTATGTTGAAAGTGGTAATTCAGTGCATTAATGATTTAGAAGGATATTATGAGCCAATCAAAAGAGTCCACAAGTGTAACTGGAAAAACATATTATTGGTCGATCAATAACTATTTAAGGATGGAATCAAATTTCTTGATCCTATTATAAAAAATAGGTAATAGGGATGACAAATTTTTCTAGGAGGACCGATTGGTAGCCCTCCCTTAAAAGTGTTATACCCCTGATTGTATGTTTTGGATTCTAAGGTTTGTCTCAAAGTAGCAGAACACTTCATGAATAGAATATGTCAATGGTCATGGAGTAGAAAAATTCGGGATGCGGTTGAATGAGAATAGCTCATTGACATACAATAAATCTCATTGGTTTCTTTCTAGACCCTACAAATACCTTATAATTAGGTTTGGTCTTTGGAGAGACATGGGAAGTTTACAGTTAGGTCCCTCAGAGCTCATTATGATAAGAAGTCCATGTCAAATACCAATGAGTCTACTAGATGGAATTCTTAGGCTTCTAGTAAGGCCAATATTCTGAGGTGGATAGTGGGTCTCGATAAAATCCCAACTAAAGCTAATTATGGTCAAGATACGAGTTGATTTACATAATAGTATCTATCTATTTTGTAAACCTAATACTGAATTTGTCAAATATGTTCTTTTTCAATGCTCAATCTGGAAAGAAGTCCAAAATCGTACCAAAATATGGTGAGAGCTAAACCTTCAAGATTTAAATGATACAAATGAGATGAACAGAATTATTGATGATATAAAGGTGGTTTTTGAGTAAAAAATTCATTGTATATGGTCTTTAGTGTTGTTGTGTTGACTTATGGAATTTGATCTTCCCTTTAACCTCATTGCTGCTATAGAGACCAATAATGTGTACTTTGAACCTGAAGTAGATTCTTGGTACGAAGATTCCAACAGACGTGTTTACCAAGGTAGTGAAAAGTGAAAACAGAGGACTTGAAGTTATACATGGCTTCAATTGGCCTTCCAGATACATAATGAGAAGACATGTGCTAGAGATATATATATATATATATATATATATATATATATATATATATATATATATATATATATATATATATATATATATATATATATATATATATATATATATATATATATATATATATATATATATATATATATATATATATATATATATATATATATATATATATATATATATATATATATATATATATATATATATATATATCTGGGGGTTACATTGTTCAAGTTTGGATGGTAGCAATGAGGGACGGTTGAAAACCCGTCACAAGGTGTTCGACTCCCGCGCCGTTTTCAAAAAAAAAAAAAAAAAGTTTGGATGGTAGCAGATTGGTTGATCAGCCTCCAAATGAGATATTGTTGATTTGTAGAGTCTAATCTTCTCTTTTTGACCTAATTGTCACTACGAATACCAAGCTTGGGGTTCTGCTACGGAATGGTTGCAACTGTAGAGTGGTTGTTGGGGAAGTTGTGGTGTAAGGCTGCAGGTTAAGCCTACAGGGAGAGCTGGGGGCAGTATAGTGTGCGCCATACCTCAGTTGCAGTGCTCAGTGAGAAATGATACAGTGCTCGATTAATGGGCTAGATGGATCGTGTTGTTTCTTAGGCCCAATTCACGTCAAATTATAGGTTAACTTGTTTTTATAAATAAAGTTCCTTTATATGAATGTAATCCTAATGTAAGATAACGTTTTTGACAGCTATAAAATCTCCTTCTAGTTTTCGCATGTGGGCGTAGCTCGATTTCTCTAATCGAGTGAACTAGGTTACATTAAATCATTGCGTTTTTTTTTTTATTTTCTTTGCATATTTATTTGAAATGTTTATGTACGGTTATTAACTCTTATTCCTAACATGCTGTTTTGGAGACATGCACAATTGAGTTTTGTTTCAAGGAAAAGACGGAGCAGTGATGTGTTATTTGATTTAATCAGATTAGTATCTTTTAATTGGGATAGGAATAAATGAAAAATTAAAAAGTTGACTGGATAACTTGGCTGGTTTGCAAGTTCTACCATGCTCCCCTTGTAATTGCAGTTTTTTTGGTTAACTGCTGGCTAGCTTAATTATTGTAAGTGTTGTCACTAAAAAAGACATACTTTTAGGAAAATGTCACAATAATCGGCATTTTGTACACCATACGACATTTTATATTTTTATTTACGAATAGGATACGAATTGAGTGGTTGGATAACTATTTGTTTAAAGGAATGTAAAATTTCAATTCACAATCTTTGAAAAAAAAAAAAAAAAAAAAAAAAAAAAAAAAAAAAAAAAAACGTGCACCAAGACAAAAAGGCTTAAAGATTGGAAAGGACCATAACTTGGAAATGAAGAATAATAATAACCTTTTCTTTTTCTTCTAATAGGGTCCAGTGTAATTTTCATCCACATTCAACCGTTATGATAAAAATATAGCTTATTCCTTTTACGTATCATTACAAAGTTGACCCTTCCCTAACAACAATCGTAAATCAATATTATAAAACCGACCATTATCTCCTATCTTGTCGACGAGTCTTAATTTTGTGACCTTCTAAACAAACTTATTCAGCACCTAATATATTCTTAGTTAACGGATAAGTTTATTTGGAAAGTCATAGAAATAAGATTTCCGATAAAGATCGGAGACAAGAATTAGGTTATATTAAGGACTACAATTATTGTGTGGTCGTAAGACCAAATCTGGTGCGTTGGATTCAAAATACCAATGGCCTAGATTAGAATGGCATGATTGTAATTATCTATTATATTATTGAATGATTTTTAAAAATACGGTTACAAAAGGGTAAATTAGAGATTTTAATCATTGAAAAAAAAGGAAAGTAACTGATTTTTAGGAAAGCTGATCAAATCAATTTAATAATAAAATTATTAACGAAATTATTATCTTTCATCCTCCAAATTTTGAATATTTTAACAGAATACATGATCATTCTGATAGAATACATTTCATTTTGACATATCATTCTTGAGAGAATCCAAGATCATTCTAACAGAATACATTTCAAATTTCGATTTCTATGAAGTACATTGTCAAATATGAAGCATTTTTGTATGCAAACATATTTAAAATCTAGAGATTCAAAATCTGAAAGACTAGAATATTATATTGTGCAACATCAGAATGACTAGAATATGATATTAGAAGACGATATACAAAGCGGAATGAGTACAATATTGTTATATAAAACTAGAATAACTAGAAAATTATAGTGTGTAACATCAAAATGACTAGAATATATACTAGAATCTAATATACAAAAAGAAGACCATTATGTGAGAATAACATTCTGTGAAATAGCATTCCGTCAGAATGACATTCTGTCAGAATGCCTGCCTTAAAATCAAACTTTAGGGTTTTTACTAGATTCGTCTATGCCTTCTTTACTGATAAAAGGTGACTTAGAACCAAACCCTTCCCGCATATGCCCTAAAATCCCAATCTATAATAACGCCTCATCACCGAACCTTAAAACCCTCCTTGACACTGTTTATCATCAATGGCGTTCAAGAACCAGAAAGATGGTCAATTAAACAAGAGAAAGAGAACTCCTGGAAAATAAAATAAAAAACATTTTCAGATTCAAACCTTTATTCATTAGTAGACAGGAAATAAAATAAAAAAATGAAATTCAAACCTGGAAAAATAAACAAACACTATACACCCAAAAGAAACTCGTTGAGGCAATATATCAAACACCTTGTATGCAAGACTTCAGGGCCTGTTAAAAGTTAATAAACACTAAAAAATAGTGGTTACAAATTCGTTTATTGTGTTTTTTTGTTAGAAAGAGACAGAGAGAGAGAGAGATAGAGAGACAGATACATAGTGAGGGAGGGTTACCTTTATGAAGGTGCAACAACGTAAGGTGTTTCTAGGTTAGTTTAGTTTTTTCAATTCGAGAGGGGTTTAGAGACAGAGTCATCGTATGGTGGTGACTGTATGAAAGAGAGGAAATTACTGAATTGGATGGCGATGGTGCGAGATTGAGTGGTGCTCGTGCGATTGTCGTCGTGTTGAAGCTACGATTTCTGAAAGGCGGCATGTGATGGAGGTGTTGTGTTGGTATTCAATGGCGTCTGATTGTGGTCACGACAGTGGTGGCTAATCTTGTAATGTAACGGTGGTGGGTGACGTTGAAGACGGCGGCAGGTGACGATGGTGTTACCGAGCAATTGGTTGTTCGTGATATAAGAATAGAGATGGAAACCGAATTTAATATTCCTTTTGATTCCAAAAATATAGCATTCAATTTAGGAAATTCAGTTAATTAATCAGTAGAAATTAAATATATATAAATTAGAAATTGACTAATTTGTCCTTAGATGATGATTGGTCCACAATGAGTCTTACAATCACACAATAACTATAGTTTTTAATATATCCTAGAGACAATATATAGTTTACATAATTCACGCAATCATAAAAAATTCATCCACACTATTTTTCTTACAGCTTGTTGGTGTATTTGGCGTACAAAAGATGATAAATCATTTAAGGATATAAGAACATCACAAAGGCATTTTCCTTCTCATGCATTAATAATAAGGTGAAACCGGTCTGAGTTAGATTGGATTTCTAGGTGTAATTTGGTTTATTTAATCCTCGTTTTCTGCCTTGTCCTTGTAATGCTTCTTTAAAGCATTTTTCTAGCATCTTACTAGGTTAAATAAAAGCATGATCGTCGTCGTTCATATAAAAAAAACTAATATTCCCATATTATATTTCAGATAAATAAATTAGAGAAAATGCTACAGTAACTCATCGACCTTTTGAGTTTGTATCTATTTGTTTCCATGAGTTTTTTCCTTGCTGCCTAGGGGTTTAATGTTTATACAACGGGGTAATAGGGAAATATCTGAAAAAGCTCTATGACCATTTAGATGCACTTTCAAAACGTTGTGAGCTTACTGTAGCAAATACTTTTGCTAATTCGGCTTCAATATCAACTTTAATTTTGTAACCTTAAAGCCTCTAAGAAGCAAGAAAATAACTGAAGGAACCAAATAGATACAAAATCAAAACGTCGATGGATTACTGTTACATTTTCCCAATAAATTATGACGACAGTTTTCGGCTACATATTTCATTTGTTAGGAATCGGAGAGGGTACACGCAGCGGAAACACACTATCACACACACAAACTCACGAAAATAAAGCAAAAGATAACACAAGGATTTTACGTGGTTCGGATTCGGTGTCAATCCTACATCCACGGGCAACAAGTAGATTTTATTTGACTGAGGAGATTACAAGAGATACACACTCAATCCTTTACATGTATTGTGTGTTGTGGTGCATCTAAAACTCAAGTGAAGCTCCCTATTTATATACATTTGAGTGTGTATATAATATACATATATCAATGTGAATGTGGAGTTGTTTTTCAACATATTCACCAACCCTTTGAATATTGCTTCACCAACCTTTGAAAAGAAAAATATTCACCAACCAAATATTCACCTAACAATCTCCCACTTGAATATTTTTAACATCTCTCATCAATCTCCTAACATAACAAGTCTTCCAAGCTTCCAGTTCCTAAGAACAAGCTAAACTTAGTCAATTTCCTAGTTGCAGCCACCCCTCATTATCAAATACTAGAAGGGCCAGTTGAAGCTCCCACAAGCTCCAACTCAGTCGTAGCCAATCCCGCTACCGACTCAGCCGTGGTCAATACCACTACCGACTCATCCCTGTCTCAACCGGCTTGGACACTCCACCGGATCCAGAGATACACCGAGGACCACACCGAGGACCACTAACACTCTCCAAACTTTTCAAACTTCCAACAGGAGAGAATTTTCCAGTCTTAGTCTTCAAAACCCAACGGCTCTTTGTAACTGTACCCGAAACACACCTCGTGCTCCCACTGTCACAAAATCCGCTGAATGGTTTAGACTTTCCGACTCGTTCAGCTAACATCCCCTTGGCTCCAGAATTCATGTTTGCAAAATGAACTCTCTTAGCACTAGATTTAGCGAACCTGATTTTGTCATGCTTAACGGGGATGGTCATACTTCCCTCAGCAGGTACCTTAACCATATATAATGACCCACGCTTCATACCTTGAGCAATCACCGAATTACCATTGACCACCCTCCATGTACCACCACCAAACCTTACTTCCAGTCATTGTTTATCCAGCTGACCAACAGAAATCAATTTCTTCTTCAGCTCCGGAATCACCCTGACATTCTTTAGGTTCCATGTAGTTCCCAATAAAGTAACCAGATCAATATCTCCCATGCCAGTTACTTGAAGCATCTCGTCATTTGCTAATCGTACCTTCCCAAAATCTTCTTCTTTTAGATTCACCATCGTTTCTCCGTTGTCCATGGCGTGAAACGAACCCCCTGAATCTATTACCCAAGAGTCTACAGAACTTTCTATACTTAGTATCAGTGCATCATCCTCAGACACACTCTCAGCACCAGCAATGTTCAATTCTTTCTTTGGACATTGACTCTTAACATGTCCCACCTCTTGGCAGTTCCAGCACTTCACATTCTTCCAAGTTCTAGATGAACTTCTTCCCCGACTCCCACTGCTCCCACTATTCCTGTTATTCCCTATACCTCTTTCGATATTTAATAACTTAGAAGAAGACGAGCCACCTTGATTCTTGCGTCTGGTATCCTCACCTAGAACCAAATCTCGAACCCCTTCAAACGTCATACCACTGGTCTCCACTGAACTTGTAACAGCGGTTACTGTTCCAGACCAGCTATCAGGTAGTGAAGCTAGTAGCAGTGAAGCTTGAGTCTCGTTATCAAATTTAATTCCCACAGATGACAATCTGGACAGAATTGAATTTAGATTGTTAATGTGAACAGTAACTGAGCCTTCCTCATTCATCCTTGTAGTGAACAGCTCCCTCATCAAGAACACCTTGTTAGCCGCCGACGGTTTCTCATACATGTTCGTCAGAGCATCCATCATACCACGCGCCGTGGTTTCCTTCATGATGTTGAAAGCGACGCTCCTTTCCAACGACAATGTAATAACCGCCTTAGCTTTCTTGTCCCTTGAGTTCCACGCATCTTCAGCAGCTTTTTCCATTTTCTCCGGTTTGTCTCCAAGTACCACGTCCAAATCTTTCTGACATAACAATGCTTCTAATTGCATTTTCCACCGGCTAAAGTCAGAACCGTTGAACTTCTCAATTACAACCTTGTCTTCAGCCATTACGACAAACAAGAGACAAATATTTTATAGTATTTTTGTGTGACAGAACAGTACCCTTCAAAGTACCAAGACACCTTTAACACGATTAATAAAAATTAGTTTCTGATGTGGAAGATCAGACAAAACTGCAACCACAGAGCATACTCTAATTTCTAAAACCGAGACCTCCTCCAAAACCCGAAGCTCTGATACCAGTTGTTAGGAATCGGAGAGGGTACACGCAGCGGAAACACACTATCACACACACACACAAACTCACGAAAATAAAGTAAAAGATAACACAAGGATTTTACGTGGTTCGGATTCGGTGTCAATCCTACATCCACGGGCAACAAGTAGATTTTATTTGACTGAGGAGATTACAAGAGATACACACTCAATCCTTTACATGTATTGTGTGTTGTGGTGCATCTAAAACTCAAGTGAAGCTCCCTATTTATATACATTTGAGTGTGTATATAATATACATATATCAATGTGAATGTGGAGTTGTTTTTCAATATATTCACCAACCCTTTGAATATTGCTTCACCAACCTTTGAAAAGAAAAATATTCACCAACCAAATATTCACCTAACATCATTTGTAGTTAGCCACCGTGTATACATGTGTATATACATTTGTCTGACTATCATGATGATGATCGATGTACACATGAATGTGCATAGTACATCCCATACCAAACCCATACCTCAAAATTTTGAATTAATTGGGAAATTGAGGAGTAAGCCAAAAGGAAGAGAAATGGGCAAGAATCTTGCATGTGGGTATGCATGAAATCCACATATTTTAGAGGCATTGGATTCCTACGGAATGGAATTGATGATGACATGGGCTTGGCCAGATTGGTTGGTTCTAACGTACACTATTTACTTCACACATGCACCAATGTTGTGCGGCAACTCCCTAAATTCAAGGGTACCTTTTCAGTTTTGTTTTTCAATAATTTTGTTACATAAATATGTTATCTATATCCAAATAAAAATCGATTTTTCTTTTCTCCTGTTTATGAAGAAAAGAGAAACCCACCTCAAAGTTATATTGGATGATAAAAATAGTTGGTTGTGACAAACAAATACTTGATTTTCAAATATATATATGCACGTTATGTCATGCAACGCATAACTATGAGATACCATATTTAAAGGGTAATAAACTATGATTTTTGTATATATTTAGGTGTTGTTTGTTTTTAATAGTTAAAATGTATGTAGTTTGCGGATCGTATATGAAATAGAAAGGATAGACTAAATGTTTACAGTCTGCAAGAAAAATACTGTTTGTTTTTTGAAGTTTCCAGACTATATAAAAAACCGAAGTCCAAAAAACCGATTCTTTTTTAATTAAGAAAAACCTTGTTAACATTGAAATTGAATTCTAAAAATATATTTTCTATAATAAAAAATAACTTAATTTGCTCTAGATATTAACTAGTATTGGGATATAGAAATTATAATAGCTCCTCAGTGAAAATTAATGACACAAACGATGTACCACTATTGAATAATATACAATTTCACAATAAGGTCCACAATTTTGTAGCGCCTCCAATAATCTAAAAATATAAGATGGTTCTAAGTTGTTCTAATTTTAAAGATTAAAGCCATAATTGAATCTTTAAAAAATGAAATACTAGAGAAAATTTCAAAATATGTAAAATTATTTAAATAAAAATAGATGCTCTCAAAAAATAAAGTTATACTATATTTCTTCATTAACTTTTAAAAAATTTCAAAACATACAATTTATTTATAGAAGTATGAGTGTATGAGCATCACCATTGTATTTTTAAGCTCTTTTTATATTTATTATTACTATTTCCAATTTAGATATTTCCTCCAAATTTTTATGGAAAATAATTACAATGATCACATGTCCTTTTTAGAAAATGTCTACCAGTTTTGGAAGATTATTTCTCATGTCTTCAAGGAGAAGAGGGCGCGAAAACATTTTTAGGTGTGCAGTCTTCTAAAAAACAAACAGTTTATAGAAAACGGCCGGCAGTCTGCAGACAAAAAAAGCCAAAAGAGTTTTTAGGAAAAAAAAACAAATTCCACCTTAGTAACTTTTTGTACATGATTTACCATTGAACTCAGTTGGGTTGTTCACAACTTACCATTTTGATCATTAATAGCCAGTCTAGCAGATTTCGACAACTTTAACACCTTTGACATGTGTCCAGTCATCTTTTTTGGACAACGACAATTTTTGAAGCACATTCAAGAAAATCGAATTTAAAATCTAAAAGTTTCAAGGTTTAACTATTTAGGTGATTAATGGAAAGATATACCAACGTAATCACCAAATGTATTAGAAGGGAAATTGATACCTTTAGCTAGGGTGAAATTGCAAAGAAGGTCAAAAGTTGGAAACTTGAATCCTTTACCAAGGGCCAAATTTAAAGCATAGATCGATAATGTTAAGGCATTTCTTGTATCATATCAGTGAGCAAAGTGTTAAAGGAAATAACTATATTATCTATATCGGGGGCTATGACAACGCAGCGGTCGTCGTGCGGTCAAAAATAAGAGAAAACCTAACACACACTAGTATAGCGGTAGTCAGGTTCGATCCGCAGGAGCTTCGTGGTTAGACTAGATGAGAGATTACCAACTAGTAGTGTCACAGCTACAGTCGGAGGATCTGGTTTCTACCTTCCTAATCACTATCAACGAAAGCAATGATCAATCACACTCGAGCCAAGCTAAGCTAAGCTCAAATGACCTAGTCACTTTCTGAAATCAGAAGTACATCTCTGAGTCAGAAGCAATCAAATACATTCAAACTAGCAAAACCAAGCAAAGCATAAACTAGCCACTAACTAGAGTTCTACTGAACAGTTACTAGCCAAGTTTAATACCTGAAAACTAACCTAATTAGCTACTGATTTCAGCAAAAGAAAACAGTCCCAACAAGGTCAAAACAATATCCAAACACAAACCAAACATCCAAAATCAAACACATGCATAAAAAACACCAAAAAGCTAAGATTAAATGTAACCAAATGCTTTGCATTCACCAAATCCGAATCCAACATAAAAACAATAACGAAATGATCCAAAACAGAAGCCTAAGCTTAATATCAATGGTTGTCACACCTAAAGATACAAAACCAAGCTTAATCCAAACTAATTAATTACAAATAAAATCTAAAACTAACCAATACCAAATGAGAGTCTTCTGGAACGAAATCTTGGAGTCAAAGAGCTTCAAGGACGATTTTACACCCGGTCTTTGCTAGGGTTTTCGGCTGGAAATGCATCTATTTATACTTGCAAATTTCCTGCAGCCGCGCCGCGCAGAAATGAAATCCGCGGCGCGCGTACTAATCTTTTCCCGTTTCTTCGGTATTTGAATGTGTTCCACCGCCTTAAGCCCGCGTCGCGCAGATGAGATATCCGCGGCGCTCGTACGAGCTTCCTTGATTTTTCATTCTTTTCCAACTTCTTCCTTTTGCACGCTTTTAGTCCCTGTTTCCATTCTTTTTCTCCAAACAAGTCCTGGCACAAAAAGCGAGAATACCCCGACATATTTGATATAATTTTATCAAGAATAGGGCTCAACAACGCCTAAAATACTTAATCTCACTAGGCGTTGTCAAACACCCCACACTTGTGCCTTGCTTGTCCCCAAGCAAGAGAGTTTTTAACAAATTATAATAAAGAATCAAACAATTTTTGACTGTGTTCAGTTTCAAAGTTTATTACTCTTTGAGTTAGAGTGGAATAGTTCGCGAAAACATAATTGAATTGTTCTTTGGAATTCATGACTTTCTAGAGAACCCTTGATTACAAACTTTCTGTCCACAATGAAGTGTACTTACTCATTCAGATTCTAAAGGCCATTAAGGAATTGTCCATGACTTTCGATGTTGTCCGTGTAACGAGCTTTCAGAAATACCATCCCAGATCAGACGATCTTAGGTGGTAAGGTGCATAAGGCCCACCCATTTTAGACTTACTGGCTCGAACAACAAAGGCCACAGATTGACTTTTCCTTCCTAAATTCCAATCCTAAAACAGCTCAAGCTTCTAAACTCGTACAAACTCAATTTATTTGACTAACTAATAGCATGATCACAAATAAACAGTATTTCTTGAAAAATACTAATGCTATCACAATCACAAACCATTCATTTCAAAATTGCAATTTATTAAAAATTTTGAAAAATCTTGCTAAAAATTGAAAAATTGATCATTTCTGCAAAAATTCCAAAAATTTTCTCTTTCGACCGTCCACACCCCACACTTAAAACCGTACAACGTCCCCGTTGTACAAAATTATTTCAAAACAAGGGAGAAAGAGTTACCCCTTTTTGGACGATAGACTGCTTGGTGCTCAATATCACAGGTATAATTGCGTACAGATGGATCCTTGATTTCGTATTCCGGAGTTGTAGCGCTACAGTGAACACGCCGGTGGTCGAGACAAGTGGAGGGGGCACGGTGACCCCACACTTGTCTGAGACAACTCCTTCTCAAATTGGTATACAATGCATAACTCAACAAACAAATTAAAAACAAACATGACAAATAAAATATGAACAAAATATACAGATAGAGGTGTCATAAGTTTGTACATATATCCCCAAAAAAGAAAGAAAGAAAGGAAAAAAGTACATCAATCACTACCAGGTGGCCTGGAGGGTCCGACCTCGTGATCGTGGGCCCTGGCTAGGAATGGTCGGGGGTGTCGGCCCTGCTGTGTGGCCAAATCCAAAAGTACCTCCCCAATCCATGCCAACTAATCCTCAATCCTGGCAACCCTGGCTGCCAGGTCCTCCTGCTGTGGCTCTGTCGGGGCTGCGGGCTCTGGTGCTGGCTCTGGCCTCCTGCGTCTCCTGCCAGGCTGGGCATACGCGGGCTGAGGTGCCTAAGGAGGCTCGGTCGGTGCCCGGATGAACTGCCCCCGGCGCTGCTGCTCAATGAGCCGCATCATCTCCAAAGTGTGTGCTGTAGTGCGCGATGGAGGCAGAGCGGTCAAGGAGGCAACCACGGGGGCAGTGAGAATGCAATATGAGCGTGCCAGGCGGGTGATGAAATACCCCCTGGCTAATGGGCTGCTGGTGGAGGCGCCAGTCGAATGGGTGGAGAGAGCAACCGCGAGGGCGAAGGGGAGGTGGAGGAATCGGGACGGGTCGAGGAGAGCCCATAGAAATGTCATGTCCTCCCCAGACACCTTCTCGCCTCCCTCCCGCTGCATGATGGAGGTGGAGACGATACGGTGCATGAGGCGGTAAAGTGGATCGCGTAGGTGGCTCTCCCTCGAGGTCCCTGCCTCGTACATAACATTGGACAGCGGTGTCCAAATCTCCATGTTGGGGGCCCGCTCCGGCTGCCCCTGGATGCACGCACCAAAGAACTGCGTGAAATAGCGGTGCTGAAGATCTGCTGGAGTGTAGATGCCTGTGCGGCTCCCGAACTCCCTGAGGTTGCACTCCCTCTGTGCACCTCCCAAACGGAAGCGGATGATCCGGGATCGTGGATCCGACGCCCTGGGAGCGAAATGGATAGTAGACAGGAACTCCAGAAGAAGCTCCGTATAGACCACATCCTCGTCAGTGGCCATGATCCGGTCCCAGCCGCGGCAAGTAAATGATGCCTCCTCATGGGTCCAGGTGCGATGCAAAAACGGCTCGATCGCACCCCAGAGCCCAGCATCTCTCAGAATGTCTTTGTCGATAACCGTCGCCTCTAGAACCCGGCGACCAATCAACGCGTCCCTCCGTGAAGTATACTCTGCGGAACTGGTCAGTCCCTCGGGGAACTGTAGGAAAGCGTGCTCCAATCTGAACATCATCTGTACATAGCCACAAAAGACAAAAAATTTGCAAAATCAGTCCCTATCTTCCCTGCCGCACCGCGGCGCGGCCCAAGAGCAAGGGCGCGGCGCGGCGTGCGGCTTTTTCCAAACCCCGATCCAAATTCCCGATTTAACCTGCTAAAACTCAATCTAATCACACCACAAGGTAGCCTAGGTGCCGACTAACTCATCTAGGGTCTCCATTTGGCAAAACAAACACCCTATGAGCTAGCATTAGCGATTCTAAGTTTTGAACCATTTTGGGCAAATCACTAAAATTAACTACCTAATCACTAGTTTTAACGAGTAATAGATAGTTAGAATAGCGTACCTTGGCAGTGGGAACAAAATAAGCAAGAAAAATTGCAAGAGAATTTCGATAACCAGAGCTCCGAGTCGTGTGTGGTTCGTGTGAGCCGCGGCTTACCTTATAAAGGAGAAAACCGACTGATCGTTTACCGCGTCGCGGATTTATGCTTTGCACGTCGCGCGTGTCACCAAATCAACCGACTGATCCCGCGTCGCGTAATTCAAATACCCGCGGCGCGGACTTCAAAATTTTCAAAACTTCTCAAATGACCCCACACTTATTTCAAACTACTAGTACCTACAAAGATTGATGTATTTTCCAAATTAATTCAAAGAAATGTATATCCTAGCTTATGACACGATGGGTTGCCTCCCAACAAGCGCTAAGTTTAACGTCTTCAGCCAGACGTGCTATTCCTAAGCAGACTCTTCTTCTTCTTGGACCCCTGATGGCATTTGCTGGAATCCTGGCATGAAATTGTTGGCCATCATTGTCATGAGAGATGTGAGTTGGGTCATGCGATCGCTCACACCGCTGATCCATTGTTGTTGAGATTTCAAGAGCTTAAAAACATTTGCCTCTCGTTCTCTTGATTCCTTTTCGTATTGCTGGTGCCTTGCTTCCATCATCTCTATCATGTCCAGTAGTTGTTCCTTGTCGATGGTGGACAACGGGTGGTCCTTGGTCTCCTTTAAAATTTCTTCTTTTCCTCCCTCTCCCGTACGTGTCCAGATCTTTTCCTTACTCCTGATTCCTGGCTCCATTACTGTTTTCCTGTTTACTTGTTTGCCGTTTTCTTCTGAAGGTAATGATATAGGGTTCCCAAACATGTTCAATCTTCTTTTCCTGGTCCCAAAGAAAATGTCCATGTCTCCAGTCTTGCAATCGATCACCGAACCAGCAGTAGCTAAGAATGGACGTCCTAAGATGAGTGCAGGCGCATCGTCCAGACTTTCATATTCCATAACCAGAAAATCCACGGGATAGAAAAAGTCCCCCACTTTGACTATGACATTTGTTAGCTTTCCCCGAGATACCTTAGTTGATTGATCAGCCAGCTGCAGTACAACTTCTGCTGGCTCAATTTCTTCTTTTTTGTATTTATCGTATAGGTATCCTGGCAAGATATTAACACTTGCTCCCAAATCTAACAAGGTGTTTCGAATAACCACGTCCCTTACAGTTGTAGTGATCAATGGTGATCCCGGGTCCTTTTCCTTTTTGGGCAGTGTTCCCAATAACGCTTCGCTTGCTTTCACAGTCAACCTCACAGTTTTTGGTGTAGGTGCTTTGCTCTTCCCATTTTGTTCGCACATTTCTTGCAGAATCCTGGTGTCTTCAGGGGAATCCTTAAGCTCATCCCACAAGGGCTGGTTCATTAAGGGTCCCGTTGATTTGGGTGCTTCCTGCTTCTTCCTCTCTTTCCTATTCTTCTTTTTCCGCTTGATTCCTGCTATCGTTGGTTGTTCTTCCTTCTGGACCTCTTTATCTATTTCTGGTTGAGTGTCATTCTCAACAGGAATTCCTTCTTCCTTACCTTCCTCACTTCCTAGAGCCTTCTCTTCTTCCCCTAGTCTCACTTCACTCCCTACTTCAAACAAGTCCTCCAAAGTGACTTTTCGCCATCCTGATTCGATAGTATTGACTTGCTCTTTTCCTGGGCGCTGATTATGAGTAGGGTTGACCTCTGTAGCACTTGGCAATTTGCCACTGTCTCTCTTTTGCTGATCTGCAGCCATTTGACCTATCTGTCGTTCCATGTTTGCAATGGCCTTTGCATTTGCTTGACATTGTTGTTGCGTCGTAGTGACCATATCATACATCTTAGCAATCATCTCTTCTTGAGTCCCCGGGGCGTTGTTGGTAGTATTACTGGCCCCCTGTTGTTGTTATTGTTGCTATTTCCATTGGTGTTTCCATTGTGGTTGTTGTTATTTGCAGGCTGATGTGTTCTAGGCTGATTGGTCGATTGGCCCTGGTAATTGTTTTGCCTAAAATTTTGCTGCTGTCCCTGGTTGTATGGCCTGTAGGGTCGTCCATTATTATGCTGGCCTTGACCCTGGCCATAAACTTGATTCGCCTCTTGAGTCTTGGGTCCTCCTTGACCTCCTTGCGATGAGTTCTGCGGTCCATTTTGCAGTTTTGACATGAGCCTGTCAAACTTCTTATTCAGTTCACTAATTTCCTTCTTCACTTCCTTTTTCCAGTCAGCATCGACTCCTACTGCTGCCGCCGTACTTACAGTCTTCCTGGTAGAAAAGTTTTCCTTGGAGCCATTGCTCAGTTGCTCCAAGAACTGCCAAGCTTCCTCTGGGTCCTACCACATAAATGTCCCACTTGATGAGGCATTTATCATGGCCTGATGCGTCTCACTAACTCCTTCGAAGAATAACTTAACTAACTGCCACCTAGGAATTTCGTGGTGCAGACAAGATCGTAACAACTCCTTTAATCTATCAAAGGCTTCGTGGAAAGCCTGTCCTGGCTTTTGCTGGAAGTCTTGGATGACCCTTCTGATTTTAGTTGTCTTACTTGCTGGATAAAATTCCTGAAGGAACCTTGCCTTGAGCTGATCCCATGTAGTAATGCTGTTCGATGGCAACGATGTGAACCAATATTTGGCTTTATCCTTAAGGGTGAATGGAAACAGTCTAAGCCTGAAAATGTTTCTATTGGTGTTCCTAGGGTTATTAGCATTAGCAATCGCTAAGAATTCATAAAGATGATTATAAGGATCATCTTGCTTATACCCTCTAAACTCTGGCAATATTCCTAATAACTGAGGTCTTATCTCTACTTGCGAATCAATATTATCAGGAATATAGATTGGCGATGAATCATCATATTCCCGCGGTTGGAAATGTGATGCAACCGATTGCCGTCTCGGTTGTGCGAAATGTAAAGGTTGGGCGGGGTTACCGTAAAGATGATCGTTATATTCCCGCTGACCTGGTGGTTGATACTGTGGTGCTCTTCTAGGAGGTCCCCGACCTCGGTTCCACTGTGGTTGTGGTGCTGGTGGCACCCATCCCTCGTCTTCCTCGTCATATACCTCCTCCGTCTCTGGGTAATGGTATTGTGGTTGAAGAGGTTGTTGATAGTGTATAGGTTGTGTTGGTTGGAATGTGGGTTGAGGTTTAAAAAGAACTGGTTGTGGTTGAGATGTTGGTGTCTGCTGCCTAGGAGCTGGGGTGCCATCACGGGTCGGCTCTCCCCAAGACATTGCAGAGGTAAATGGATTGGTAGATTGTGGTTGTGAAGCGGGTGTAAATGGTGGGACAGATGGTGGAGTACATGATGGTATGGGTGCAGGGGCTGAAACTGCACCACCAGAAGCACTCGTGCTCCCAAACTGAAACTCTGACAGTGGGGGAATAGAAAACACCCCCGTTGCCTCACCTGATGGGTCCTGGGCAACACTTACTGGACTACTGCTAACCTGACTAAAATTCATGATATTTAAACGCCTACGGGCACAGAGTTTGCACGCAGTACGCTCAATCTCAGAATCAAACTGCAATGGGGATAATTGCTTACCCCTGCGGATACGCATGCACTAGTGCAACACGCCCACAAAAAATCAAAAACAAAACTAACCAAATGAAAACTTTCAAAAACAAGAAACAAATTCCTACTACTCACCTAACCTAAGCTCACAGCTCCCCGGCAACGACGCCAAAATTTGACAACGCAGCGGTCGTCGTGCGGTCAAAAATAAGAGAAAACCTAACACACACTAGTATAGCGGTAGTCAGGGTCGATCCGCAGGAGCTTCGTGGTTAGACTAGATGAGAGATTACCAACTAGTAGTGTCACAGCTACAGTCGGAGGATCTGGTTTCTACCTTCCTAATCACTATCAACGAAAGCAATGATCAATCACACTCAAGCCAAGCTAAGCTAAGCTCAAATGACCTAGTCACTTTCTGAAATCAGAAGTACATCTCTGAGTCAGAAGCAATCAAAGACATTCAAACTAGCAAAACCAAGCAAAGCATAAACTAGCCACTAACTAGAGTTCTACTGAATAGTTACTAGCCAAGTTTAATACCTGAAAACTAACCTAATTAGCTACTGATTTCAGCAAAATAAAATAGTCCCAACAAGGTCAAAACAATATCCAAACACAAACCAAACATCCAAAATCAAACACATGCATAAAAAACACCGAAAAGCTAAGATTAAATGTAACCAAATTCTTTGCATTCACCAAATCCGAATCCAACATAAAAACAGTAACCAAATGATCCAAAACAGAAGCCTAAGCTTAATATCAATGGTTGTCACACCCAAAGATACAAAACCAAGCTCAATCCAAACTAATTAATTACAAATAAAATCTAAAACTAACCAATACCAAATGAGAGTCTTCTAGAACGAAATCTTGGAGTCAAAGAGCTTCAAGGTTGATTTTACACCCGGTCTTTGCTAGGGTTTTCGGCTGGAAATGCATCTATTTATACTTGCAAATTTCCCACAGCCGCGCAGCGCAGAAATGAAATCCGCGGCGCGCGTACTAATCTTTTCCCGTTTCTTCGGTATTTGAATGTGTTCCACCGCCTTAAGCCCGCGTCGCGCAGATGAGATATCCGCGGCGCGCGTACGAGCTTCCTTGATTTTTCATTCTTTTCCAACTTCTTCCTTTTGCACGCTTTTAGTCCCTGTTTCTATTCTTTTTCTCCAAACAAGTCCTGGCACAAAAAGCGAGAATACCCCGACATATTTGATATAATTTTATTAAGAACAGGGCTCAACAACGCCAAAAATACTTAATCTCACTAGGCATTGTCAGGCTATAGAAAACTCGATCGAATGAAGAAAAACAGAATGACAAGATTCATAAGGGGTTCGAATAATCATTCAATCTTTATTGTTGTATCAACTACCTAACAAGTTGATAAGGAGTAATCATACACAAATTATGTGTTATAAACCCAGATTAGTTAATCATGTCTCTAGATAAACATTGATTAAACCAAAACAGTACCTTCAGATCACATCCAATATCCTTCGATTACACTGACAAGTTTGCTAAAGTTTAATCCTTCATCGACCCGTTCCTTTCCCAAAAGCGTCTTCAATATCTTATTGGTATTTTCTATAGACGGTAGACCAACCTTTATTAATAGATGGGAATGGCCATGGCATCATATTGTATAAGAATATAGGAAAAAAATGAATACTGAAGCATCAAAATACATAAATAAAAATGAATCATGCATGTTCTTCCATATGGAAAGAGAGACGAAGCAAAAAGAAAAACAAAAAAACAAATTTTAGTGACCAAATAATCTTTTTGCATTTTGTTCTGGAATATTTTGTTTGCTGGGATTATTTCTAGTTTTTATGAATCATTTCTCTTGTATGTATTGACAGTAAAATTGATGTTCATCAGTGATGACGATCGGATGCTCGTCGAGATGCCATAGCTGCAAGAACTGGCTAGACATCCTATTGTTGGTTAATATGGTGAGTTATGAATAGCTACGATGAGTTTAATGGTAACACTTGTACAAAAACAAAGAATATGACTAAACATGTACAATAATCATAATTTGTTGCCCTACAAAGTCATTTTCCGTATGAGATTAGTGATTTGAACTAAGTTGTGGGAAGGGGTGGGTACGGACCAATACATCAACGATCTAATTAAAAACCCAAAAAACAAAAATTCATTGGATTAGATTTTCATTTCATCAATTGAAACTTACAAGGTAGTTCCTAATACACAATAGAAAATACAAATATAATTAAGCATGCTAATTTCGAATTCGAATATCATATCTGATATAAACATTACAAGGTAGTTTTTGATGGGACATGATTTGATTGATACTTTATTTTGTTTTCTTAAAACCATTTTAATTAATATACTTGAAATGACAATTTAGTTTTACCATGAAAAGAATGTGGGCATTGTTATTAAATGAATGACCAACTTCATGAGGTCCTCTCTATACAAAATGAGTTTGAAAGTAAGTAGTTGTTAAGTCTTTTGCATCTTTTACAAGCACAAAACTACCTCTTTTGTTAAATGACAAATTTATAATTGTTTGTATATATAATTTGTGCATTTGGAAAGACAGGTCTCATATGACAACGAGACAGTTAGAAGGAGTAGTTTTGAATTAGTGTAACAACTTTAAGACAAATGTTCTAAGGTAGACTTCTGAAAAACAATATCACTATATTAATATTTGTATGACTATGTTATGCATGATTGTAAAATTTTATGAATAATATATATAGCATTTTCTTATAGCTTTAATGTGCATATTTTGAAGTAATTAACACCTACATAATAAATTTATATTTTGTTTTTATAGCAATGATTGGGTTGTATATTGGTTACATACAACATAAACATTTAAAAGTCGTAGCATATTAAAGTACTAAAATGGTGGCAAAAGATAGAAGTTAAATAGAGCAATATGACATATCAAAACTAGTTTTGTAGATAGCCATTTCATTTAAATCTAAAAGAAATGGTGTATTTTTAGTATTAAAATAGAATAGCGGTTTCAATATGCAACCGATACATACACTGCATAACAGATGGCGTCAAATAGTCATGTGTAAGTATGATTTCATTAAAATCCTTTTTATAGAGTACACATCAAAAGCGATTATAAAGTAGGTTAGATTATGAAGTCATAGTTACCCTTTCATCTGGTGCAATCAATAAATTTAACATAACTGCCTTTTTAATTAGGGCATTTGAAGCATACTATGTCATGATTTCCTATATTGTATAAATTAGAATGTCTGTATCTTTTTAAAACATGTTACTATTTAAAGTAAACTTACTATTTTGTAAGTATATTGCTATCATCTTAAGTATATGACTATGTTCTTAAGCATATTGTTATAGTTGTAAGTATGTTGCTATTACGTGTAAATTATTCCTATGAAATGTATGTAAGTATGATTCTATTTAAAGTAGATTGACTATATAGTAAGTATGTCAATATTATCTTACATATGTTGCTACTTCAGTTGGTATGTTGATAATATGTATAAAGAAATTCAATGAAATTAGTGTATGTGTGTTGATATAAGATTGACTATACTGTATATACGTTGTTAAAGAGTAAGAGTGTTTTTACTATTATAATTAGGTTGCTATTATGTGTAGAACATCGCTATGCAATGAATGCAAATATGATGCTATTTAAAGTAGATTGACTATATTGGAAGTATGTTGCCATTATCTTAAGCATGTTATTATTATTTTAAGTATGTTGATAATTTGCGTAAAATATTGATCCAAAATTTGTGTATTTTGCTATTCAAAGTAGGGGTGAACATGGGTCGGTTTGACCCTAAACCGAACCCAAACCGATAAGAATCATTTTTTGACTATTCAAAACCGAACCCACACCCAAACCCATTGGTCCGGTCTCTCGGGTTTTGGTTTTTCTCGGTTTGGTTTCAGTTTCAAAATCGAATCCAAACCCATACCTTTGATTTTGCCAAGTATTTGAGAAATGAGTATATATAGAGGAGGAGGACTGCAAAGGTCTTGTATTACGGCTAATGTGGGATCCTCAAACTATGTTTTAAAAGGATACAAATGTTAAATCCGTGCAAAATAAAAGGCATAACCTATAGCGAAAATCGAACTCACGACTCAGCAAACACATGGTCAGCGCCTTTACCACTTAATATAGTTAGTACTTATGATAAAGATATGCAAAACTTAATTATAATACATACGTAATATATATATATATATATATATATATATATATATATATATATATATATATATATATATATATATATATATATATATATATATATATATATATATATATATATATATATACATTCGTTATATATATATACATATATAAATATATATATATATATATATATATATATATATATATATATATATATATATATATATATATATATATATGTATATATATACATATATATATATATATATATATATATATACATATATATATATATATATATATATATATATATATATATATATATATATATATATATATATATATATATATATATATATATATATATATATATAAAATACTTTATATAAATTGGTTCAGTTCAGTTCTTTTTTTCGGTTTTCGCATTCCACAAACCGAACCAAACCGAAATTTTCGGATTTTGAAAAAATAAAAACCAAACAATTCGGTTTCGGTATTTGGATTCGGTTTTGATCACCCTAATTCAAAATATATCGTAAATATGTTGCTATTATCCTATGTTGTTATTATTGTAAGTGTGTTGAAATTTTGTGAAAAGTATTAATATGAAATTTGTACAAATATGTTGAAATTTGAGAATTATTCTTATTCTTATTGTTACATTGGTTAATTATCCACTTTACTATTGTTATGTCGTAGAATTTTTAAAAATAAATGTATGTTGGCGTATTTGTTCAATGCATGAGAAAATTGAAGCAGAGTTCAATGCATGTCAATCTCGGTGGATAAGGTTGACGTGCTCAAGCTTTGCACACTACTACAAAAAAGGTCAAAGGACCCGGTATATAGGTCCCGGTTTTAAAAAAAGGGTCATATTAAAAGACAAAAATGGGACTTATTAAAATCAGTAGCAAATGACCCGGTTTTAAGTGAGCAACCAGGTTTTTTTTTCAATGATTTAGGACCTGGTTTTAGAGAAAACGAGTCATATTAACTACAAAATCAAAACTTATTAAAGATAGGATGATATGACCCGATTTAAAATGAGTAACCGGGTTTTAAACAATACTTATCTTCAACAAACAAATTAAGTTATTATCTCAACTTCATACTCTTATCTTCAACAAACTCTCCTAATAAAATAATTTTATCAGTGGACTATCCTAATTATATATTACATACTCGTCTTCTACATCAACAATCAATCGACTATCCATGTTTTATCATTCCCACATTGCAAATTCTTCATCTTGCATATACTTCATCCTGCATATTCTTCATCTGCAAATAACAATCAATCGGTCATCCATGTTTTATCATTCCCGCATTGCAAATTCTTCATCTTGCATATACTTCATCCTGTATATTCTTCATCTGCAAATAACAATCAATCGGCCATCCACGTTTTATCATTCCCGCATTTCAAATTCTTCATCTTGCATATACTTCATCCTGCATATTCTTCATCTGCAAATAATAATCAATCGGCCATCCACGTTTTATCATTCCCGCATTGCAAATTCTTCATCTTGCATATACTTCATCCTACATATTCTTCATCTGCAAATAACAATCAATCGGCCATCCATGTTTTATCATTCCCGCATTGCATATTCTTCATCTTACATATACTTCATCCTGCATATTCTTCATCTGCAAATAACAATCAATCGCCCATCCACGTTTTATCATTCCCGCATTGCAAATTCTTCATCATGCATATTCTTCATCTGTAAATATTAAAGCATAATAAACTCCAAGGTATCTTAACATCCCTGTTTATTTATATCTAATATACTTGTTTCACATATTTGTTGAGTTTTATGCAGAAAACAGAATAATGATGCACAAAAATTAAAGCATAATAAACTTGGTTTCTTTTGCAGGTATTGATTTGATCAAATCATAAACTCCAAGCTATACCAACTGTAGCTATTATTGATTCTTGGAACAAGGTCTATTCATATTGATATATATTCACGAATGTTTTTTAAGATTAATAACTATAATGCCCCTGGATAAATGACCATGAAAACTATTTGCAATTAGCATATGATGAGTAAAACTAACTTTAGTTCTGTAAATCTGTACTTCTGTTGACATATTTGTGTATTTCTAATATAACAAAACTGCTTGCAAAGGTATATTATGTCATTTATCAAGGAAAAGAGTTTTTCGTTGCACCATATTTGCAAAGGTATATTATGTCATTATGATTATTGCTATAACTTCTCCATATTTGTTGTCTATACTAAAACTTTGAACATTACAAGTGAACATTGGGTCTTGTTGGTGATTTGTCCTCGTAATCGCACTTGCTACATTTTGGATTCACTAAGGAGTCCTACTCTTGAGCCTGTGGACACTTACTACCTGCTGAAAAAACATGTAGACACGTAATAAATTTCTTAAAAATGTCATTGCCTTTTATAGTTTTTTAAAACAAACATTTTATTTTCTCAGGGCTTTTGCGAGGTACGGGAAAGACATATCGAATCCAATTAGTTGGACACTCGCTGAGGTAATTCGTGTCACTATTATTTCAAACGAATAGATACGTTAGTTATATTTTTTGGTTAATGTATTTGTGATATTACAATTTAGTACAATCAACAACCAGGCGATTGGGAGTGTGGATACTATGTGATGAAGTGGATGCTAGATTTTATGATGAGTGGACAACACAGATTTTTAAGTAGAGTAAGCTCTTAAACATATTTTTTTCATCTTGTTTATATGACAAGTAGACTTTCTTTCATTTATATAACAATTTTCTTTTGTTGTTTTCATATAGACTTCTATCCTTGGAATGATGAAAGACTTGGTTAGGCAAAAAAACAAATATTTGGTTAGTTGTTTATCCTGACAAGATTAAACTTTTTGTTTAAGCCTAGGTCTTTTTTTAATCTATACATGATTTTCTAACCTTGGTTCTTTTTTATTGTCTAGATATTGCAAACCAGGAGGCACAAGGACAAAAGATGGGGTTGCTGAGATTGACTATTGGTTAACTTGTTAGTGTTTTAGTTTTTGGGGTTGCTAAGATTGACTATTGGTAAACAAGTTACTTTTTTAGTTTTCCATTATTGTTGAACTTTTGTGTTATTATGGGTAGTAGTACTTGTTACTAAGAATATTATATTTTATATTGAATGTTAATTAAGTAGTTGATGACATCTTTGCTGTTCTTTTTCATGTGTGGTATATTGAAATTTTTTTGTTCTTAGTTCAATAACATTTGGATGTATGGATTCCTGTATTATTTGTAATGCAAATTGTAATTTATTAAAATCTGGAAAATGGTAAAGACACGGTTGTTTTTATTACAAAACCGGGCATAGTAATACGAATGTAATATTTAAAATCTGGAAATGAATAAAGGACCCGCTTGTTTTTATTACAAAACCGGGTAGCATAGCTGTTAAAAAGTGTTTTGCAACCCTAATCCTAAAAGGAAACCGGGTTTTATTTATGTTAATATGACCCGATAGAAAACCGGGTTTTATATGTTTTCCTCATATGCCCCGGCTACAACAAACCCGGATGAAAAACCGGGTCCTATTAGGTGTTTTAACCGGGTCCTTTGACCTTTTCTATAGTAGTAACTTGGCGAATGATGTGTTCACACCCGTGTTGTTAGCCAAAGGCCCAAAATGTTTCTAGTTATTACCCGAGGTCATCACTCCCCATTAATGACACATATCAAAAGATACAATCGACAAGAAAATGAAAGCAAATGCACACGTTTCAACAAACAATAAAATGAAGCTCAATTCTCTCGAGTTCAAAATCCTAACTTCCAATTGTCGCTACTGATTCTACCCAACTTGATCCGACGCAAAACTCCAGTTCACTTTCTCTCAAAAAGAAGATGGCAAGAATGATAACGACGAAGGTACCTCCAATAAGGTTTGAGTTTGAATGTCTCAAACCTTTGAATGTTTTTGGCATTATTTACTAAATTGTTTTGTAGTGGAATTTAATATTTTGTATTTCATTCAACTTTTTTTTAATGTATGTTTTTGAAATTTGGAAATACGTTTTATTTCAATTATGTTAGTAAAAAACATAAAGAATTTTTATGGTCATGTACTTCGGCAATGACATGTCGCCTCTACAGATTAGACCTCGAGCGATGACAATTCGCATATATAGATGTGATCTCAAGTGACTAAATGACTACCTCTCCACTTAGTGGTGAGTATAGGCGGGGTATCCGCCTAATTTGACCAGACACGGAACTAGAATCGGAACCGGCAGTTTTTGTAAAATTGGAACCGGAACTGGAACTGGAACCGGAACCGGTCTAAGCGGTTCTTGATTTTAGGAACCGGAACAGGAACTGGGTAACCCGATTATGAATTTTTTTTAGTTTCTTTGTTACAAAAAGAAATACTATCTGTAGAAACAATAACTAAATCCAAAAACTAGTTAATTACGATACAATTTACAAATTACAAAGTAATTGTAGTGCATTAATAGTTATAAAAGGTTACACATGACAAAGTAAATATAATTCATTACGATATAAGTTACAAACGACAAAGAGGTGAATTGATTTTGGTTATGATTTGTAAATATAAGAAAGATCAAGATGCTATACTTGAGTTGATATAACACAAAGAGTGTAAAATGTTTAGTAATCGAGGCAATATATATATATATATATATATATATATATATATATATATATATATATATATATATATATATATATATATATATATATATATATATATATATATATATATATATATATATATATATATATATATATATATATATATATATATATATATATATAGACACACCCACACATACTTTTTTTAAATAGCAGGTACCCGGCATGTGGCGGTTCCAAAAAAATAAGAACCGGAACCGAGACCACTTAGGGAGGTTCCATCATTTTAGGAACTGGAACCGTTTAAGGCGGTTCTGATAGTGGATACCCTGTTCCGTTGCTCACCCTACCTCCACCTAAGTTTTTTTAGAACGGCAAATTTATCCTACTTCTACTCCTAAACTACTTCTGAAACCACATATGTCTCTTGCGAGACTTGAATCCTCAATCTCAAAGAGAGAGGGAGACGCCTTTACCTATATACAATTCAGCGTCCAAAAGTCTCCTTCACATATATTTATTCATATTTTTAGAAAAATAGCTAGTGATATTTCCACTTGAAAATTTGATTAATCCACATGATGTACAACACACTTGCAGCTATCGTACAAGTCAATAAAACATATATTTAATGTGAATGAATCAATTTCTTAAATTGAAATATCACTTCATTTCACGGTTACTGTTATGCAATATCTGGCAAGCAACATTTTGACAAAGTTAAAAATAATTATAAAATAAAAATACGTTAGCATAAAAGTAAATAAACTACAACATTCCTTGAAATTAAATTATTACACACTTATACTTTGACTTATGACAAATTAAAAAAGAAGTACATTTATATTATTTAATTATATAAAAAAACAAGAAGCAACATTCTTTGTTTCCTTCACGGGTCTCGATTTTGCCATTGGAGCGTTGGAAGTAGAATTTGATGCATCAGATCCAAAGCACGATCAAAGTTAGCAACACACTCCACCCCACCTTGCACGTGCCTTCGTTTATTTTCCATTTTTTATTTATATAATTAAAAGTAACATACAAATTTTACATTTTAATTTCATTAATATACGAGATTCATGTAACATATACTATCGAAAATAGTAAATCGTGTTACTTTTTATAGATAAAAGTTCGATAAAGATGCATAAAGATATAAGGGAAAGAATCTAAAAAGATGAAATACCAAAAATGGGAAAGCAATGAATGTGGCCGTTAAAGCGCACATGACAACAAAAAACCACGAGATGCAATGATCGAAAATCACAAAAGGCTCATTTGAAAAGACCCTTGATTCATCAAAAAGGAATTTTCATTACCATCATCATGTTGTACAAAGATTCTTTCATGTGAAAACTATGATCACAATCTCTAAATTTCACAAAATAAAAAAAATAAAAGAAAAAAAAAACTACATAGGAATTTTTATATCCATGAAAGAGTATAATTACCTGGATTTGTGGCAGGCTGCAAGGAGTTGTCCAATAGAAACATGAAACACCTCTCGATTATATGCCCCACAAAATTACAGTTGCAGAGGAGAGAGAATGTAGAATTGTTGATAGTTATGTTGCAAGGAAGAAGCTTCTAACGGTGAAGAAAAGAAAGAAGTGAGAGAGATCAGGAATATTATGGTCCTGTAGAGACAGATAACCCTAAATTGCAGTGATAACAGAACCCAAAAAGGGAAAATAGTTACAGAATTTAGAATTCGAATTAGTAGGAATAATCAAGAACAATATGAGATGTGATGTCGTCTTCTTTTGTCCTCCGGTTACTTAATCGTAGTTAATTTGCCAGCTCACCGATCCGGCGATTATGGCTTTAATCGAACCCATTGGTACCTCCCTTCCATCGGAACGTCTTTCACGATATCATAGTTGTACCTGATGAACGGTAAAAAGAGAAATTAGTTAAAAATATGGTTAATTTGTACCCTACATGTCTACATTCTACAATGCGCATGTGGAGTAGTGGATAACATGCACAAACAGCTATACTTACTTTTCTGCGAACCGTTTCTGCTCGTACTTTTCCGCTTTTGAGAAAAATTCTTCAAGCTCGGTCGGAGATGGAATCATTGCCGGTGGTGGTGGTTTACGGCGGGAAGTAGCCTCGCTTGCGGCGGCCGTCGACGTCATCTTCTGCTTTGGAGTAGATGTGGATAACGATTCCATTTCTTCTGATTCCAAGGAAACCACGCTTGATGCAGATGTGTCTCGACTTTAGATTAACAAACATGAACACAAAATTAGTGTTGTAGATTTTTTATAAATAGACAAATACGAAACGGTGGAATGGATCACAATTACTGAAACAGAAACATTATAATAATAAGCTGAATAGTGAATAGAATCATAATTGAGATTGGTTAATTAATTTAACCTGAAACTGTCGTTACTGGACATGAAGATTTCAGCTTCGGAAAGACACTCAGCCTGTAAGTGAATATTCATCGATTTAATTAATAATAATTAAGATCTACGAAATGTACGAAATCACATTTCCTCCAGCTTAGTGGAAAAAACAAATCGATATAATTACAAGAATTTTGAATTTAAACCTGCAGATCTGGTCTCGAAACGTCTTTCATAGAGCATATAAACGACGAAACATGATCAGAAGCACTAGACACCGCAGTCAAAACAACATTCTCCTGGAAAATCACGTCAATGTCACGTCGAGACTGATATTGAAGGTGAAAAACATTCTTCTGTTCTTCAGAATCAAATCTTCTCCTCTTAACGGTGCCGGAGCTCGTACCATCTGTATCTCTACTCCGCCGGACTGCTCCATGTGAATTTGAAACATCCATTACTGAGATCTCTTCCGTGCTTTCGCGTCTGCTAGAACCTCTTTCGTCAGTCATGAATCCCATATACAAATTGCTGTTAAATGATCGGATAATGAAACTGCAAACGGTAAAGAAAGAGTGAAAATAAAGGTGATGATGGATATGATCGGACGGTGCCAAATTTAATGGGTCGGTTGTCTTGATAAATAAAGTTATTGTATAACACTTAAGTAGCTGCATGGAAAATATAATCTTAAAATTGTATAATTCTTTTTATGGAAACCACTCACTATCTATAGTTTAAACTGAATATTATTTTTTGGGCTAATAACATAAAAACCATTACAGTTTGGTCAAAATCCGGTTTAAGCACTATATTTTTTTTTGTTCTAAAAAAACCACTCATACTTTCAAAAAAATTCGTAAAAACCACTCATATTTTCAAAAAGATACATTGCGACCACTATAACAAATTAAAGTCATGATTGACTGTTGTCAAATCGGAACATTTCTTACCCCCGTCGCATTCAAAATTTAGTGGATTCAATTAGACACTCTATGCATTCACAACGTGGCCGAAGAGTTGTAGTTACGAAAACTAAAATTATATGTAGACAACATTATGTATCATTTTCATTGCAATGAAGTTCTAATATTTGCTTAAAATGTCGATATGAAACTTTTTACATAACCTTTCGATGAAAAAAATCGTTAAAAGTTATAAAATAAAATGAACAGTGGTCAATATGAATTTTTTTGAAAGTATGAGTGATTTTTCTGGAACAAAAAGAAATATAGTGGTTAAACCAGAATTTTGCTCAAATTACGGTGATTTTTATGTTATTAACCCTTATTTTTTTAATATATTTAGTTTGATTAGTATTCAATGTATATGAAGAAGGTAGTGGTGAATGGAAATAAATTGGTTTCATGACAAAGAATGGTAGACAATCTTTTTATTAAACACAACTAACATATTTACTCGATGACTTTAAATGAAAAAAAAATATCATAGTTTTTGGCATCAATTGTAGAAGAACAGTTTCATATCAAACAGTACATGGACATAAATTGATGTGTAATTATTATAACTCACAAAACTCTAAATGCCGAACCATGTTTTTAACTAGCGTAGTTTTTCTGCGCGTTGCGGTAGATAATTTTGTATGTAAAAACTTTTAAAAAATGCCTTGTTAGTTTGTAAAAACCAAAAGTCTTTACAAAATCATATAAAATACAAAAATATAAAATTCTTAAAAAACAAATTTGCTAAAAAAATGTTGTAAAAGAAGTTGTCCATTTGAAAAAAAAAAACTAATTTTGAAGAACATAAAAACACAAAAATATAAAAAAAGTTGGGGAATTTTTGTAATATTAGTTGTTAATAAAATGTAATCGAAATGACAAAAAATAAGTTGTAAAAGAATTTGAGAATAAAAAGTCACTTCTAACAAAAAAAATTGTAAAAATTTGAGCGGAACTGTAGTTAAAAAAAAGTTTACGAATTTTTTTTAAAAGATATATTCCAAATTTGTAAAAAAAAATTTAAATAAAAGAGGAACTTGAACTTAACTAAAGTTTGAAGAAAAAGTTGCATATAAAAAAAACTAAAAGATATATACCAAATTTGTAAAAAAAATTTAAAATAAAAGGGGAACTTAAACTTAACTAAAGTTTGAAGAAAAAGTTGCGTATAAAAAATACCACAGTAGAAGAGATTCGAGCCTTGGTGCCTTATTTACCAAAGCAACTCACAATCCACTTAACCAAATGCATAATTGTTTAGGAAATTGCAATGAATATGTTTTAAAGAAAGAACGGCGTAGGTTAGCAAAACCCAAAAATGAACAGTAAATTGGCGCACGTTAACGGGAAGAATTGTATATATATATAATAAAGAAAAATGTTCAAAGGCTAAGATGTTATTAACTTTAAATCTATATATATATATATATATATATATATATATATATATATATATATATATATATATATATATATATATATATATATATATATATATATATATATATATATATATATATATATATATATATATATATATAGTTAGTATTAAATGAAATTGTTAAATATAGTGTGATTGTAGGACTCAATGTGGACCATTAGATCAACAAAATCAATGGATTAAATCAAATGACATTCTTGTAAATAAAATCAAAGAATTCACGTGATTTAATTTAAAAAACCCAGTTGAGGGTAAAATAGTCAAAACCCATAAACCCATATTAACGGAATGTAATCTTCGTAAGCTAAAATCACGGAAACGATATGATCGATTTCAATTAACACTATCAATAATCAAAATATACACAATCAACATCGGAGGATAGTACAGATGCATTATCGGAAAAAAAAGTAGTTAGTAAGAGTTTTGAAATTCAATTCTCAGAGAATGGGTAGTAGGATTGTCAACTTTTTTATTCCATTCTTCCGTATTACATTCTTTTTGATTCCATTCTTCAGTTCTGCATTCCATTCTTCAAGAATCAACTTTGAGGATGTTTTCCATTCAATAAATCGTGTTTTATGCATTCCATTCTTCAAGAATCGGTTCAACTTTGATAATGTTTTTCATTCTCGGAGAATATGAACTTTGACAGCATTCTCAGAGAATATGAACTTTGACAGCATTCTCAGAGAATATGAATTTTGACAGCATTCTTCAAGTTCTGCATGTACTCGTAAACTATCATTCTCAGAGAATATGAATTTTGACAGCATTCTCGGAGAATATGGAATTTTTGGCAACGTTGGGTTAAAAATTCATATTCTTGAAGAATATAAATTTTGACAGCATTCTAAGAGAATGAACGTCACCAAACTACTAACCACAGACCATAAATTTTGGATAATTACCAAGAAAAAGCCCCAAATCAAATTTGTTTCCAAATCAATATTCTTGCACAACCTTTTTATTCCCTTTATCCGTAGCTTTTATTTCACAGGTCCCACTTTTTAGCTTTTCCCAATTCCAAAATTAGGATTCCCACTTTTTAGCTTTTCCCAATTCCACGAGACTTCAACAAACACTTGTTGTCTTGCGATTTTCATGTGGATAAATGGCAAAATCAGAAATTGCGATTCATAGCCGGAATCGGATGAAAAAAAAGGCTTGGACTGTCATCGACATCAATTAATCAACATATTGAACCTTAATTAAAACCTTAGATTGGTAGATCATCTGCATCAATTAATAAACTGTTTCGACTTACCGGTGCAACGGTCATCGACAACAACGAACTGGACGCCGGTCAACGATTTGAATGCCGGTCGGGAGCTCGCCGTTGGGGCCACTGAAGGAGACGACGCGGTAGGAGGGAGAGGTCGACTAGGGTTAACGTATCAGAAGAAGATATATACGGAGAGAGAGATAATTTAGGAATTATGTGATTAGGGATAAAATCAAAATAGAATTAATTAATTAGTATGCTAGTTTCCTATAATGCCCTTTATAATTGATTGGACCAGAATTGGTCCTACATTCACACAATATTTAGAAAATGTATTTGAACCTACATATATATATATATATATATATATATATATATATATATATATATATATATATATATATATATATATATATATATATATATATATATATATATATATATATATATATATATATATATATATATATATATATATATATATATATATATATATATATATATATATATATATATATATATATATATATATATATATATATATATATATATATATATATATATATATATATATATATATATAGTTGTGATCCAGTAAGAAGTAATATTTTGGTAGGAAGGTAAGAAATCAGTAATTAAGGTCTATGCAGTTAACGCGGTCAAAACCGTTATCGCGGTAACCTACCGATATTTAATTTTGCGGTTTTCACGGTGGTATAGCGGTGATATAGCGGTTTTTTAGTAATATGTAGAATTTATATATTAGACTATTACTAGTAGAATTAATATCATAAAGTCATTCAAAAAACTTCACATAAGACTTAATTTAATACATAAGTCACATAACATAACATTCTAATATAGAAAATGTCAAAGTATCAAATTCAAATTTAATCGACAACTAAGTCATCATCGGCCAAACCATTCACTTCTTCATGAAAATCCTCCACATGGATTATCGCGGTAAATCGCGGTTAATTATCGCGGTAAATCGCGGAAAATAGCGGTAAATTGCGGCGATTTTATCGGTACCGCTATTTTCCACCGCTAAACTGAACCGCGATTATGCTGACCACCGCGAACCGCGATACCGGCGCTATACCGGCACGATTAACTGCATAGATTAAGGTATGAATGCTTATAATTAAGGTAAGAATGATATATTTTTGTAACTGATTTCAGATCATTTAATCTTAAATATATATACACCAAAAATATGGTTGCATCTTAAAAGACATTATTATGATTTGATGAGTGATAAGATTCCTTTCTACCTTCCTACCAAAATATTATTTCTTATTGGATCCCAATTCTATATATATATATATATATATATATATATATATATATATATATATATATATATATATATATATATATATATATATATATATATATATATATATATATATATATATATATATATATATATATATATATATATATATATGACACCCGTGTCCCGGGTGGGACTATAGATCAAAAATAAGAGCGTTTTGACTTTAGTATGACCAAATAACGATGTTAAGGTCATTATGAGATAAGAAAAATATAACGATCAAAGCCTAGGAGTCAAAACGGAGCAAAAAGCAGAAAAAGAGACACTTTTTAGTGTCGGCACGTCGCGACGCGACGGGCAAGGTGGTCGCGACGCGACGGCTGTCGGCAGATCCGTAAATCGCTCTGTAAATCGCGCAATCAGGCAATCATTCGAGGTGAGTCATCGCGACGCGATCCTTTCTTTGGTCGCGACGCGAAGGACGACCAGAGGCCTATAAATGCGAGGTTAGAGCCCTCATTTCGACCCAGAATACCCACAAAACAACTATACGTTATAGAAGAGAGTTCTAGTGAGAAAAATACGCTGAGAGATGATGGTGAGAAGTAAGGAGTCAGCGGTAGCTAGCGTCGAGGTGCTCGGGAGCTATCGGGAGCCTAGAACGAGAAACGTGCCAGGACTCCGAAGAAGCACCAAACTCAAGTGAGTAATCGCTACCGTATCTCCCTAGTAGTTTATACGTGTTAAACTATAGTAGAAAGAAATTATTGAAAGAAATGTAGAGTAGTACAGTTATGACTTATTTATTAGTAGTTGTATGAAAAGTAGATATGTTACGGACCCGTCTAACGAGTCTGGCCTATGAGAAACAGTGTGTCACGGGGTGATACTAAGCAGTATGATTAACCAGTAGTATAGTGTCCATGCGGAAGGACGACATATGACATACAAAGAAGATTATGTAGATGCTGTGTGCCAACTTCATATGTTGCACCAGTGTTAGTTTAGTAAGTTAGAGGGGATATTGATATCCTATAAAGAAAGCATAGGAAATTGTGTAGACAGTACCAAATAATGAATTTGGTTAAGAAAAATAGTACCGACAGATAACCCGGTGTGAAACTGGTAAACATTTATAACATAGCAGCAACGAATGAGTCGCCGTATAATAAAATAGGCGGCATAATAGTAGAACGCATCACGGTATATGATACCGTAAGTGTGTGACATCAGACAGTACGGTAATGCTATAAGTTACCAGACAGTAGAAGAAAGTACAGAAAGACAGACAGTATGGTAACGTATAAGTTACCAGACAGTAGACAGTATGGTAATGTATAAGTTACCAGACAGTAGAAGTACAGAAAGATATAGTAAGTGAGTAACGTTAGACAGTACAGCAACGATATAAGTTACCAAATAGTAAAAGAAAGTGTAGTAAGAGTGTATGAGAAATGAGTTCCGTCGGGTAATACGGTAGTTTCACAGTATGATGTACGAGTAAGGAAAAAGGATCGTATGACGGTCAAGTGTAGTAAGCTGGTCTGTGAAACGAGTGTGGCTATTTAGGCCATACTGTGATTCGATTACTCACTAAGCTTTATAGCTTACCCTTTTATTATATGTGGTTTTGCAGGTTTAGGTAACGCTCGGCTTGGATCATGGGACGATCCCTGGTGATATTATCTTGTAAAACCTCAGGCTCTGGAGGGCCGGGTCGTTACAAATGGTATCAGAGCCGAGATTTGAGTGAACTAGGTGTTAGTAGAAAAGATTCCTAGACTCAAATCAGTAGGTATATGCAGATTACCTAAAGATATGTAAATATCACAAACATATTGTGATAAGAAGATAGATAAAGATAAAGCAAACTATACATAGTAACATACTATGAGTGTTAAAGAACTCCTTAGGAATTTAAGGAGAAAAAGATAGTAAGAACAGAGATAAGATAGCTTGTTAAAAATATAAACAAGAAAGTAAGTGAGAAATAAGAACTACAAGAAAGTATTAGAACATGAGAATGGTACATAAAGTACCAAAGAAGATAAGAAGTATACTCATAAGAGTAATGTAAGAAAGCTGAAAAATAAAAAGAACATGAAATAAGAAAGCAAGCAGTTTTGAGAAAAGAAACAGTTTGAGCAAGAAAATAGTCTGATAAAAGTACGTTTTGGCTAGAAGGCCATAAAGAAAAGAGTTGACTTTAATGAAAGGTTTTCTGCAACTATGAACTAAAAATCCTAAGTTCACATGCAACCTATATAGATCTAGGTTTTCTTCTAATTAAACATATAACATATCCTAGAAGGCCAGAAAAAGATTAACTAAAAGAAAGATCAAGAAAACCAACCTTTAAGTGAATCTTGGAAGCAAAGCAACAGAAGTCTCTTGCCTCAAATGCAGTCACACCCTAGCAGGAGCTCTTGGCCGAAAATTCCTTGGGAGAGAGAGATAAAAGTCGTGGTCTAGGGTTTAGGGAGAGCCTCCCTATTTATAGCCTCCATGTGGTGATCAGATAATCGTTACAGATAAGCCTTTTTGAATTCGAATTAAGATAAACTATTATTTTAATCATTCAAACACCATTTATCTGTTATATATATATATATATATATATATATATATATATATATATATATATATATATATATATATATATATATATATATATATATCTCGAAAATATATATATCTATATATATATTTTCGACCACCACATGGTCACTCACACTGCCATTTACTCAACTATCGAATAATTACAGTTTTAGTCCCTGCACCTTTAATTAATCAATTTAACTGCCAAATTAATTCCAATTAATTCCAGAAAAATTTCTAATTAGTTATTATAGTTTCTAATTAATATATTATCACTTAAATATATTAATAAACTATTTATTTAACTTCTATTGATTTATTAATCACATAATAAATCAATCTTTCTCTCTACCGGACTTTCTGCCAATCCTCCAACTATGAGGGCAACCCAAATGGAATATGCTACTATTAATTAGATAAATATTAATTATTAGTCATGGCTTAGACACCTAATCCAACAGTCTCCCACTTGGATAAGTCTATGACTAAAATTACCAATTTACCCTCTAATTAATTTAGCAACTGTAGCTTCCTAAAAACCGCTGCCGAACTCTGACCTAGTCAGTTCTGTCCAAAGATAAGTGATCATATGATCCTTCGTCCAACAAGATATTTTCAGACACGAGACATGGATTGAGATCAATCTCTGTCCGATACTCTGTTTCCCGATTTCCGATTCTGCTTATGACTTTGGAACTTCTAATTGAACACATCAATTTAGTCCAGGCTGGCCAGCACTTTAGTCAACTTCAAAATCATCGAGAGGCCTACAGATATCTGTTTCCTATCAGGGTCAAGGAACGAATAAGTTTTGACTTATATGCTTATATCTTTTACCACTCAAATCATTCACAACAACACGTTTTATAACATCGAGTTACCGATGCGTTTTCGTATTATCAATGAACAACTGCTTTGTAAATTATAACTCATATCTCTCTACTTCAAGATCATAAGATAGTATCGTCTCAACATTGTTTGTGATATAATCCATGAAGCAATCTATTAAGCGTGGGTTTATCCAATACTCAAATCTCTATTTCTAAGTACTCATGAATGTTGTAGCAATCCTATTGCTATGTCTAACTCTTTAGACAGTCTACAAATCAATTCATGACAGTCTTGATTCAATACTTACTTCCCAAAGTATGAGCGACTGTGGACCTTTCTGAATAATTAAATTATTCGGGAAGTAAAACATGCAAAAGTGAAACATAAAGATCTGACTGGCAGCTACTCCTGCTTATTACCAAGTCTCCACAAGGTAATCACCAAGTCGGACCTTGTCATAAACTGTTATCGGTTTCAAGATTTCTTTTAAACTTTCAATTCTAATTTTACATCTATGTCTTTATCAACCTTACACTCTTTCTATGTATCTAAAGTATCTTATACTTATACATTTTATTGCAGATGATCCAATCGGATGCTCATCCGATAACATATCAATATGTTATCCTGTCAATTTCTCTTTTAACTCCATTCTGTGTACTGTGACTTCCTATGGTTCTGGGTCTGCACCCTAAGACTATTTCGAGGTGTTATGGTGTGCCGGTGAACCACACGCGCTCCATCATAATACCATCGAGACTCTTTAACCATGAAGTCCTTTAAAATCATGTCCTGATGTTAATAATTACCACTTTGAAAATCTTTCAAATTAATACTATCACTTTCACCCTAATCATTTCCTAATGAATTCTCACTTGAGTTCAACCAATCCATCCAGTATTCCCAGCCAGGCAATTGACACGCCTAGAGGTCGTCGTGCGGTCAAAAATAAGAGAAAACCTAACACACACACACTAGTATAGCGGTAGTCAGGGTCGATCCACAGGAGCTTCGTGGTTAGACTAGATGAGAGATTACCAACTAATAGTGTCACAGCTATAGTCGGAGGATCTGGTTTCTATTTTCCTAATCACTAGCAATTGAAACAATAATCAAACACCAAAGCCAAGCTAAGCTATGTCCAAATGACCTAGTCACTTTCTGAAATCAGAAGTACATCTCTGAATCAGAAGCAATCAAAGGTATCCAAACTAGCAAAACCGAGCAAAGCATAAACTAGCTACTAACTAAAGTCCTATTGAACAGTTATTAGCCAAGGTTTAATGCTTACCAAATAACCTAATTAGCTACTGAATTCAACCAAGGAAAACAGTCCCAATAAGGTCCAAACACAATTCAACACAAACAATCAAACACAATCATCCAAAAACACCGAAATGTTAACATAAAATGTAACCTAATGATTCCAATCACCAAATCCGAATTCCAAATGCAGAATCAGTAACCAAATGTTTCTAAACAGAAACCTAAGAGCTCAAAGTCAGTGGTTGTCACTCCCAAAGACTTTAGCTACAAAACTACTTGCTACTAAAAAGAAAGTTAAATTAAAAATCATAAAATACCAATTGAGAGTCTTCTGAAATGAAATCCTGGAGTCAAAGAGCTTCAAGGTCGATTTTACACCCGGGTCTTTGCTAGGGTTTTCGGCTGGAAATGAGTCTATTTATACTTGCAAATTTCCCGCAACCGCGCCGTGCAGAAGTGAAATCCGCGGCGCGCGTACTTATCTCTCCCCGTTTCTTCGGAATTTAAATGTGTTCCACCGCCTTAAGCCCGCGTCGCGCAGATTATAGATCCGCGGCGCACGTACGAGTTCTCTTGATTTTCCATTCTTTCCATACTTTTTCCTTTTGTACACCTTTAGTCCCTGTTTTTACTCTTTTTCTCCAGACAAGTCCTGGCACGAAAAGTGAGAATACCCAGACATATTTGATATAATTTTATCAAGAACAGGGCTCAACAACGCCTAAAATACCTGATATCACTAGGCGTTGTCAAACACCCCACACTTGTGCCTTGCTTGTCCCCAAGCAAGAGAGTTTTTAACAAATTATAATAGAGAATCAAACAATTTTTGACTGTGTTTAGTTTCAAAGTTTATTGCTCTTTGAGTTAGAATGGAATAGTTTGTGAAAACATAATTGAATTGTTCTTTGGAATTCATGGCTTTTTAGAGAACCCTTGATTACAAACTTTCTGTCCACAATGAAGTGTACTTACTCGTTCAGATTCTAAAGGCCATTAAGGAATTGTCCATGACTTTCGATGTTGTCCGTGTAGCGAGCTTTCAGAAATACCATCTCAGACCAGACGATCTTAGGTGGTAAGGTGCATAAGGCCCACCCATTTTAGACCTACCGGCTCGAACAACAAAGGCCACAGATTGACTTTTCCTTCCTAAATTCCAATCTTAAAACAGCTCAATCTTCTAAACTCGTAAAACTCAACTTATTTGACTAACTAATAGCATGATCACAACTAAACAGTATTTCTTGAAAAATACTAATGCTATCACAATCACAAACCATTCATTTCAAAATTGCAATTTATTAAAAAATTTTGAAAAATATTGCTAAAAATTTGAGAAATCGATCATTTCTGCAAAGATTTCAAAAAAAATCTCTTTCGACCGTCCACACCCCACACTTAAAACCGTACAACGTCCCCGTTGTGCAAAATTATTTCAAAACAAGGGAGAAAGAGTTACCCCTTTTGGACGATAGACTGCTTGGTGCTCAATATCACAGGTATAATGCGTACAAATGGATCCTTGATTTCGTATTCTGGAGTTGTAGCACTACAGTGAACACGCCGGTGGTCGAGACAAGTGGAGGGGGTACGGTGACCCCACACTTGTCTGAGACAACTCCTTCCCAAATTGGTATATCATGCATCACTTAACAAACACATTAAAAGCAAACATACAAAAATATAAACACAAAATATATACAGAAAGAAGTGTCATAAGTTTATACATATATTTCAAAAAATAATAAAAATAAGAAAGAAAGAAAAAGGTACATCAATCACTGCCAGACGGCCTGGAGGGTCCGGCCTCATGATCGTGGGACCGGGCTGGGAATGGTCGGGGACGGTGGCCCTGCTGAGTGGCCAACTCCAAAAGTACCTCCCCGATCCATGCCAACTGGTCCTCAATCCTCGCAACCCGGGCCTCCAACCGATGGATGGCCGCTGGGTCCTCCTGCGGCTGTGGCTCTGCCGGGGCTGCTGGTGCTGGCTCTGGCCTTCGGCGTCTCCTGCCTGGCTGGGCGTATGCGGGCTGAGGTGCCTGAGGAGGCTCCGTCGGTGCCCGGATGAACTGCCCCGGGCGCTGCTGCTCAATGAGCCGCATCCTCTCCAAAGTGCGTGCTGTAGTGCGCGATGGAGGCAGAGCGGTCAAGGAGGCAACCACGGGGGCAGTGAGAATACCATATGAGCGGGCCAGGCGGGTGATGAAATACCCCCTGGCTAATGGACTGCTGGTGGAAGCTCCCGTCGAATGAGTGGAGAGGGCAACCGCGAGGGCGAATGGGAGATGGAGGAATCGGGACGGGTCGAGGAGAGCCCATAGAAATGTCATGTCGTCGCCCGACACCTTCTCGCCTCCCTCCCGCTGCATGATGGAGGTGGAGACGATATGGTGCATGAGGCGGTGAAGTGGATCGCGTAGGTGGCTCTCCCTCGAGGTCCCTGCCTCATACATGACGTTGGACAGCGGTGTCCAAATCTCCATGTTGGGGGCCCGGTCTGGCTGCCCCTGGATGCATGCACCGAAGAACTGCGTGAAGTAGCGGTGCTGAAGATCCGCCGGAGTGTAGATGCCTGTGCGCCTCCCGAACTCCCTGAGGTTGCACTCCCTCTGTGCACCTCCCAAGCGAAAGCGGATGAGCCTGGATCGTGGATCCGACGCCCTGGGAGCGAAATGGATGGTAGACAGGAACTCCAGGAGAAGCTCCGTATAGACCACATCCTCGTCAGTGGCCATGATCCGGTCCCATCCTCGGCAAGTAAACGATGCCTCCTCATGGGTCCAGGTGCGATGCAAGAATGGCTCGATCGCACCCCAGAGCCCTGCATCCCTCAGGATGTCTCTGTCAATAACCGTCTCCTCGAGAACCCGGCAATCAATCAACGCCTCCCTCCGCGAAGTATACTCTGCAGAACTGGCCAGTCCCTCGGGGAACTGGAGGAAAGCGTGCTCCAATCTGAACATAATCTGCAAAAGAAAACACATGGCACAAAACAAAAAATTTTGCAGAATTAGTCCTTTTCTTCCCAGCCGCACCGCGGCGCGGCCCAAGAGCAAGGGCGCGGCGCGGCGTGCGACTGTTGCCAAACCCCGAATCAAATCCTCATTTTAACCTGCTAAATCTCATTTTAATCATACCACAAGGTAGCCTAGGTGCCGATTAGCTCATCTAGGGTCTCCATTTGGCAAAACAAACACCCTATGAGCTAGCATTAGTGATTCTAAGTTTTGAACTATTTTGGGGCAAATCACTAAAATTAACTACCTAATCACTAGTTTTAACGAGTAATAGATAGTTAGAATGGCATACCTTAGTAGTGGGAACAAAATAAGCAAGAAAAATTGCAAGAAAATTTTCGATCACCAGAGCTCCGAGTCGTATGTGGGTCGTGCGAGCCGCGGTTCGCCTTATAAAGGAGAAAAACCGACTGATCATTTACCGCGTCGCGGGTTTTCACTTTGCACGGCGCGCGTGTCACCAAATCAACCCCTGCGCATCGGGTTGGTTTACGATCCCGCGTCGCGTAATTCAAATGTCCGCGGCGCGGACTTCAAAAATTTCAACACTTCTCAAATGACCCCACACTTATTTCAAACCACTAGTACCTGCAAAAAATTGATGTATTTTTGTATTTTATTCAAAGAAATATATCCTAACTTATGACACGATGGGTTGCCTCCCAACAAGCGCTAAGTTTAACGTCTTCAGCCAGCCGTACTATTCCTAAAATGACTCTTCTTCTTCTTGACCTCCTGATGGCATCTGCTGGTATTCTGGCATGAAATTATTGGCCATCATTGTCATAAGAGATGTGAGTTGAGTCATTCGATCACTCACACCACTGATCCATTGTTGTTGAGATTTCAAGAGCTCGAAAACATTCGCCTCTCGATCACTGGATTCCTTTTCATATTGCCGATGCCTTGCTTCCATCATCTCTATCATATCCAGTAGTTGTTCTTTGTCGATGGTGGACAACGGGTGGTTCTTGGTCTCCTTTAAAATTTCTTCTTTTCCTCCCTCCCCCGTACATGTCCAGATCTTTTCTTTACTCCTGATTCCTGGCTCCATCAATGTTTTCCTATCTGCTTGTTTGCCATTTTCTTCCGAAGGTAACGAAATTGGGTTCCCAAACATATTCAATCGTCTTTTCCTGGTCCCAAAGAAAATATCCATATCTCCAGTCTTGCAATCGATCACTGAACCAGCAGTAGCTAGGAATGGTCGCCCTAAGATGAGCGCAGGCGCATCGTCCGGACTTTCATATTCCATCACCAGAAAATCCACAGGATAGAAAAAGTCTCCAACTTTGACTATGACATTTGTTAGCTTTCCCCTGGATACCTTAGTTGATTGGTCGGCCAGCTGCAGTACAACTTCTGCTGGCTCGATTTCTTCATTCTTGTACCTGTCATATAGGTACCCCGGCAAGATGTTGACACTTGCTCCCAAATCTAATAAGGTGTTTCGAATAACCACGTCCCCTACAGTTGTAGTGATCAATGGTGATCCGGGGTCCTTTTCCTTTTTGGGCAGTGTACCCAATAACGCCTCGCTAGCCCTCACAGTCAATCTCACCGTTTTCGGCGTAGGTGCTTTGCTCTTCCCATGTTGCTCACACATTTCTTGTAAAATCCTGGTGTCTTCAGGGGCATCCTTAAGCTCGTCCCATAAGGGCTGATTGATTAAGGGTCCCGTTGATCTAGATGCTTCCTGCTTCTTCTTTTCTTTCCTATTTTTCTTTTTCTGCTTAATCCCTGCGATCGTTGGTTGTTCTTCCTTTTGGACTTCTTTATCTATTTCTGGTTGAGTGCCATTCTCAACCGGAACTCCTCCTTCTTTACCTTCCTCACCTCCTAGAACCTTTTCCTCTTCCTCTGGTCTCGCTTCACTCCCTACTTCGAACAAGTCCTCCAGAGTGACCTTTTGCCATCCCGATTCGACAGGTTGACTTGTTCCTTTCCTGGACGTTGATTATGAGTAGGATTGACTTCAGTAGCACTCGGCGACTTGCCACTATCTCTCTTTTGTTGATCTGCAGCCATTTGACCTATTTGTCGCTCCATATTTGCGATGGCCTTTGCATTCGCTTGAGATTGTTGTTGTGTCGCAGTGACCATATCATACATCTTAGCGATCATCTCTTCTTGGGTCCCTGGGGCATTGTTGGTACCATTACTGGGCCCCCTTTGTTGTTGTTGTTTCCATTGTTTGCTGCATGCTGATGGTTTCTAGGTTGACTAGTTGGTTGATTCTGATAATTGTTTTGCCTGAAATTTTGTTGCTGTCCTTGGTTGTATGGCCTGTAGGGTCGTCCATTGTTGTGCTGGCCTTGACCCTGGCCATAAACTTGATTAACTTCTTGAGTCTTCGGTCCTCCTTGACCTCCTTGTGCTGAATTTGGCGGTCCATTCTGCAGTGTGGACATAAGCCTGTCGAACTTTTTGTTCAGTTCACTGATTTCCTTTTTCACTTCTTTTTTCCAATCAGCATCGACTCCCACCGCTGCTGCCGTACCTGCAGTCTTCCTAGTAGAAAAGTTTGCTTTGGAGCCATTGCTCAACTGCTCCAAAAACTGCCAAGCTTCCTCTGGGTCCTGCCACATAAATGTCCCACTGGATGAGGCATTTATCATGGCCTGGTGTGTCTCGCTGACTCCTTCGAAAAATAACTTGACCAACTGCCACCTAGGAATCTCGTGGTGCGGACAAGATCGCAACAACTCCTTTAATCTATCAAAGGCTTCGTGAAAAGCCTCTCCAGGCATTTGCTGGAAATCCTGGATAACTCTTCTGATTTCAGTTGTCTTGCTCGCTGGATAAAATTCCTGAAGAAACTTTGCCTTGAGCTGATCCCACGTAGTAATACTATTCGATGGCAACGATGTGAACCAATATTTGGCTTTATCTTTAAGGGTGAACGAAAACAATCTAAGCCTAAAAATATTTCTGTTGGTGTTTCTAGGGTTATTCGCATTAGCGATCGCTAAGAATTCATATAAATGATTATAGGGATCATCCTGCTTATACCCTCTAAACTCTGGTAATATTCTTAATAACTGCGGTTTAATTTCTACTTGCGAGTCAACGTTATCAGGAATATAGATTGGTGAAGAGTCATCATATTCCCAAGGTTGGAAATGTGATGCAACCGATTGCCGTCTCGGTTGTGCAAAATGTAAAGGTTGGGCGGGGTTACCGTAAAGATGATCATTGTACTAACGCTGACCTGGTGGTGGATATTGTGGTGCTCTTCTGAGAGGTCCCCGACCTCGGTTCCATTGAGGTTGCGGTGCTGGTGGCACCCATCCTTCATCTTCCTCGTCATACACCTCATCCGTCTCTGGGTAGTGGTATTGCGGTTGAGGCGGTTGTTGAAAATGTATAGGTTGTGTCGCTTGGTATGTAGGTTTAGGTTTAAATAGGACTGGTTGTGGTTGAGATGTTGGTGTCTGCTGTCTAGGAGCTGGGCTGCCATCTCGGGTCGGCTCTCCCCAAGACATAGCAGAAGTAAAGGGATTGGTGGATTGTGGTTGAGAAGCGGGTGTAAATGGTGGGATAGATGGCGGAGTGCATGATGGTATGGGTGCAGGGGCTGAAACTGCACCACCAGAAGCACTCGAGCTCCCAAATTGAAATTCTGATAATGGGGGAATAGAAAACCTCCCCGTTGCCTCACCTGATGGTTCCTGGGCAACACTAACCGGACTACTACTAACTTGACTAAAACTCATGATATTCAAACGCCTACGGGCACGGAGTTTGCGCGCAGTACGCTCGATCTCAGAATCAAACTGCAATGGGGATAATTGCTTACCCCTGCGGGTACGCATGCGCTAGTGCAACACGCCCACAAAAATCAAAAACCAAAAACCAAAATGAAGTTTCAAAAAGCAAGAAACAAGTTCCTACTACTCACCTAACCTAAGCTCACAGCTCCCCGGCAACGGCGCCAAAATTTGACACGCCTAGAGGTCGTCGTGCAGTCAAAAATAAGAGAAAACCTAACACACACACTAGTATAGCGGTAGTCAGGGTCGATCCACAGGAGCTTCGTGGTTAGACTAGATGAGAGATTACCAACTAATAGTGTCACAGCTATAGTCGGAGGATCTGGTTTCTATTTTCCTAATCACTAGCAATTGAAACAATAATCAAACACCAAAGCCAAGCTAAGCTATGTCCAAATGACCTAGTCACTTTCTGAAATCAGAAGTACATCTCTGAATCAGAAGCAATCAAAGGTATCCAAACTAGCAAAACCGAGCAAAGCATAAACTAGCTACTAACTAAAGTCCTATTGAACAGTTATTAGCCAAGGTTTAATGCTTACCAAATAACCTAATTAGCTACTGAATTCAACCAAGGAAAACAGTCCCAATAAGGTCCAAACACAATTCAACACAAACAATCAAACACAATCATCCAAAAACACCGAAATGTTAACATAAAATGTAACCTAATGATTCCAATCACCAAATCCGAATTCCAAATGCAGAATCAGTAACCAAATGTTTCTAAACAGAAACCTAAGAGCTCAAAGTCAGTGGTTGTCACTCCCAAAGACTTTAGCTACAAAACTACTTGCTACTAAAAAGGAAATTAAATCAAAAATCATAAAATACCAATTGAGAGTCTTCTGAAATGAAATCCTGGAGTCAAAGAGCTTCAAGGTCGATTTTACACCCGGGTCTTTGCTAGGGTTTTCGGCTGGAAATGAGTCTATTTATACTTGCAAATTTCCCGCAACCGCGCCGCGCAGAAGTGAAATCCGCGGCGCGCGTACTTATCTCTCCCCGTTTCTTCGGAATTTAAATATGTTCCACCGCCTTAAGACCGCGTCGCGCAGATCATAGATCCGCGGCGCGCGTACGAGTTCTCTTGATTTTCCATTCTTTCCATACTTTTTCCTTTTGTACACCTTTAGTCCCTGTTTTTACTCTTTTTCTCCAGACAAGTCCTGGCACGAAAAGTGAGAATACCCAGACATATTTGATATAATTTTATCAAGAACAGGGCTCAACAATGCCTAAAATACCTGATATCACTAGGCGTTGTCAGCAATGTCCTGAATCCAACTTACTATGCCCTAAGCATTAAGTTATCAGGACATGTTCATGACTTTATGATCAATCCAAAACTTGTGGAACCCGATTTAATCCTATTCCAAACCCTTTCGGAATCCAAGGATTATTTATAATCCTTTGTGTCATGATTTTCGAAAAACTATTTTCCTTTCAGAGACCTTTCTCGTGCATCTTGAATCTTATCAAGATCATGCTTACAATGGCTAGGTCTATGCTGGCGACTTCATCTTTCCAATAGATGACTGTGAATTAAATGAATATGTTGCACCTTCTTTATTTCTTTCATGCCAAGTCATCACACTTTGCAATGACAAGAAAAACTTTTCCTAAGTCTATGCATCTTGAATCTCATCAAGATCATCTTGGCAGAATCTAGATCTATCTCATAGATGGTTACAACCACCTGAGTATGCCGTATTTCTATTAAGGCTTTCATAGCGATCCGTCTCTTAACACCAAGTCATTACACTTCGTAATGAAAGGAGACATTTCCTAGAACCATTATTTATCCCACATGTGGGGATAGTGGATAACGGCGACTTCCACTGGCTTTGACACGGTTATAGGCTATTCACAAAATCCAGGACTTATGACACATTTTGAGAATCCAAACCTTTCTGACATTTTAATGGAAATCTTTCAGCCCTTTCTCAAAATCCAATCCTTTGGCATATTTTGAGAATCTGAATATCCTTTCTTGCGAGATGCCAGTGGGACGAAACCCGGGGCCATGTACCTTTTGTAATGGCATGCTCTATGTGTGTCCCTATTAGTGTGCCGGTAAACCACACATGCTTCACTAACGACTCACACTATGCCACGCAGAATCCTCTCGGATTTCATCTTCTATTGAGAGTGCTATACTCGGAATCAATTGCTTGACTCTGAATATCGACTCACTCAACTAGATGCTCTGAAGGTATGTATATGTCCATGTTGCTTTCTTTTGATGATTTAGTTACTCCCACTGGTTTTTAGACCAGGTGTAAAATCAATCAAATTTTCACACAGACCGTGTCTCGCCCTATGGTCCTCTTATTCGGCAGCAGCCGGGCTCACCAATGCTTCCAAGTAGTCGGATTGCAAATCCGTACCAACTGCAGTGTTTTACCACCAATCGGTATGTCACCCCGATCACAACTACTTATGATGGTGATCAATACTACTGGTCAAGAGGAGATTATGTTAGTTGTAAAGCAGAAATCTGATTTCTGCTCCAAGCCTAGTGATGACTAAAGGTTCTTTCATTGCTAATCCTAAACTCATTTAGGACTGTCCCAACTCCCACTGTTTCCTTGGACCATGAGTTCTTTCTAAAAGAGCTCTTTAGTTACAGTGGGATATCTAATGAAACGACAATGCTGATCAAGTTCAGCTGGTCATGAGGCTCAGATGAACACTACAAGACCCTGGACTTTCTATGTACAAGTGGGATAATCCCAGCTTTACATTTCAGGCAGTGTTTGCAAGACCTACTTAGTCTAGGATGTGGTCGGAGTATGGTTTATATGGACTGACTGGTATAGTGTTCATTTTATTGGAAACTAATTGGCAATGTATCTCATACACATAGGATCGAACTATTTCGACCAATGCTCCATTATCTTCACTAAGACACATTATAACCATTAATATTCTTGGAAGAGAATGAACTGTGAAATCTTTTTCTCAGTTTATGTTATCGCTCAGGTTCTGTGGAACTTGTACTTCCTTTGAAGTCCTTGAACTATTCAAGGTTTCAATTCAATTGCTTATCCCGATAAGCAATGTCATATTCGTCATACCGAATGATGAATATTGTGAAGTACAAACAATTGTGTTCTATATCAAGATTCTAGCAATACACAGCAACTGGTGTGTCTGTTGCTCTTAATCTCAATGTCTTTTACATATATATGTAAAATTATGACTTTGTTCAATACTTGCAATCTTCAGTTGACTCTAAGTCAACTAATTCCAAAATCCTATCCTCTGGATCTTTGGGTGATTCATTTCTTGCCACATGTGCTATATAAAGAAATTAATCATCATCTGACTCCAAGTCAGATGATTCCAAAGTCCTGTCCAACTGGACCTTTGTTGATTCATTTCTCAACACATTAAGAACTCAACTCATCAAGTGACTCTAAGTCAAGTGATTCCAAGGTCCTGTCCAACTGGACCTTTGGTAGAATTGATTCTTATGACATTTATCTTAATAATCATAAAAGGGACACAATTCCTAAAAATCCAAACACTTTGGATGCATTCAACATTCAAGTTATTACTAATCACGCAATCAACACATTCATATAACATTTCAAGGATAATTTCAAACAACAGGTGTTAAAATAAAAACTGACAATTTTATTAAAACAAAAATCCTTGAACAATGTACTATATGAAAGACAATGTCATGCGCATCTAAAAGCTAATAACAATATTTCAATATCTAACTAAACTTCAAAACCGCATGAGCCGGAAATCCAATCCAAATGTGCTCCTATGCGCCAAAGTCCCGTACTCTACTAATTCCCTGAGCTTTCAAAAGATTTTGACCTTGGAGCGTCTTCCAATCTTTCCGCGACTGTATCCGATTTTGTGGATTCCCAGTTTAAGACCTGTCCAGACGGTCTGGATCGTTTCTTGCTGTGTCTTTTCACTGGACTTGATCCAGAAGTAGCTAAACCATTGGAGCTATGCCTATCCAAGAGTGACTCATATAAAATCAATAGTGGACGCATTTCCATAAGGGTCCTTTTCTGGTCTTCCTTTCTATACGTCTGAATGAACAGATCGTACTTACCGGTCAGTGATGCGAGTAGAGTGTCAACACTCGACTCCTGACTCATGGAATAACCCAGTTTGCACAATTCGCCTATGTACGTTTCAATCTGAAGAACATGCGAATCGATGCTACTTCCTTCTTTTAACTTACATTCTGCAAGTCTTTTGAAGATCCTAGCTCGTTCCTCTTCAACCGGTTTTTGGAACTTTTCCTCAACCGATTACATTAACTCATATGGCCCCAAGGATTCAAAATCCTTGCGGAACCCGGGGTCAATGGTTAATAGCATGAGGTCACGAATTTCTTCGGATTCATCAACTAAGAGGTTATGCTTATCATAAGAACCTTTTATGATGACTTGTTCTGGTGGGACCGGGATCAGATACTCGGTGAGATGTAGATTGCCAGCAACGCTGAGAACCAGTCTCCAATTGCGAAGCCATTCTTTACTGTTAAGGCCAGTCAGACTTTCCATATTTGGCAGGTGCATTCTGATGCTTTCAGAAATGGGTGAAGGAGGAAAAGGAGGAGAATTGACACTTGACATCTATAAAAGGAATAGGATTTATTAGTTTAACTGTTCCTTTTAAATAATTACACAATATATTATTTATTAAGGCTAGGATCCAAAATACCCCAACTATGGTGTGAAGAGGGATGCCGTAATCACAACATAATGGTCATTAAGGTAGATAAACACTTATCAATTTCATCTTATGAAATTCCTAGGTCTGATGAGATTCATTAAACTGTTAAATGGCATGTTTAATCTCGGATGTGGCCCACTGTTTGTGACTGGGATGCCGAGGATCACAAACTGGATGTGAATAACCATGCAAATTAGCTTGGTACTCTCGGGTTAATTATCATCTCTTATTAATGTGCCGGTAAACCACACACGCTCCATCAACAATGATAATACCCGGGAAACCCATTGCAACTCTTTATGAACCCCAATTGGCGTGCCGGTTAACCACACACGCTCCACCAATGTTTCATAAAGTGCGATGTGCAATTTCATGGATTAGCATCAATTCACATTTTTTCTAAAGTAACTAGATTGGGATTTTATTAAGTGTTCTAGTACTTTGAATCATTATACTTTTAGTGATTATTAGGTGGTCCTATCAAACCTATTCGGCTAACGACCCTCCACTGATCAGGCGAGCGGTGGGCGAGAGTGTTCACCCATTAGACCGCCATTTTATAGGCAGTCTCCTTATACCCACTTTATAGACCAGCTTCGTGAATGAGGCCTACTAATGATTTGACTAACCATTTAATCTCATACATATAAAAAATAACTTCCTAGTTATAATATATATAAGATGTAATTTTTTAAACCTTTAAAAAATTGTTTCTGGTTTATCTTTTAATTTATTGTCGATTTAAGCTATTAAATTTAAAATTAAATTAAACCATTCAAAGCCGATTTAATTATCTTTTAATTAACCAACTAATTAAATTTGATATTTTAAACCTCTTAAAATATTTATAGATTTTATCTATTACTTTTCGGAATTTAAACCATTTAAATCGAAATTAATTAAATTCTATTAATTATCTTTTAATTAAACAATTAATTAAATTAATTGATTTTGCAGATAGGTGTCACAAAATAATCAAATTAATTTAAACCTATCCTTATCCCCTAATTTTCGAATTTTAGGATAAAGGTTTAAGGTTTTATCTATTTAAACAATTAAAGTTACCAAAAATAGAAAGCCTACTAAACCAGTCCCTTTTTCACGCCAAGCAGGGGGAGGGGCCAGGGTTTTTCAAAACCCTAACCCTAATATTCAAAACGGCCACATTAGGGTTTAAAAACAATAAACCCTAATTTACAGGATACAGTTATAACAATTTAACAAGAAAACACACTGAATAGCTCTGATACCACTGAAAGGTTTTCTGCAACTATGAACTAAAAATCCTGAGTTCACATGCAACCTATATAGATCTAGGTTTTCTTCTAATTAAACATATAACATATCCTAGAAGGCCAGAAAAAGATTAACTAAAAGAAAGATCAAGAAAACCAACCTTTAAGTGAATCTTGGAAGCAAAGCAACAGAAGTCTCTTGCCTCAAATGCAGTCACACCCTAGCAGGAGCTCTTGGCCGAAAATTCCTTGGGAGAGAGAGATAAAAGTCGCGGTCTAGGGTTTAGGGAGAGCCTCCCTATTTATAGCCTCCATGTGGTGATCAGATAATCGTTACAGATAAGCCTTTTTGAATTCGAATTAAGATAAACTATTATTTTAATCATTCAAACACCATTTATCTGTTATATATATATATATATATATATATATATATATATATATATATATATATATATATATATATATATATATATATATATATATATATATATATATATATATATATATATATATATATATATATATATATATATATATATATATATATATATATATATATATATATATATATATATATATATATATATATATATATATATATCTCGAAAATATATATATCTATATATATATTTTCGACCACCACATGGTCACTCACACTGCCACTTACTCAACTATCGAATAATTACAGTTTTAGTCCCTGCACCTTTAATTAATTAATTTAACTGCCAAATTAATTCCAATTAATTCCAGAAAAATTTCTAATTAATTATTATAGTTTTTAATTAATATATTATCACTTAAATATATTAATAAACTATTTATTTAACTTCTATTGATTTATTAATCACATAATAAATCAATCTTTTTCTCTACCGGACTTTCTGCCAATCCTCCAACTATGAGGGCAATCCAAATGGACTATGCTACTATTAATTAGATAAATACTAATTATTAGTCATGGCTTAGACACCTAATCCAACATTTAAGTCATAAGATATTTTTAAAAGTACGATTAAATAGTCAAGTATGATTGAAAGTCAGAAAGAATGTAAGATAAAAGTGATAATTAAAGTAACTCTACGTAAGAGCTAAAAGTTTGTTTAAAAGAAGTCTATGAAAAGCTAAAATTTTAAATAGTGGCTCTACATATGAGCTAAAATATTTTACGAGTCTGAACTATGTTTCAGAAAAGAGTTTTGAAAGATATGAGATTGAAAAGAGTTTTGAAAGCTATGAGATTTGAAAAAAAAATAATATTGCAAGTCGCTTTATATAAGAGCGAAAGATGTTTTAGTTCAGCCAAGACCAATTTGAAACGAATGACAGTAGAGAAGAGAAGAGAAAGATGTCCGGACAGGCTTTCGCCATTTAAGGAAGCCTAGAAGACACTACTGGGATGGTGCCTCCCTTCGCGAAGTAGTTGTCTAGCTTAGCATACCCTTGCGCTTGGATCCGTTCCAAGTCACAAAAGGGGAGACATAGATAGCATAACCTAGCGGGTGGATCTGTTCTGTCCCGCGAGGGAAGTTAGTAGAACGAGTTTCATGAGTTTCAGTTGGTCTTATGCTAAGAGAAAGGAAAGAGTTAAAGAAAGAATGATTTTCAAAATGAGGGTTATTTTATAACCAAAGAAGATTAAGGGTCCTTTAAATGACCAGTTATGATAGAAATGTTAACAATATAACAAAAGAGTCGTTTTATGACCAAGAAAAAGAGATTTTTTCTAAAAGAGTCATTTTCATGACTAGAGTATGTAAAAATTATTTTAAAGTATAATAGAGTCACTTTATGACTAGAAAGAGTAAAAAGACAATTTTTATTAATAACGAAAGACCCAACTGTAACAAAATATAATGATATTTTCAGTTGGAAAGTATGAAAGTAGTTATGTGATAGTAAAAGTCACAAATAGTAAGTATATGAGAAAGCGAATATGTACGAGATTGGTGAATTTTGGTATAGAAAGAGAAAGAATACAAGTATGTTATACCACGCGTAACTAGTGGTATATGAGTTAAGAGAACCAGCGAGCCAAGAAACCTAGTGTAACGTTAGAATCAGTATGTATAAGTAATTGTGATAGTAAGTGCCCGTATTATCATAATCACAGGATATGTATTGATGCTGATGGAATCACGAAAGAATCATGGTAATTTGGTAAGAAATAAGTAGAAAATATAACAAACATAAAACTATGTTGTGAAATGAGTAAAAGATATGGGAAACCTTATACTCGAAAGTATAAGTCAAGAAAGTATGAGTAACGATAAGAGAAAACAAGTAATGATAAATGCAGTATGGTAAGAATACCTAAGTGTGTAGAAGAATATATACACAGGTACATAAGAATTAGTTTGAGAGATTACTGAGATTTCGGGGACGAAATCCTATAAGGGGGAAGGATTGTGACACCCGTGTCCCGGGTGGGACTATAGATCAAAAGTAAGAGCGTTTTGACCTTTAGTATGACCAAATAACGATGTTAAGGTCATTATGAGATAAGAAAAATATAACGATCAAAGCCTAGGAGTCAAAACGGAGCAAAAAACAGAAAAACGAGACACTTTTTAGTGTCGCCACGTCGCGACGCGACGGGCAAGGTGGTCGCGACGCCGACGGCTGTCGGCAGATCCGTAAATCGCTCCGTAAATCGCGCAATCAGGCAATCATTCGAGGTGAGTCATCGCGACGCGATCCTTGCTTTGGTCGCGACGCGAAGGACGACCAGAGGCCTATAAATGCGAGGTTAAAGCCCTCATTTTGACCCAGAACACCCACAAAACAGCTATACGTTATAGAAGAGAGTTCTAGTGAGAAAAATACGCTAAGAGATGATGGTGAGAAGTAAGGAGTCAGCGGTAGCTAGCGTCGAGGTGCTCGGGAGCTATCGGGAGCCTAGAACGAGAAACGTGCCAGGACTCCGAAGAAGCACCAAACTCAAGTTAGTAATCGCTACCGTATCTCCCTAGTAGTTTATACGTGTTAAACTATAGTAGAAAGAAATTATTGAAAGAAATGCAGAGTAGTACAGTTATGACTTATTTGTTAGTAGTTGTATGAAAAGTAGATATGTTACGGACCCGTCTAACGAGTCTGGCCTATGAGAAACAGTGTGTCACGGGGTGATACTAAGCAGTATGATTAACCAGTAGTATAGTGTCCATGCGGAACGACGACATATGACATACAAAGAAGATTATGTAGATGCTGTGTGCCAACTTCATATGTTGCACCAGTGTTAGTTTAGTAAGTTAGAGGGGATATTGATATCCTATAAAGAAAGCATAGGAAATTGTGTAGACAGTACCAAATAATGAATTTGGTTAAGAAAAATAGTACCGATAGATAACCCGGTGCGGAACCGGTAAACATTTATAACATAGCAGCAACGAATGAGTCGCCGTATAATAAAATAGGCGGCATAATAGTAGAACGCATCACGGTATATGATACCGTAAGTGTGTGACATCAGACAGTACGGTAATGCTATAAGTTACCAGACAGTAGAAGAAAGTACAGAAAGACAGACAGTATGGTAACGTATAAGTTACCAGACAGTAGACAGTATGGTAACGTATAAGTTACCAGACAGTAGAAGTACAGAAAGATATAGTAAGTGAGTAACGTTAGACAGTACAACAACGATATAAGTTACCAAATAGTAAAAGAAAGTGTAGTAAGAGTGTACGAGGAATGAGTTCTGTCGGGTAATACGGTAGTTTCACAGTATGATGTACGAGTAAGGAAAAAGGATCGTATGACGGTCAAGTGTAGTAAGCTGGTCTGTGAAACGAGTGTGGCTATTTAGGCTATACTGTGATTCGATTACTCACTAAGCTTTATAGCTTACCCTTTTATTATATGTGGTTTTGCAGGTTTAGGTAACGCTCGGCTTGGATCATGGGACGATCCCTGGTGATATTATCTTGTAAAACCTCAGGCTCTGGAGGGCCGGGTCGTTACAATATATATATATATATATATATATATATATATATATATATATATATATATATATATATATATATATATATATATATATATATATATATATATATATATATATATATATATATACATATAAACAATATGTATTGTGTAGAATGTATGATCAAATTTGATCCAATCAATTCATGAAGGTAGCAAAAGGTATTTTACAAATTGTAATTTTAATATATCTGAATTTATATCCTATAACTAGCATGAGTCCGTGCTTCGGACGGGTCCGGAAGTGCTGGAGCACGGGTCCGGATGCGCTGGTTCTGAATTTATGGGCAGTGTGAAAGTAAGTTGCTATTTATTGCATTTAGCCCCAAAAAAGTTACATTGACCCAAAAAGCTAATCGGAGTAAAACATATAACCAAAAGTAGGAATCGAAAAAAGATACCCCATTCAGAGAATGTGAGCAACTTTTGGTACTACTCTTCACTGTCCATTTGAAGACGAATCAAGAACCCCCAAATCTATTTCTTCAATCCAATTCAAACAAACCCAGAAAACTTCACAGATCAATGGTAACCGGTAATTGGTAAGTGGTAACAGTAACCAATAATATAATAGAAACAAAGAAGAAAGACAAATGGGTGCTTGAATGAAAACCAGAAGAGAAGATTACTAATTGCAAAAATCCTGCATTTATGTCCATGCCTGCATGGAAAACAGAGCTGTTGATGATTAACCACTGCCACTGCTGCTGATAAAAAATTATGGTAAATCTTTTTCGCAGAGATAAATAATTATTATAAAATTTATATCGCAGTTGTACATTGTGCATTAAAGGTTGTATCTTCGGACTGAATCTGATATAGAAAGGGACCAATCCAGGTCCAGTATTATACTTGTATACGTAATATATATATATATATATATATATATATATATATATATATATATATATATATATATATATATATATATATATATATATATATATATATATATATATATATATATATATATATATATATATATCCTAATAAATAAGTAACTCAATGCCACATGTCATCTTCTCATTGAATTTGCCACATGTCATTTTCTCATAATTTTAAATTTCTTAAAAAAAACTAATTGGTTTGAAACGTTTCTAACTCCTTAATGATCGGTTTAATTATCATTCAATTTCAAAATTAATTGTCATCATTCAATTTTAAAGTTAATTGTTTTAAATATCATATTATTTTTTAATACGTAGAATGATTTGAGAGACAATAGAGAAATAATTGACGCCATAATATTTTGAAGAACGATTCCAATCATAATAATGAACTTGATTTTAGTACCGGTGACGTTCTCATAATCAATTATATTTATCAAAATATAATGTTGTAATAGTAAAAATCAAAAGCAAGATGTCACGATACACAAACAAATTTCTTATGTAAAATTATTAATGTTTAGATATTCTTAATTAATATTTTTTTGTATCATCCCGTGTAATACACGGGTCTTACAACTAGTATATATATATATATATATATATATATATATATATATATATATATATATATATATATATATATATATATATATATATATATATAAATCTTATAAAGGAGGCCATCCAAATGATATGGTTCAAGATATGTCTCATTCTTGCACCATATTCATTTGAAACCTCCACAACTTTTCAACTTTCAAGCAATTAATCACTACCACTCAAAAGTTTTCTAACTTATGACTTCTTATTATTAGATTTAATAGGTTTTAACTAATTGTTTCTTCATATTTATAAAACTAATGACTTTTTATCTTCCTCTCATTAATATGTAGTGAGTATATTAGTAGTATATAAACAAGATTTTCTCACAAAAATCATCATATTTTGATGAGTTTGTGATGCAAATATGAAGAGGAAGAAATGGGTTTTGAAGCATCAATGGTTATAATGTTAAATTTCTTGGGATAATATAGTTTGTGATGAGAGGTAAATCTACAATACCGATAATCTTCTTTTTTAGTAAAAGGATAAAAAAACGAGAGTTTGATAAATTTTCTGAAAAAAGAAAACATATCAAATGTATGTTGGTGCTTATATGTTCTTTTTGTATGATTTAAGAATGTTCAATATGTTGTTTTTGAATATAAATGTTATCATAGGTGTTTTAAGATTTATGTGTTATTAAAAGTTGTTGTATTAATTTTCTTTCGTATTATTTGTTCTTTGTTATGTATAAAGATCAATATGTTTGATATGTTTGTTATTCAATATATACATATACACACATCAATTTAATGTGATAGATGATCAATGAGTCGTTCACAAAAAAGATGATCAATGATTTAAAATTATGATTAGCAAATATTTGTTATTGTTTATTTATTAATATATTAATTTAATAATCACAAAAATCATTCATATTATTAGTTTCTACTCATAAATGTTATGATAAAGTTATATATATATATACTAGTTGTAAGACCCGTGTATTACACGGGATGATACAAAATAATTATTAAATAAAAAAAAACTAAACACTAATAATTATGTATAACAAATTCTCGACAATATATAATGAAATTTTTGGATATATACATTATTAAATTAAACACTACAACATAATGTTGATAAACTTTGAACAATTATAACAAATTACAAATTTTGAAAGACTTCTTTGAATACAACATTTGTTGTTCTATTGCTAAGTTTACCGTCGTCTAAAATTAACATTTTTAATCTATCTTTACTTTTAACTCTCGAAAATATAACATACAACTTGTCGTGTGTGAAGACTGGTTGTCTCAGAAACAAACACACATTTGATAGCGATTGCTGTTGACTATTATTTATTGTCATTGCAAAATATACAATCAATGAAAATTGTTTTCTTTGAAATTTGAAAGAAATTCTTCTATCTGAAGGCGTCAAAGACATTTTTGGAATAAACGTACGATTTCCAATATTATTTCAAGATATAATATCTATTTCTATAACACGATTATCCAATAATATTGCTTCACTGCTAGGTGTGTACCCGCGTAATGCGACGACGACATTAGTATGTTGATGTTTTCAATCAAAATTAAAGTATGTAGTTTTCAATTAGAATATATTGTGTACTTATTATAATATATCGTTTCATAAAATATTTTAGAATTTTTGTATACATTTATGAATATAACATGTTTCATTTTAGAATATATATTTATACGAAACTGATCAATAATAGTGAATAGTAAAAAATAGCCATCAATAAAACTTTTTAACGACGGAATTTGTAAAGGTTTACCGATGGATTTTCCATCACTAAAATATTAAACGTAAAAGTTTTACGTTCATGCATTTTGAATACCCTTAAGGCCGACCATGGTGCATGCGTGCATGCGCGTGTGTGCCGTGTTTTTTTATTATTATGTTAAATATTTTAATTCTATTATGGAAATTAGTTATTATATTTTTAATAGACATAATAAATCAAAGGTTATCCAAACTTAGTAAACTATATAAGATATATTAATTATAAAATTAGTATAATAAAATTTTTAAACGTAAATGTAGTTTTATGTTTGTTTTTGGACCTGCATTAAAGATCTATGACATTCGAAAAAAATCCATTAATCATCATGCTATCTTTTCGAAATTATTGACATATGTATCATCGATGAGAAGAAAATGACAATATGATGCATTCTCTTGTCATTTCATTTAAGTGATAATTAAATTGTTAGAATCCATTAATTAAATTACTAGGTTCCTAATTTATTGCTTAAGTTATGAATTATTAGAATTAAATACATTCAATTCAAACAATTTTTTTAAGAAATTCAAAATTATGAGAAAATGACATGTGTCAAAATCAATGAGGAGATGACATGTGGCTTTGAGTTACTTATTTATTAGGATAGGATATATATATATATATATATATATATATATATATATATATATATATATATATATATATATATATATATATATATATATATATATATATATATATATATATATATATATATATATATAATGATATTATAATATTTATTATGCTAACTCATTTTAAATAAACGTTAGCTTTTAGTTGTTAAATTTGACGACAAAATATATTTTTAATGTTATTGTATATGTAATGTGTAGAATTTGTTGAATCGGTATACGATAGCCTCTAGCATGATCAATTGGTATATTGTTATTATTTTGTATTTAAATAAATTATTATTTAAATTTGATATCAACATTCAACAACCATTTTAGTTAAAGTTGAAAATATATTATTTTTTATATTTAATGTTAGTATTATTCATTATTTTAAATTCCATAAGTATCAATTAACTATATTAAGGTTAAAACCATTTGGAATTATAGTGATTTAATGATAAGTATGATTAGTTAGAATTAAAGAGTTTTGACATTAAAATAACTATTTAATGGAATCAGTTAATTTTCATTGAATATGTGGTTTAATATAAATAGTTAACTTCAACCACATGAAAGGCGATTGAATTATTTTAGTGCAATTGTGTAGGATATGAGAAGCAACAAATCTTAAAAATAAAAATGTTATAATGAGACCAGGGATGATATTTGTTTATGATATATTATATTTGTCTTTATTTTTGTATGTTGATTTTCTGTTGCAAATAAATGCAAAATAATTATGATGCAAAATAACTAAATATCTATTTTCAAGCATATTAATCTGAATATTATTTGTTAATTGCATTACATTATTATAACTACTTTAAAATATTTAATTTTCAGCTTTCTAATAGATATCTATTTTTTATTATTGTTAAATATAATGTCAAAAGTGTATATCAACCTTTTATTTTAGTATAAGAGTATTATTTTATAGTTAACAACAATAAACTAATTATTATTCATAATATATATTTGTTAGCATATTGATTATATAATTGTTATTCCTGCGCAACGCGCGGGTATTCGCCTTGTATATATATATATATATATATATATATATATATATATATATATATATATATATATATATATATATATATATATATATATATATATATATATATATATATATATATATATATATATATATATATATATATATATATATATATATATATATATATAGAGCGAGATACACTTTCCTTAATAACCAAATTGAAAGAAAGCAGTTTTTTTTCATCTGATTTAATCTTGTACAACACCTTGTGTGTGAAAGTACACTGCTATTTATGTGCCTGGACACACATACAGTAACAGATTCACACACACACAGACACATATTTAGACACAAAGCATGTGTGTGTGCGCGTGTTGATGTCCACCAAAAAAGGAAAAAAATAAGCATTAATTGACAAAAACGGAAAAAAAAATCAACAGATTTGGTCCTGGTCTGGTTTGAGCTGAGAAACACATACACAACATGCGTGTGCGCGTTGCAGTCCAACAAAAAAAAAGAAAAAAATATAGACCAAATGAAAATATGAAAGTAGGTTGCCATTAATGGTAAAGAAATGGAAAAAGTTTACTTTTTGGAGTTTTTTCCGTGTCCGGTTCAAACTCAGAAACACACACAGAACATGTGTGTGTGTGTTGAAATCCACCAAAAAAAGATAAAACTAAAGATCAAGTGGAAAAAACTGAAAAAAATGACAAAAAGTAACTTTTTTGCATATTTGGTCCGTGTATGGTTCGAACTCAGAAACAGACACAAAGCATGTGTATTTGTTTGTGTTGCAGTCCACCAAAAAAAAGGAAAAAATAAAGATTAAATAACAAAACGTAGAAAAATGGCAAATAAATAGCTTTTTGCAGATTTGGTCCTTGTATGGTTCAAACTCAGAAACATGCACACAATGTGTGTATGTGTTGCAGTCCACCAGAAAAAGAAAAAATAAATAAACATAAAATAACTAATATGAAAGTAGGTTGCCATTAAAACATAAAGTACAATGCTGTAACAGATAAATCAATGAAAGTATGTTGCTAGTTCGTAGCAGACACTTTCGTCATTTTAGCACACACTTTCATTGATTTGTTTATTTGGTTTGGCCATTTTTGACAGTTTTCGTCCTTTTGGCAGATATGATTGTACATATTACTGTAAAGTAGAATGCCATGTAAGATAATGAAACGAAAGTACATTGTTATGATTTTGAATTCCTACCTGGTGCAAACTCATCATGCCATGCTATAGCTGCACCGCGAAGTCTAGTCGAATCAACTTGATGCAGTGATCCCACAGTAAGGACCTGAATAATAGAAATATTTATTTAAAGTTTTAATTTTAAACACAAATGTAAAGTGGTAATTTACTCCCAGCAAGACGTTTCCTTCAGAACAAAAAAAAGACTTGTCTGTATCCAGACAACATCATTTACCCATTCAAACACTACTTTTAAACATAAGGGTAAAATGGTCATTTACACATTCAATTCACCCGGGAGACATCCTTCATTCCATGCCTTGTAACAGCAGCAAATATGTTAGATAAAGAGCTAGCAGATATACATAAAGCAAAAAAAAAAAAAAAACCCACGACAACATTTATTATGACTCGAATAAATTAATTTAAGAAAGGTGCTAAGTTACCAATGAATAGTTGTGTTAATAGAAACGCCATTGGTAACCTTAATCTCCACATTCTCTCCTTCATTTACAGCAATTGTCAGTCCTAGTCCTGGATACTCGCCATTCACTATCGGTATGGCTTTTCTACTGCATAAACGACTTACGTTCTTCCATTTAACCTGAAAAGTTATTTGAAGCAACTAATGCTAAAAATTAATCCAACGACATCAAATCAACCGTATGATTGAACTTCACTTTAGATACATTACAGAGAACTCGCAATTTTAGTCACATCTAATAACACGTATTACAAATTCATGTAAAAAAAATCAACTTCAAAAGAATGAATTACCTCAGATTCTCAATACCTTCCGACTTACATTTTATGAGTTTTGTTGGTGGCTTATATGAGATTTCTAACCCGAGTAAGTAAGAATTTTGGTCAATCAATGAACATGAACTCAATAACTTGGATTTTGAGTGTATGGGTTTTCATTATGAATGATGAGATTTGGAACACCGTTGTTCCCAGAGCCATACACATGTCCCATTTTAGCGCGTTTGGTTTCAAGGTACCGCTTGTTATGCTTTGTAATGGGGGTCAAAAGCAAAAATATACCCACAACTTCCAAACCATATCCCTTCAGTCCACTGTAGTTAGCCGGGGGTCAAAAGCAAAAATATACCCACAACACCCAAATCTCGCAAGATCTGTACACCAAAAACAAATGAAATGATTGAAGAAGACGAAAATACCCTTAAAGAAAACGTCAGAAAAATATAAATTACCTGTGCGCCAATGGCATACTCTCTAGAATCAACAGCCAACACGAATTTTCAAGTGGATGAGATTGGTCGAGTGAACATCCATTGACAAATAAAAAAAACAATTATACAATTAAGTTAAGACATATTTAAGTAAACGTACAAGGTGTAAAAATTAACTACATTCTTTGGTAGAAGCCGGTAACTTGGAGTACATTGTTCACAGTCAGAAAGGTCAGGTTCATGAATTGGTTTTGCTTGATATTCATCTTTACTTGGAAGTAAAGCTGGCTTAGTTCCTGATACATTTTTATCCTCATCATCTGCCAAAAAAATTAATAAACTCGTAATTATAACAGATTCTTAGTAGGAAAATAAAAAAGAGAATAGAAGTTTTATTGATGATTACCGGTTCTCTCATTGCGGTCAATGAACCTGTTGACTTCTTCCATCTTCCGGTCAGTGCTGCTAGACCTCTAAGCAAGTGTTGCTAGACTTTGAAATCCTAAATGATCCAATTATGAACATATTTGAACAGTAAACGAAATTTGATGGTTAATTACCTGGAATTTCAAATCACAAATCGAGGTAATCTAATTGGTAAAAGGAACTTGAAGGGGATGAAGTCTGAGAAAACTCAATTGGTGTTACACTTGATTATTGAAGAAGGAGCGTTAATATTTTGAATTAATCATTGCAACCAACAACTTTATAGGGGCAAATAAACATCCAGAAAATATAAAAGAAAAAACTTGAGTCGATTAAAGTTTAACACAACTTTAAAGGATCAAACAATTTGTGAAGCTTATCTCTAGAATCCAATTGGAAATCTATCGTAAGAAATTATAAACACAATTACAACACGGAAATCCTAAATGATCCCATTATGAACATATTCGAACTATAAACGAAAATTGATGGTTACTTACATGGAATTTCAAATCAGGAATCGTGGTAATCTAATTGCTAAACGGAACTTGAAGGGGATGAAATCTGAGAAAACTCAATTGTGTTACACTTGATTTTTGAAGAAGGGGGGTTAATATTTTGAATAATTCGTTAAAAGCTATGCGTATCATCAAAGAAATTCAAAGAATCTAGAAGAATAAATCGGATTTTTCCGAGGATGGCAAAATTTAATATATTTAAGCCCTGAAGATGTTGTTCTGATCTAAAACAAATATACAAACAACAAAAAGTGTAAGTTAAGAGTAAATGCATAACCAATTGAGTAGAGGCATATAATCGAACATTTTCCAGGCGCACAAACAAAACCCATAAATCAAAGAAGATTATGATGGAGAATGTTCTTGTTTCTACTTACCGTAGATACAACGTTAGGAGAGATGACTGACATTACCTGAAGAATACATGAGAGGTGAGTTACCAAAAAGTCAAAAAACTCCCACACTTCTAGAAATCGTGAAACAATTTCCAAGAAAACACCTATAGCAAGCAATCGGGGTGGTGATTCACTTCTGTCGACGACAAGTGATGGTGATTATTCACTTCTATCGACGCCGGGAATAGTGAAAGTCGCAATTGCTAACTCCAAATCGTTGTCACAGAAAGCGGGAAGCCACTGAACGGCTCAATCGCTGAACGGCTGAACGGGAATTCGATTGTGATTGCATATTACCGATTACGTGAAAGTGAATGAAATTGAGAACAGATGATGTTACCTCCTCCGCCGATCGATGCAGTTATTCGGAGTCGGAAACCACAGAGACCATAACCACTTGAAGCCGTTGCCGACGACACATCATATTATTTTAGTACGTGCCAATTGGTTATTTCATTACTTATTACATTATTAAAAAATTAAATTAATTTTTGAAGATGCATTTCACTTGACATATTGGTGAAAAAGTATATGATAAGATTATTTTATTTTTCTTTTAATTTATTATATTATTTTGAAATTTACAATATATAATTATTAGTTTTATGACTGAGTCGTATTAATTTCATATCTTATAAGATATATATATATATATATATATATATATATATATATATATATATATATATATATATATATATATATATATATATATATATATATATATATATATATATATATATATATATATATATATATATATATATATATATATATATACTAGCTGCGTACCCGCGCAATGCGGCGGCGGCAAATAGTTTTGTTTCGGCAATTACTTTTTAGGTTTTAGGTTGCAGATGGGAGGGGGAGTTGGCGAATATGAGAGTGATTAATTTCTTTTCAGGCGATTGATTATCTTTCCAACAATATATGGGACAGTAAATACCCGAGAGTGTAGGACCAAAAATGGAAAAAACTTTTAGAAATCGGTTTGGAACTATAGGGATATTTTGCAATGAAATGATAAATAAAATTAGAATGCTATAATCTGAACAAAAGACAAATTAAACAAAGGGGCAACGGGCAAAACAATTTTTCGAACCAAAACTGTAAAAATTCTTAAATGTAACAAATTTTGTAAAAACAAAAAGTACAATGCTATAATATTGTCCTTTGTAAACTTATATTCTATACAAAATATCTCTATTATTTATTTGACCCTTAAAACATGATGACAATAATTCCTTTTAGCTGCTTGTGAATTGTTTTATTTTGAATTTTTTTGGACTCATGGTATGAAATAGCACCATAAATATAACTACAATTTAAGATAGGGAAAATGACATAAAAAGGTAACTAATAACACCAATTATACTCTAATTGGCAATGAAATTGAAGATTACATTAGATAAAAGGCATTGGAGCATTACATTAAGCTGCAATGAAATGGAAGATTACTTACATTCTGAAGCAACATATATAAAAAAGGCATTGGAACGTTACATTAAGCTGCAAGATTACATTCTTTGACAAAATATAGATAAAATGCAATATACATTACAACTGCTTCTGATTTATTTTTCTGTCATTAATCTTCTAAAACACCCTTGCCTTAGACGTGCATCAGTTACAGATGAATTATGATTTTACCACAGTTTTACCACAACTGCAATCAGAATGATTACAATAACTCTATACTTCATTAAGCTCCACTTCATCCTCTTCAATTCCATTTGGAAATGGGCATCGTGATTTTCATGGTCAATCCACTCAAACATTTCAACTTTTTCAAATTTTCAAATTAATCAAATTTTTAAATTTCGAAAATTTTCAAAATCATACAAATTTTTCAGACTTTTCAAATTATTCAAATTATTCAGATTTCCGAAAATTTCAATTTTTAAAACTTTTCAAATTATTCAAATTTCCGAAATTTTCAAATTATTCAAAATTTTAAAATTTTAAAATTTCGAAAATTTTATATTATTCAAACTTTTCAAAATCATTCAAATTTTCAGACTTTTAAAACTTTTCATTTTTCAAATTATTCAACAATTGGTACACATTGTGTACTTATGTCGAACATTTGCACTCCTGAAAAGCTTTTCAGATTCCCCTGTTTTTTGAGTTCACACACACAACACATACATACACACATAAAAATCCCATTTAGAATGAGATGTATAAAAACCCATGAAAATCGAATCATGTTTGCAAAGAACCTACCTAGAATTGACAGATGTACCTTCATACATGAGCATGAAATGAATTAAACATTCCAATTAACATATAGTCAATGAAGATGATGAGAAATCTGAATGAACAATCAGTTAGGTCCGATGTGCTCCAACTTCTTTTAGACTACAATCATACATTTTCCAAAGCAGAAAAAATTAATTTTTGGGGAGGAGGGAAAAAACCTGAATCGCTGTTGGGTATCATAGGAAGAGACCGGGTGGGGTCATTGCAACATTGAAGAAGAGGCATGTCGGTGGTGGGAGGTTTGTTTAGATCTCCGCATAATGAAGCTCAAAAATCAAATAAGGAAATATAGGAGAAACAATCAAGAATGAAGGAGGAGAGAAATGGGTATTGTGATAAAGTACCTTATTTTCGTGCTTGAGAGATCATTCCAGATAATCGAGTTGTGTTTTTCCAGATTTACTGATCTGTTAGAAAAATGATATTATCGAAATCTATTAAACCACAATGAGCCTTAAATGGGTCAAATTTTATAGCCAGATAATTTGAAATAATCATAATCTGTTTATATCATAACCGACAAAATAATCAAAATTTATTTTCATATCATACCAAACAAAATACCATAAATAGATCTGCGGTGAATCCTGTGACCGGATGCAGAGAAAACCATAACCATGACCTTCTTGTTCCTCTTCATTCTTTTTATTCTTCAAAATGACGATGATCACTGCAAGTCAAGTTAAAACCTAAATCAGGAAAAAAAAGAGAGAGAGAGAAAATCGATGATTGTGGTGTTTGAATCTAAATCTAGATCGACGAAACGATACAGTAGATATATGATGCTTTCACCTACCTGTCGTCTTCAATCTAGAAACAGTTTTTGTCGTCTTCAATCTAGAAACAGTTTTTGTCTTGGTGAAATTGGGGAGAGACACTGTTGTCTCGGTGAAATTGGGGATAGCAAAGATTAGAGACGGGTACGATTTATACTTTTGATACATGAGAACCAAGAATACTCGATTAGTTACCTAAAAAACAAATAATTGTGAAGCATTTGTCAATAATAGACATATGGGCCGAGATTTACGTAAATTAGATCATCAGGACTCAAGATCCGAATTTCCCTTCGCCTTACAGTGGTATCTTGTATGTCAAGTTCGAGCTAAGAGGGAGGGAGAGAAACAGAAGACGTTGAGGCCTCTGTGGACTATGATAGAGGTCGTGCTTGTGGTGGTGAAGGATGTTGATGGCAATGAGGAGTACCGGTGGAGGTGATGTTGGTGACGAAGGCAAAAAAATCTTGTGAGCAGCGACCCTTGTTTTCATTGTTCCAGCGATGGCTAATGGGGGTGATCAAGGTGGTGGCGGAGATGTTGATGGTGATGACGGCTAGGGTTTGAAGGTGGTTGTGTATTTAGGAGAAATCGATTAGAGAGAGAGAGAGAGAGAGGGGCATTTCAAATTTTGAAATGAAAATAATCTTCAATGTGGGTGTGGGCATTGATAGAGGAGTGGATTGTGACAGCTTTTTCCCACGATCCATTTTTGAATCAATTTTAAATCCCGCTCAAACTTGCAAGGCATTTAAGAGTTGTACAGTCTTAAAAATTAAGACTTTTGTGCAATAAGATGCTTGTAATTTATATATGGTTTATATATATATATATATATATATATATATATATATATATATATATATATATATATATATATATATATATATATATATATATATATATATATATATATATATATATATATATATATATATATAAAAGAATAAATAACTAAACAAAAATCATAACCGTTAATTAAGGGATACACAGTATATTGTGATAATATGGTTACATATGATGTTGAAATTCTAGTAAATAGTTCTCAGACTAGTTCATCATCTTCCAAGGAAAACTCTAAATGGACATTCAGACACATAATATTCATATTATTCGAAAAAAGTTTTTTCTGTAAATGTAACATCCTATTTCCCGGCATGTTGATAGTGCGAATTAATTTATTTTAGCGAATAATAATAATAATAATAATAATAATAATAATAATAATAATAATAATAATAATAATAATAATAATAATAATAATAATAATAAACTTTGAAATTGAAATTATGTGTTTAAGGGTAGATTATGTCAACTATGAAAAGTTAATATGATGGATGTTTTAGGTTTTGGGTTAAATAAAAATCTGACTTAGAAATCTAGGGACTAAACTTGTCAATAAGTGAAAGTGCATGTGAATTTTGTTTTGGGCTGTCACTGTTCGATTGGGAAGAGGGTACCGACCTTCTAAGGCCTCGATTGTGAGGGTTCAGGCTTAAGTCGCGATCTATAACCCATTTCAGGCGGATCAAAGTACTCTAAGTCTGTTCACGGAAAATGGAAGTCGAGAACCCACTTCTGCCGTGAGTTGGTTGCGAGGAAGAGTGAAGGAGTGTGTCGAGTGATGTGTGGTACTACATCTATTGTGCGATCGCGTGAATGAAGTTGTACAACCTCATCTTCCTCTGGTTTTCTCTCTTGGACCTCTTTCTTTTTATTTTCTGTTGTTGTTGCTCCTTCTTGATGCTGCTACCGTGTGTGCGTGTGTGTGTGGAGAAAGAGGAAGCAAGGTGGGTGTGATTGTGAAGAAGATCACAACAGGAACCGGATGTGTAGCAAGGTAAATAGTGTATCTGTGTACGTGGTTTCTTCTTCTTGTGCTAGCCGACTATCCACACACGTGTGTTTGTGGGTGTGTGTATGCTTGTTTGTTACTCTAGAGTATTCTAATCTTCTGATGTATATGATGTTATTGAAGTTATTTAGAGGCTACATGGTCTTAATAGATTATCTTACTGGGTTAGGTGGGTGCAAACCCTAACCCGAGCTGTTATTTCATGTAACTCAAACTTCACAGAAATTTGGCCAGTTGGTAAAATTCACATAAAATTGTAGGTTGCTTCATTTGGGATCAATTATATATCCGTAGGTTGGTCTATGTGTGTAGTTTCTACATCTGGAAGTCCTTGTCCTAATTCAAGCCTTAAGTTATTTGAATATTACAATATTCACTGACTGGTCTAGGACTGTGGTAAACTGTGGAATTTGTCTTGCTAAATTCTTAAAAAATGCAAAAAAATTCGTTTAAGGGCAAGGCCAATGAGAAAAGTTTAATTTAGGAGTCTAGTTTGATCACACCAAAAATCAGAACCTAACTCCTTGTCCATTTTGTGTTTTGGTTGAATCTTTGAAGTGTGGTTCAATGAGTGGACTGATCAAGTCAGTCAACCTGGGAGATTTATCATTTGGTGTTGGAAAATGAAAAGGACCTGAGGTATGGCCTTGTGACCTTTCCCTTGGGTCTAGTGTTTGCATGATTTTTCTAAGATTTTTATCTTGAACCCCTCCTTGATTGAATATTGCAAATCTTGCAAGTGGGTCAGAAATCAACTTTGCTGTTGGGTTTCCTTTTGAGGTATCTGTTTCGATTAGGGGTCTTGGGGTGTTATAATAGGTGTCCGGGTTTACCAAAACTTGACTAGAACATCTTATAACTTCATTAATGAGAAAAGTGAACAGATGGGGGGTTTACATGTTAGGACACAGTACGTGTCGGGAATTAGAAAGTATACAGTTATAAGTAGTTATTTACGATATATAAAATCCGTTCTAAGTAGTGGTATATGGGCTGTAGGTTGGTGGAAGAAGGAGGGTCTCTGAGTGATGTATTGCCTGTGTGTTACCTACTGATACTTATCAGGGTAGTTTCTCACTATATTGTGTGGATGTTATATATGCTTTATTGTAGCTTGTGTGTGCTTATAAGATGTGTGTGGATAGTACTGGCCTGTTTAGATATCTAGTGTGGGTAGTGCTAGGCTATTTGTGTGTGCTGTTATATGTCCCTTGCTGTAGTTGTATGTGTTGAAATGATGTAATGTTATACTTATTGTGGTATGTAGATGTCTAGTGTGTGTAGGTGTGTAATGTAAACTGTTGTGAGGTCTAGTAGGGTTTATATAGGGATGGGTATGTACAGAGCAAGATTTACATGCATGGCTAAGGGTGCTGAGCGAATGGCAAGACGTGCTGAGCAGATCACAAGATGCACCAAGTGTACTTGGCAGATTGCAAGATGTGTTGAGGGTGCTGAGTAAATGGCAAGATGGACCAAGAGTAGTGGGCAGATTGCAAGATTTTCATGTACGACTCAGTGTACAGGGTGGAGTAGACTAAGGTTACTTTGATGTGATGTTGTATTTTCCTGATAGGGGTAGAGTATGTGTGGCTAATTTGCTTTGTACGTGTTGGAACTCAATAAGCTGTGTGCTTACCCTTTCCCTATTAAATCACTGTTTCAGGTTCTACATGTGAGGGTGATGGCAAGGCGTGACGAGTATACACTGTGCTTCTTTCTTGGTGATTATGTTTTGGTTTTGACTTTAATTGGATTTTGACTTCCGCTGGTTTGTAATTTGTGTTGACAATGGAATGTTTAAAATATTTGATTTATGTTTATGTTGGAAAAATAATAAATAATCTGACACGTTTTTGGTTGAAAATGTGTTATTAATATTTTTAAATTTACCTTAAAAACTGGGATGTTATAGTAAACCAAGATTTAGATTCTCATAGAATAAACAAAGGTATTATTCTTAGAGAATTCAATAATTTTGTTAGATTACTTTTCCTGAATAATATATTCTTGTTTTTTTATTATTGGTCTTCATTACTTTTTATGTATAGATATAGTACTTACTATGTGTAGGTGAAGGGGACTCGGTATTTAGTAATAAACTAATGATTATGTGTCTCCTGGTGGCACACTATATCAGAATCCTAAAATATATATAATGGATTTCTTACATATAGTACTACTATTGAAACGTACAAACTTTATGCATTACAAACGGGATTTGGTAGTAGGCAAGGAATAAATGAAAAGAAAACAGTTGGCACTCTTATTACTCGATATTTATTATGTAATAGAGAAGGTAAACATAATACTAGAAATTTTGATACTATAGATGTACAATTCAAAAATACCAAAAGAAGAAACTTACATAGGACAAAATGTAGGGCCCATATTGTATTTAAGCGTATACCAAGTACCGAAAGATATTTTGTGTCTGGTTTTTTCAAGAGATATAGGACCTTTTTGTTAATAGAATCGGAAACAGAAAGAACACTATGTTTTGGAAAGATGATTGGCTTGGAGTGGTGGATTAGAGCATCGATTTCAGACTATGTTGCAACTCGAAAAAGCCAAATCTAGCAAGATACAAGACACAATCAAGATTACTGTTCGAATTGGGTTTGGAAGAGAAAACCACAGAATCCTACTAAGGTGGATGAGCTTCGTGATTTACAACATATTTGTAATTTTGTTATGCTTGATAATTGTGATGATGGGTGGCGATTTAAATTTTCTACATATAGGATATTTCACGTGGATGTACTGAGGTGCGAATTGGATAAAAGACACTCCACTCCAACTATGTGTAGGTTAATCTGGAGCAACATTACCCCCTTAAAAATCATATGTTTTATGTGGAGAGCTTGCCTTGGCAGAATCCCAACTGCTACTATGGTGTAAGTATAACATCCACCATGTGTTTGTTATGAAACGAGGAGTAGGAGACGGTCGATCATTTACTTCTAAAATGTAAATTTGCTAATGTCGTGTGGGGATTAACAATTGAGTTGGTGCAGAATTATCAGTGAGAACTTCACCTAGTTACAAGAATTGGTCGAGTATGCTACAAATTGGGGTCGATGCCCAAAGAAAAGGAAAATTCTTATTTCAATTATTTACGGTGCAATATGGTGCGTTTGGAAATCAAGGAACGATCAGGTGTTTAACAATATTCCAGCTTCACATTAAAAGATGATGGAATGTACTTCCAATTTAGTTTATCGGTGGAATAGATATTGGGGTAGTTTTGGAAATTGCCAATGGGCTTGTTGGAATTACAACCCATTCAATAATGTATAAACTTTGCTGCTTTCCCTTCCTAGTGTCTTGCTAAGTTGACTTTATTTTCTTAATAAAAGTCTACTGTCGGTTCAAAATAAAAGTAAGTCTAATATGCATCTATCTTGTACAAATAAACAATTTGATTTTACGCAAAGAAGTTTCATTACAGTATGTCCAAGTAAAATATTGGTGTAGCAAAAGCACATATTAATGAGTGAGATCCAAGGTTGTTATTCAACTTGTGGTGGTTTGGCGATTGACTATAAGAATTATATGTTTAATATTAATTGTTTTATTGGTGGGAGTGATGCTTAATTGATTGCGAACATCATGGAGGATAGGGCCAAATATGCTCCAGAATTTACTTTGAATTTAGTGTTGAGGAGAAACAACTTAATGTGATGTTTTGGGCTGATGAAACAACAAAATCTTGTCAAAGACTCAGAAGTGGTCTTTTCAAAATAGTACACTTACTAGATCTTACCTTATAAATTTTTTGATAACATTTGATTCTATAATGGAAAGACAAAGGCATAATCAAAATTCTTCTAATGCCAATACCACATCAACTTATCCGTCTACATTGACATATTTTCCGTACAAACCACATACATCTAAACTCTACATTTGAAGAATATTCTATCAGGTTTAAAAAGGACTTATTCAATCGGAAAAGACATGTTTGATTAATAATTTAAGTTCAAATGAAGATGTTGATACCTATGCTATATTGGTGGCAAAGAATAAGAATGTTAGCACAAGGAAAAGTTTCAGACGACCAAACATATTCTGAAGAATATCATTATGATAGCCTGATTAAGGATTCTAATTTCAAGGATTTTTTAAAGTTGTAATTACTATAAAATGAATGTTATTATAATTGTAATTAATTTTTTAAATCCATTTGTGTAAAATTATACTTAATATCAAGTAAATCATAAAAAAACATCAATAGACATTATTGTGTTCGTGTATGCTTTTTGAACAAGTTGGGTTATTATAGAGGCACATTTATTTTGTTATGAAGTACTGTGGTTATGAAGAAATAACTTATCGTTATATAATAAGGTTTAGGTGTAAAGACATAATTCTTGTAGAATTATTGAGGAGGCAGTTTAAGAAATCTTAGAGCGATTGACAAAATAGCAATTGATATTATCTCAATAGTTGATTACTGTGTTTCGTTTTTGAGTAATGATTTTGTCAAGTTTCAGGTGTACATTGAACAACAAAGTAAACTAAAAACTAAGTATTGTTATAATATATCATATCAAGAAGTTGTCAACAAGAAAGCTAAATACTAGAAGGTGCTAGGTGTTACACTTCCTAATGATTAAAAAATAAAATCCTTCTAACATAAAAAGTAAAGGTTGTGGTAGCCGTGGAAAAAGACTTAATAGTAAATGAGAAAGGTTAGTTAAAGAAAGTGAAAAGAATAAAAGTTATGTGTAATACATGCAAACAAATGGTTAATCATGATAAGAGCAATTGTCCCGATAAAGATAATGAAGTCTAGTGTTATTTGTTTGTTTGTGTTTGTGTATGGTCAATTACAATTTCATTCTTAGAGAATTTATAAGGGAAAATTTTCCAATCATACTTTCTCTAATAAAGTATCTTCATATATTGTTCATTAACTTATATAGTACATATATTCTCATTCTATATATTTATAAATGATTGTATTCTTTTTAAATTTTTGAGTGTCTATGTGTAGAAATTTGAGGTATACTTATTGTCGAAGAATATCTCAATAATTTATTTCATGTCGGCTGTGATTATACACACAAATTTCATTATATATATAATAATTTATTTTCACATTTTCAAATAAAATTTTATAGAATGGTATGATTTACATCGTGATCTCTTTTATGCAAATCAAGGAAAAATTGATTTGAATAGCTTCATATAAAATTTCGATTCCCTATCTTTTATGTAAATAAATAACAGCCATACACATATCTGAAGAGACTGTGTATTGGTTTGCCACAATTTGGGTTTCCTATTATTACAATGCATTGGTATTCAATATCTCATATTCCTTCTTAAATTTTCTTCCTACAAGCGGTAAAAATACCGATGTAGTCTTAGGGCCGTCACAACCATCGGTATCACTTCTTGTACTACTATTCATAGCTTATGATTCTTTCCCTCCATCAACGTCCTTTCTTCTGTTGTTGATAACTTTGGTGGAATTGTTGTTACAATAAAGTTATCCGAAATCATTTTTACTTCCATCCAATCCATACTCTATATACCTTGATTCCATGAAAATGTTATCCAAAGTAATTGACATATTTGGCCTCCCCAACCCTCTTTCTTCATCTGTTTTATGTTGTTATGTCAAATAGATTACTTTTCAGGTCCAACATGAAGAGTTGCATAGGTCAAGAAAAAGTAGTGTTTTAAAGAAAAACTGAAGGGGAAAAGGGATTGGGGAGGACAATATTACTCTTTTATGAATAATAATATGTTAATAGGTATCAGGTAAATGGAGTCTGCTTGTGGTCAATGTATATCAATTTACTATTGGACAACTTACTGGTGATTATCTTAAGAATATGCAACAATATAAGACATGAAAATTACATTCAGTATTGCTGGTGGTTGAGGAATTCCAAACATGAAGATGTCACCATCATAATCTACAAATAAGTCTTATTCAAGTGGTTGGGGGAAACCATAAATTTGATATGCATTCTTCAAGAATGTAAATATTATGTATTTTTTTCAAGAATGTAAATATTATGTCTTTTTCTGATGTCATCCCCAAACATGAAGATGTCACCATCAGAATCTACAAATAAGTCTTATTCGAGTGGTTGGGGGAAACCATAAATTTGACATGCATTCTTCAAGAATGTAAATATTATGTATTTTTTCTAATGTCATTTACACTATGGAATTTTAAATGAGATGTTATTGATAAACCAGTTACCCTGTTATCGAATATCATTGTTTTATATTTTTATTATTTTGGAGTTCTGCTCAGCTACTGCCAAACAAAATAAAAGTTAAAATACATCCAATCAATATAATTTAAATACCACTTAAATTCATCATAAGAACTTAACTTATGATATTTGTGTGGCCAACATGGATCTTACTTATTTGTGTGGCCAACATGGATCTTACTCTAAGTTCTTTTCATCTTGAGGTATTTATTCTCCACCATGGTATCTTATTTCGTTAAAAGTAATATTGCCTTCTTTTATATTCTCCCAGTTTTAAATTCATCAAACAATTTTGATAGTTCACATAGCTTATTATGTTAACCTTGTTGGTCTGATTGTTTCCTACTTCTTCATCTTGTTGTCATTTCACTCTTAGAAGTCTAAAAGTTACTTATTCATTTGCTAGGCTTTATACAAATGACAAGCATGTCCTTTATTATAACCTTTAGGTCTTCAAGTCCGTCGTCATAGGGGCAGTTTGGATGTGCTTATAAAATCAACTTATTGACTTATTGGCTTTTTGGAAAAGTCATAAGTCATAAGTAAGGGCCTCCTTACTTATTAAAAACTGCTTATTTGTCTTTGCTTATGGCTTATGACTTTTCCAAAAAGCCAATAAGCCAATAAGCTGATTTTATAAGCACATCCAAACAGCCCCATAATTAATCGCCTTTATAATATTCTCATTCCACTAATTATCTTATGACAACAAGTTATTTTCCTCGTGTAATTATAATTACATATTATAATTATATGTGTATCGTTTTGAAAATCTCCTCTAAACATATAACTATTTGTATCACCAACTTTCTAGTAAAATATAAGTATTATGCTCTAGAGGTTCCATAATTCGTCCCATGGTTCATAACCTTTTAATTTCATCCTATCATACAACATTCTATAACGTGACTTACTTATTCAATTGGTGTCTTTAGTACTCTGTGACTACCCAAGGTTTTATCCTCTTTCTTCTTGCTAGTTAACCAATTACGTGATACTTTTGTGTCTTTCTCATGTAAAGTTAACTTAGATAATTTTATTTCTTTTGGTATACAATTTATGTAAAGTTAACTTGATCTAATTAAGCACGTATCACAATCTAGTATTGTCAACATAACATTCATAAAAATTACTCAAAGGCATTTGTTCTTGTGATGATGGAATACCATGTTTTGTACAAGCCTAAATTTTAACATGTCATGTTTTCATTTCATCCTCGTTCAATTCTTCATTGTAAGGTATGGAATTTTTTTTCTTCCATCTTATTGCTTTATCGTCTCAAGTAACTTATTTTTTTTCTTGGGTCTGTTCTCCACTGGCATTGTCATCTTCTTAATGTGAAACTTTTGTACATTGTTTTTTTTTATTTCCCTTGCTTAGTTTCTTGCTAAGCTTAGGGCATTTTAATCTTATTCGCCGTTTCCAAAAAAAGTTACGTCTCGTGTTGGCATCATGATTTATATTAAGGAATTTATTTTCATGAAACTAATATATATGTTCCGGTTTCATTTATTTCAAGGCATATTAAGGACCTTGTCTTAGTTTAATCAATAGATTTTATTAACATAAATACTTTTTATAGATCGTATTTACTTGGTGTCTTTTACACTCCATATGATTCTTATATGTCAAGCCTTAACTAAATCGATAAAATCCATAACTAAAACACATAGGATCCTAAAAGTTAAACTAATAAACTTTTGAACACCATATAAGTAGTTATCTTAATGTTTGTCGACACCTTTTTTTCAATCCCATGATGATTATACATCAAGAAGTCCCTCTACTTTATTCCAAACATATTTACTAAAATTCGTTTTAAATGATTGATATATATATATATATATATATATATATATATATATATATATATATATATATATATATATATATATATATATATATATATATATATATATATATATATATATATATATATATACTCTTAGAACCTAGCTCATAAAGATAATAAGTTATAGGTATAATACTTTACGTTTAAGTTAATCATATATTTGATAGTAACTCTAGATATCTTCAACTACCAAGGATAAGTCACTCTATCAAAGGCATGAAAGTTTGTACTTGGATAAAATCGTAAACAAATACTTTAACTATCAATCTATACCACCACCTTAGTTGGAGTTCCTCCCATCATCTTCTTTACTTGTTTTTGATCATTGCATATTGCATCTTAAGCATTCCTTGACATTTTCCCATCATATTATCTTCATGACATGTTGTCATGACATTCCACATGTTAATCTTGAAATAGTAATTAAACATTTAGAATTAAAACAAATAGATTCCTCGTTTATAACGTAAGGTCGCACTTCTTACTCTTCTAGTCATAATGAGAATCAATGTTTATGTATACGCAATAAATTAAGCACCTAGTTTAGTTAAATATACTAAGATGCTAAAGTGTAACACCCCTCATATGGGCTAAAAGTTAAAATATTTAAATTGTCTTAATTTCATCATAAAAGATTGGTGCAAAAATGGTGGTTGGAGAAGTTTAGAATATAAGAGTTAAACATGTGTAACCTTTACAACAACCATCAAGAGCACAAGTTAAGTTTTCTAACAATTACATTCCAAAAGTCTTGTTAAATTCCAAGCTTCTCTACTTCATATTTCCTTAGATTCCCTTAACTGAATACATATTAAAAATACAATGTTAAAATTGGAATGTCTAGTGAGTATTCCATAAGTAAACTCTTTAAGGGTCTTAGAGAAGGGTGATACTCCAAGCCTAAATCCAACACTCTAAAATTTGATTATGTTTAAAATATGAAACTCTTTATTTTTAATCAAATTTAGGGATAATACATAGAATAGATGAAAGCGTTACAACTCTTTAACTCATAAATGAATAATGATAAAACATTGACAAAATGAAAATGCATGTATATATTCCCATTTACGTGATTCTTTACTCTCTCTTTTTCTTAATGGATAAGATGGTAACTCAAAACATAAACATGGTGTTAGCATATGTAACGCCAAGACACTCTTTTTATGTAAATATAATAAAAAGGGTAAATTGGTCATTTTACCTTAGAAGGGTAATTTGGTCTTTTGGACAGAAAAGGACTTGTTTTGTAATAATATTTTGAGTCTTGGACTTAAAATGTTATAAAATCTGATTTTTGTCATAAACTTTGTTAGTTGTGGCAAAAGTATAAGAAAAGAAAGTTTTATTGTAATAAAACTTGATGATTGTGGCTAAAGTTCAAAAGATGGAACTTCAGGGGCTAAATTGCAAAATCTGGAAGTATAAATAGTTCAAGAACTCTTCCACATGTGCAGAATTTTGAGAACTCACGGGAGAGGGTTTTTGGCTGAAATCCTTGGCAAGTTCTTGAAGATTGAAGTATGAAATCGGATTATTGGCTAGAAATTGGAAGTTTCCAAGTAATCAAGGTTAGTAATTCGAGTTCTAACCTAAATTCTTGAATGTTTCTTCACGGGAGAAATAGAAACTGGAATTCCAGTTATGATTGGAGATGTTTATGTGATTGATAAGTCTTAAACATGTTTGTGTTGTAAGAACACACATTAAATGCAAAGTATGTTGTTATTATTGATAAATTGGGAATTTTGCCAAGAACCCTAAATCATGAATTGGTGTGATTAAGGTGTTTCTAATGGCTTAAAACTTGTTATTAGACAAAGGTTTTTAGTCCTAGAACAATCCCTGATCATTAAGTTGAGCAATAAGTGCTTAAAATGGAAAAATGGAAATTTCTAGCACAAAATCGGAGTTTCTGCACCTCTGTCCAGCGCTCGCGACTCGACCAGGTGGTCGCTCGCGACTCGAAGGGGGTCCTTTGCGACTTGACCAGATGGTTGGTCGCGACTCGAGCCCTGGGCAGAAACCAATTTGTTTTCTGTGAATTTTCCAAGTTTGATTTTGATGCTAGGCTTATCCGATTGACCTGAAATTTTAAACATAGGTCCAATATGTTATGAAACTTCATGAAAAATTATCGGAATATGAATACGACCTCCCGAAAGTACTGTAGTAGAATACGCGTATTTCGGGAAGCGTATTAAATTTTATAACGATGGTTATTGATTGGAAATGCTTGGAAATGGTCCCCAATTGTATTGTATAGGACTCTTGTGTAGTAGAGTCAACTGAAATGATTATTAACCTATTATCATTTGGTATATAAAAATGAATATATAGGTATGGGACAAAATGGTTGTGGTACATGCAAAGGCAAGAAACAACCGGGATTTAAACGCAGCTAGTATCCAGGTGAGTAATCTCACTGATATCATATATGATATATGATGATTGAACTGTTACAGGTTGAAATAGCTTCGAGGGACGAAAATGACAAGTATGAAGATATATGTAAAAGACAATACCAGATAAGCCGTGAGTCTGATAAAGACAAGAACGGAGCTGTGAGTCAACAATAATGACATGACAATACCAGATAAGCCGTGAGTCTATTATAGACAAGAACAGAGCTGTGAGTCAGTCAATATCAATGATATGGCAATACCAGATAAGCCGTGAGTCTATAACAGACAAGAACGGAGCTGTGAGTCAAACCTATATAGAGAAGACCGGATAAGCCGTGAGTCATTGCGATGACAAGAACGGAGCCGTGAGTCTAGGCAACAGCGGGCTAACCCGTGAGCCAAGGCAACAGCGGGCTAACCCGTGAGCCATATTTGATTTTGTATTGTATGATATTGGATGTTATATCCAACCGGTGCGGCCTATACGGCTATGATATTGTTACAGGAACATGGTGCAGCCTTTTGGCTATGATATCGGGTTATTGAACCCAGCTGGTGCGGCCTGCGGGCTATGATTTATATATTGATAATGTTTTGGTGCGGTTTATATAGCCATAACATATGATGTAGTCCATTGTGACTAAGAAACATGGGACAGAAACGATAGATATGATTATCTGTGCAAATAACTGATGTGGTTTGATAATTGCAGGTTATAATGAAGTAGCCTGTAGGGCTACAAAAATTAGGATGTGAAATCCTAAGAGATATATGGTCATCCAGTAAGGCTATGAGTTTGGATTCGATATCCAGACAGATATACGAATATATTTGATACATGTTATTTGCAGATACGATTACTCACTGAGCTTTGTAGCTCATACCGTTTGTTAAATGTCCCTGCAGGTTAGCATAACCCTGGTAAGGGTAAGGATAAAGTCCGTCACTCAAGAAGTGGACTTGTAGATGCTGTCAGTAGCAGCCCGGCTTTAAAGGAGATTTGGTATTTTATACTCTCCTTGATACGCTTGTACCCGTTTTTATTAAAATATACCCCTTTTGTTATGGTTTTAAGTACTGAAACCTATGTTTTAAATGAAAAAAATTTTCAGGGATGTTTTGTTTTAAAAGCCGGGTGTTACAAGTTGGTATCAGAGCCGTGGTTTAAGTGAACTAGGTATCTATAGAGTAGATTGCTGGACTTAACCCTTTAGAGACAGTAGACATGATATATAGTTAGGTGTATATAGTTGTTATTATACATATATAACCTAACTATTGCTGACTTCTAACGTATAAGAAGTATGAGCAGCGAATATTACTGGGAGGAATTTAGGGCGTGTAGATTTAAGAAGTGAACCAGCCCTTTCTCAAGGCTCCATCGAACGGGGGCAATGAGAAAAGTAGCAGAAAATCCACATGACAAGCAACAGTAGTTGCTGTGGTCAGAAAAAGAAATTTGGGTGCTCACCCTGACTGATATTCAAGGTGAAAGAAAAGTAGCTGAGACTACAAGAAAAACAGAAAAATGTTAGTGGACTTTAGGAGAAGTTACCACGAACTGGGTCCAACCTTATAGGGAAGGGACCAAGATAAAAAAGGCGATGCGATGCAAGAAGTGCAGGAAAAGCACTCAGAAAATTGTGGAGTTGAGACTCTACCGTTGACATGCTGATATTGCAGAAAATAGGAGCAGATTGCTCGAGTTTGTTAAATGGATCGGAAGAGTGTCTAGCGCGGAGCTATAAAACACTTTCCTATGAAATACTCACATGCTAAATGTGGAATAACGGGTGATGAACCCAGGAAAGAACGGGGAGGAAAGAAAGAAGAAACAAATGGTCAAAAAGGACCAGTGATATCTTGAGTATTCCAGCAGATTGTGGAAGAAGCTCGTGAGGAGACTGATAAAATTGTTTTGAATATAACCCCGTATATGTTATATATGATCCATGAAGCTATGCTTTGGATCGATGATTTTGATGTCTTGTATGAATATTTCATCAACGATTATTGGTGAAATTTTAGAAGTAGCTACAGCAGATAGTAAAAATGTTCAAGATATTGAACACCTGGAAGGTAGTCTGCCTAGGATTTACAGGACCCTTTTCCCCTATAAATCTGAAGCCGATGACTACCAATGATTTGAAGAAATTGTGCACATGAATTGGTTAGCAAAGAATGATGCTAACATGAATTGTAGAAATATGAACATTATGGTTCAAAAATCAGAAATGAAATGGACGAAAATCCATGGTAAATGACCGTTGTTGAGAATACCGGTTATTTTCCTTTGCCTAAACTCGGAAAAGAGTTAGTAAAGGAATGATGTTGTAGTTGGCATACGTGGTATGGGCCAAGCTAAATAAAGCAGTGATAGTAGTGTACTACTTTAGATAAATTCTCGGATGTTTCTTTTGAAAAGAACTTCCAGGATTTCTGCCAGATTGGCGAGAAGAGTTTATGATAAAGCTGATTTTGGGAGCCATACATGTTATTTAGGCTCTATATTGATTAGCCTCTGCAGAGATGGCAGAGTGGTAAAACAATTGGAAGAAATTGTTTTTGAATTGGGGTCTCATATGGCCGAATGTGTCATCGTGTGGAGCCCTATCTGTTGAAAAAGAAGAAAGATAAGTTAATGTGTATGTGCATTGACTACGGAGAATCTGATAATCTCGAAACCAGACTGAATATGAGGTACATTTGTACCAAATATTGGAGTTACTTCACTGAGTTAAGTGATATGTAAAATTCTCCACGTATGAAAAATTTGGCTAAAAGAAGTTTCAATTTTTTTGGCATGATAATAGTGCCAAAGATGATAAAATAAATCCAGTGGAATTGATGATGTGATAAAACTGGAACCGCCTGAGGAATCTGACTGAAATTGTAGTTCCTTGGAGTGGCGGGTTATTATAGGAGAGTTGTAGAAAACTGCTCCTCAATTGCTGTTTAGTTGACTAAAGTTGACCATGAAAAGTGAAAAGTTGGAGTGGGTAGAAGAACCACAAATGACTTTTCAAAGGTTGAAACAAACCTTGTGTGAAACTCCGGTGTTAGCATTATTGCTAAGCGGAGAAGATAAATTGTATTATAGAAATGCATCCAGAGTTGATTTTGGATACATGATATTGCAATAGCAATTATGATTTGACATTGAAGCTTTGGAGACACTACTTATATGGTGTAAAGCTTACTGTTTATACGGATCATAAAAGTTTGAAATACTTAACTGATTAAAAAGAAGCTAGATATGAGATAACAAAGATAGATGGGTTACTTAAAGATTTCGGTTAAGAAATCTTGTACCATCTCGGTAAAGCAAATGTGGCTATAGATGTCTTGAGTTGAAAAGAGTATCTTTTGAAAGATACAACCACATGTATGAGTGTGGCGAATTGATTACCTGAGTTGATTCGGGTATCACAGAAAGAAGTGCGCAAGTCTGAAAATGTGAAAAGTAAATGAATGACTGGCTATTGAAAGAAGCTAGTTAGAAACTCACAAGGATTTAAAACCCTTGGTGGTTGTGTAGGTGAGTTCTAAGCAAAACGAGATATGAAAATTTACCCTTAAAAGATGTATATTTGGGTAGATATGCAGAATGCCCGGGGCAGTACCAAACTGTGTAGGATGATATAACCTATGTATTGGTGGTCGGGGCTAAAGAAAGACATTGAAAGACACGTGAAAAGTGTTTGACTTGTGTGTAACTACAGTCAAACCATTAGAAGTATACAGAAAATTTAGCCGTTGTCGGTCCCAAAGAAGAAATGGGACAAAAATATTATAGACATTGTAATAAAGTCTTTGCAAGTACCGCATGGGTATGACACCATTTGGGTAATTGCAGATTGGTTGATGAAACCAGTGCAAATGTATACCGATTAAGGAAGAAATTAAGAACGAAAAGTTGTGAAAAACTACATAGAAAGAGTAAATTTGTCAACGTGAGTTACCGGTGACGATTGTATCAGGTCGAGATAATAGAATTATTCGCTGATTTTGATATAAATACCAAGAATAATTAGTTCAAAAGTACTAGAAAGTACTGTATACGATTTGCTGATTGATAGACGAGGCGAGAAAATGATGCAGACTCTAGAAAATATGCTTGAAATTTGCATAACAGACCTTGGCGAAAGATGAGAAGATCGTCTATCTTTGGTAGAAATCGTAGATAATGATAGTTTTGTACCAGCATTTAGATGGCCTGTATAATGTATAGTATAGAGTATCGTGTTGCACGCAGACTTACTAGACTGAAGTTGGGGAGAAGCCGTTGGCTGGACCCGAGATTTTACTTTAAACAGAAGAAAAGATTAGGCAAATTTGAGAAAATTTGGAAACAGACAAAAATCGACAAAAGTAGTATGCGGATTGTCGAGTAAAACCGTTGAAATTCCAGATGAGGGATGAAGGGATAATCAAAATATTCCTTAGAAAGACTAAAAAATTCGTTTGGGACGAAAAGAAAGTCAAGTCCTCATTTATTGGACTTTTCCATATGTCCCAAAGAGTAAGAATTGGGGTGTACCAATTGAAGTTTCTTGATGAACTTCAAGATATTTATAATGTTTTCTATGGGTCTCATAGTTCTGAGAACATAGACTGATAAATTTCAACGAATACCTCATGCTGAAATGAAGGTAGATAAGTAGTTATGGTACCCGGGACAACCGGAGGAATGTTAGATGAACAGTGATGTAATCACGAAATAGAAGACTAGTATGGTAAAAGTGCTTTGGCAATACCATGAATGTTTCCATATAGTATGGGAAACCGAAATTGTGACAAGATAGAAATACCCCAACTCTTTGTATGATTTCGGGGACGAAATCTTTTGAAGGAGGGGAGAATTTGTAACGCCAAGACACTCTTTTTATGTAAATATAATAAAAAGGGTAAATTGGTCATTTTACCTTAGAAGGGTAATTTGGTCTTTTGGACAGAAAAGGACTTGTTTTGTAATAATATTTTGAGTCTTGGACTTAAAATGTTATAAAATCTGATTTTTGTCATAAACTTTGTTAGTTGTGGCAAAAGTATAAAAAAAGAAAGTTTTATTGTAATAAAACTTGATTATTGTGGCTAAAGTTCAAAAGATGGAACTTCAGTGGCTAAATTGCAAAATCTGGAAGTATAAATAGTTCAAGAACTCTTCCACATGTGCAAAATTTTGAGAACTCACGGGAGAGGGTTTTTGGCTGAAATCCTTGGCAAGTTCTTGAAGATTGAAGTATGAAATCGGATTATTGGCTAGAAATTGGAAGTTTCCAAGTAATCAAGGTTAGTAATTCGAGTTCTAACCTAAATTCTTGAATGTTTCTTCACGGGAGAAATAGAAACTGGAATTCCAGTTATGATTGGAGATGTTTATGTGATTGATAAGTCTTAAACATATTTGTGTTGTAAGAACACACATTAAATGCAAAGTATGTTGTTATTATTGATAAATTGGGAATTTTGCCAAGAACCCTAAATCATGAATTGGTGTGATTAAGGTGTTTCTAATGGCTTAAAACTTGTTATTAGACAAAGGTTTTTAGTCCTAGAACAATCCCTTATCATTAAGTTGAGCAATAAGTGCTTAAAATGGAAAATTGGAAATTTCTAGCACAAAATCGGAGTTTCTGCACCTCTGTCCAGCGCTCGCGACTCGACCAGGTGGTCGCTCGCGACTCGAAGGGGGTCCTTTGCGACTCGACCAGATGGTTGGTCGCGACTCGAGCCCTGGGCAGAAACCAATTTGTTTTCTGTGAATTTTCCAAGTTTGATTTTGATGCTAGGCTTATCCGATTGACCTGAAATTTTAAACATAGGTCCAATATGCTATGAAACTTCATGAAAAATTATCGGAATACGAATGCGACCTCCCGAAAGTACTGTAGTAGAATACGCGTATTTCGGGAAGCGTATTAAATTTTATAACGATGGTTATTGATTGGAAATGCTTGGAAATGGTCCCCAATTGTATTGTATAGGACTCTTGGGTAGTAGAGTCAACTGAAATGATTATTAACCTATTATCATTTGGTATATAAAAATGAATATATAGGTATGGGACAAAATGGTTGTGGTACACGCAAAGGCAAGAAACAACCGGGATTTAAACGCAGCTAGTATCCAGGTGAGTAATCTCACTGATATCATATATGATGTATGATGATTGAACTGTTACAGGTTGAAATAGCTTCGAGGGACGAAAATGACAAGTATGAAGATATATGTAAAAGACAATACCAGATAAGCCGTGAGTCTGATAAAGACAAGAACGGAGCTGTGAGTCAACAATAATGACATGACAATACCAGATAAGCCGTGAGTCTATTATAGACAAGAACGGAGCTGTGAGTCAGTCAATATCAATGATATGGCAATACCAGATAAGCCGTGAGTCTATAACAGACAAGAACGGAGCTGTGAGTCAAACCTATATAGACAAGACCGGATAAGCCGTGAGTCATTGCGATGACAAGAACGGAGCCGTGAGTCTAGGCAACAGCGGGCTAACCCGTGAGCCAAGGCAACAGCGGGCTAACCCGTGAGCCATATTTGATTTTGTATTGTATGATATTGGATGCTATATCCAACCGGTGCGGCCTATACGGCTATGATATTGTTACAGGAACATGGTGCGGCCTTTTGGCTATGATATCGGGTTATTGAACCCAGCTGGTGCGGCCTGCGGGCTATGATTTATATATTGATAATGTTTTGGTGCGGTTTATATAGCCATAACATATGATGCAGTCCATTGTGACTAAGAAACATGGGACAGAAACGATAGATATGATTATCTGTGCAAATAACTGATGTGGTTTGATAATTGCAGGTTATAATGAAGTAGCCTGTAAGGCTACAAAAATTAGGATGTGAAATCCTAAGAGATATATGGTCAGCCAGTAAGGCTATGAGTTTGGATTCGATATCCAGACAGATATACGAATATATTTGATACATGTTATTTGCAGATACGATTACTCACTGAGCTTTGTAGCTCATACCGTTTGTTAAATGTCCCTGCAGGTTAGCATAACCCTGGTAAGGGTAAGGATAAAGTCTGTGACTCAAGAAGTGGACTTGTAGATGCTGTCAGTAGCAGCCCGGCTTTAAAGGAGATTTGGTATTTTATACTCTTCTTGATACGCTTGTACCCGTTTTTATTAAAATATACCCCTTTTGTTATGGTTTTAAGTACTGAAACCTATGTTTTAAATGAAAAAAATTTTCAGGTGTGTTTTGTTTTAAAAGCCGGGTGTTACAGCATATCTCACTAAAACCCTTTAGAGGATTCATTTTTAACTTGTCTTACTTTGGAAACATGTGACCATCCCACATGAGAACGTAATTTCACATTCCAAAGGCTATCCCCTTGATCATGACTTTTGAAGAATGTCAGTCACACTCACAAGTATATATTTTTGTATGGGAACTTATGCCAGAAACTCTTTACAATATCTCTATAGTGCCTTGGACTTCTCTCAAGACATAACTCATCCCACATGGATGTAATAAGTATGCTTAAACGCTTTAAAACACTCAACAATTATATTTCTCTTTAAAACTCATTAAAATATGTTTTCATGTTTAAACAGATAATAGTAATAGTATTTAATACAAATAATGCACATATATATGTAATTATAAGAAGTTGTTTCAAACCAAAATAGCTAAAGGACATGTAGTATTGAGAGTAGCTCATCTTAGAAAGCACAAACACACCACTTCTATCCTAGTGTATGTAAAACTCTTAGTGTTCACATAAAGTTTAGAATAATACAAGGGGTTAATAACTACTTAATATTATTTATCCTATTTATGATTACTAATCTCAACATCTCAAATTACACTCTTAGTATCATCTAAGCCTATAGGAAAGCATAAGAGAAATCAATACATGATTTGAATTTCATATGCAATAGTTACATGATTGTAATACCATGACTTTAAATTTGTGATAAGATATGTTAATTATATATTAAACAAAGATTAATTGAATTATTATATGAATTAGGATAAATAAAAACTCGTCTAGGAAAAGTTGGATGTTGAAAAGAGTATTAGAAATGATTTTTAGCTTCTGCAGCAGGAAACACGGGCCGTGTTGGAGGAACACTGGTCGTGTTTCGATCCAGAGTAAACAGAGGATATTTTGTGGAAAAAACACGGGCCGTGTTCTATGAACCCGGACCGTGCTGTGTCAACAGAGCAAAACAGAGGATATTTTGTGGAAAAACACGGGCCGTGTTCTGTGAACCCGGACCGTGCTATGTCCACAGAGCAAACAGAGGGTACTTTTGTGGAAAAACCCGGACCGTGTTTATCCAACACGGGCCGTGTTACGCGCACATATCTGTTTTTAATGTGCGATTTTCTTTCATTTTGGGATATATTCATTTCGAACAAAACCTCTCCAAAACCCTAGAAACTTAATCCTAAACCTCTAAACTCGAAATTGAAGTCTATAATTCAAGAATTGAAGCTAGGATTTGATTCCTTACGGTTGAAAGGTAATTCCCTTTGATTTTGACTTCATTTCAACGGTTGGGTTGTTTGATTTGAGATGGCTCCAGGTGGTCTTGATGAACCACCTGCAACTAACATGAATTAGAGTGAGTTTACTTGGATTAGTGTGTGTTTTTAATTCGAGACCCAAGCTAGTGAAGTGCTTGTGTTGTGTTCTTAGGGTTATATATATGTTAAAGAGATGAAATTGAAAGCTGCAACTTTGATATTGTAGTTATCTTTTGATTGTAACTTGCTTAAATGATACAAATTCTTTGATTATGATAACTATTGAGTGTGATTTAGATTATTCTTAACTTGAGTAATGAAATTGAGTTGTTATGCTACAGCTAAGGCTAGGCAGGAGCACACACGAGGTGCAGGAGTTCCACATATCGATTCCACAACAAGTGAGTAGTTATTAATAGATTAATTATGTGTTGGTTTTGATGTTTAGTACAGAAAGGAGTATGACTTAAATTGTTTGGTAATTGGTTGAGTATACCAATTATGAGTGTTTGGGTAGATGAACCTCATTATGAGTATATATTGAGGATCAAGATGATTCATTGAGAAAGATGTGAATGAGATGATGGGCATTTGCTGTCCAATTAAACTTTAATTACTCATAGAGCTCTCAAGGCTCATATATTGTTTGTTAATGTTAATTGTGTTAGGTTCTGGAAGTGCAGATCGTGGGAAACGCATCACGGAGGGTTAGCTGGAAAGGATATGGACTTTGGACTTGGACTTACTTTCTTGTGTTAGACCTGGTCTTTTGTAAACATTCGATTTTTGAGAAAACTAGTATGAAACTTCTTGTATGTAAATAAGCACTTAAACTATGCTTTTGATAGTATCTTGTAAAGCTTGTTACTCATCTTTGAGGATTGCACCTAAATGATAGTTATTTTGATTAAATTATCAGTATATCTTGAAAATGAGAAACCGGGTGTTACAAGTTGGTATCAGAGCCGTGGTTTAAGAGAATTAAACCTTGAGATGGGTTTAGACTTAAACCAGTGAGATAGAGAAGTCCCAAAGAGTCCCGAGTAGCTATCCTCCGCGGTGATATATAAATTAAGTTGATTATACACCATATTGAATATTATGGTGGTGATTACTAAATGAGTTGATTATACACCATATTGAGTATTACGGTGGTGATTACTAAATGAGTTGATTTTCTTTTTCAGTTAAGATGAGCTCTGGAAAAGAAAAAGAGCAAGGTGATCCATCAAGAGATAAATCGGGATCACGAGATTCGGGTAAAGAGCATCAACCCGAGGGAGAGCGACCTCCCGAGACACAGAGTAATATGCAAGCTATGATTGCGGCTGAGGTAGCCAAGGCACTTAAAGAGTTATTACCCACTTATTTGAAGCCTCAAGTGGAGGCTACAACTGGAGGTCCTTCGGGACAACCCCTAGTCCAACCTGAGCGTAGGGAGGACCATGGAGAGATGTATACTGAGGCGAGTGGAGTTAGAGTACCTGAGAAAACAAGGAAGTGCACTTATGATGTGTTCCAAAAGTGCAAGCCATACGATTTCTATGGAAAATATGATCCCATAGCAGCCAAGAATTGGTTAACACATGTTGAAAAGATGTTCCGCACCAGTAAATGTGACGAGGCAGATAAGGTTGAGTTTGCAACAAACTTGTTAAAGGAGGATGCACAGTTTTGGTGGGAGAATACGTGTATGGAGATACGAGAGAGCTTGGCGTATACATTGAACTGGGAACAATTCAAGTTGAAGTTCACGGAATACTACTATTCCAATAATGCTATGAAGGGAATAGAAGAAGAGTTTTTGAAGTTACAACAAGGGTCGAGAACAGTGCAACAATACACACTGGATTTTAATGAGAAAGCAAGGTTTGCACAACATCAAGTTGATACAGAGGAGCGTAAGATGGATCGTTACTTGTGGGGTTTAAAAATCCAAATCCGAGAGTTTTTGCCGAGTTCCAGATATACTACCTTTTAACAAGTTGCAGAGGCAGCAAGATCGAGAGAAAGGGAGTTTCAAAGACAGGAGGAGGAGAGAAGAACTGAAAGAGAGGTTGGAGGATCCAAGAGAAAATGGGAAGGTAAAGCTGGAGATACTTCTCAGAGGTCTACTACCACGGGTTCTCAATTCCATGGTGAACCCAAGAAGAACGAGGAGAGATGGTGTAAGAAATGTAGGCAAAAACACACGGGGGAATGTGATTCCCGAAACCCTCCATCAGTTTGTTTCCAGTGTGTAAAGACGGGACATATGGCTCGCCAATGTGCCGAGAGTCGCCCCGTTTTGTTTTAATTGTGGGGAGAGCGGGTATATTCGTCCTAATTTCCCGAAGATGAGGTCTGAGTCACAGAGGGATTTTCAAAAGACCGGACGAGGAGGAGGTCGAGATCGAGATGATCGAAAAGACAAGAGTGGCGGTCACGTGAGAACACGAGCTTTCCAATTAACTGTCGATGAGGCGCGAGATCAAACTGATGTTTTCACAGGTATTTTTAGCTTGAACTCTTCTCAAGCACGAGTACTTTTTGATTCCGGTGCTTCCTTGTCTTTTATATCGGAGTCCTTTGCTTCTAAACTAAATGTTCTGTTAGTCGATTTATATGAGAAAGTGATAGTAGATGTATCAGATGGGAGATGTGTTTTTGTAAAGAGTCATTACGAGCAGTGTCGGCTTGAGATCTATAGGGTTACGTACCTTATTGATCTGAAGCCGATCACTAATCATGAGTTTGATGTAATAGTCGGGATGGATTGGATGGATGATAATAGAGGTCAAATGGATTGTCATGGGAAAACACTTTCCATAAAGACACCGAGTGGTTCCCGAATTTTGATACGAGGTGAATGACGTTCTCGAATAGTACCGATAGTGTCACTTGCAACGGCTAGGAGATATATGGGAAAGAGGGGGTGAATTGATTATGGAACATGTGATTAGTGCCGAGTCAAAACATTCCAAAATTGAAGAAGTAGAAGTAGTTTGTGATTATCCCGATGTATTTCCCGATGATCTTCCAGGCGTACCACCAAGTAGACAAGTTGAGTTTGTGATCGAGGTAATATCGGGGGCGAAGCCGGTAGCTCGACCGCCTTATCGATTGGCATCGTCCGAAATGGAAGAATTAAAGAGACAGTTGCAAGAGTTGTTAGAACTTGGGTTTATTTGTCCGAGTTCGTCTTCGTGGGGTGCACCTATACTTTTCGTGAAAAAGAAAGACGGCTCCATGAGAATGTGTATAGATTACCGAGAACTTAACAAGATCACGATAAAGAATCGTTATCCGTTACCACGGATTCATGATTTATTTGATCAATTGCAAGGAGCCACGTATTTTTCAAAGATCGATTTGAGATCCGGTTATCATCAGTTGAGAGTACAAGAAGCTGATATTCCGAAGACAGCTTTCCGCACGAGGTATGGTCATTGCGAGTTCTTAGTCATGCCGTTCGGTTTGACTAATGCTCTAGCCGCTTTCATGGATTTGATGAATCGGGTTTGTCGTCCCTTTCTTGATAAATTCGTAATTGTGTTTATCGACGACATCCTAATTTATTTAAAGAGTCGAGATGAGCACAGATTTTATTTACAACAAATGCTAGATCTTCTCCGAGACGAGAAATTATATGCAAAATTTTCAAAATGCGAGTTCTGGTTGCGGGAGATTCAATTTCTTGGCCATGTGATAAATGAAGACGGTATAAAGGTAGATCCAGCAAAGATCGAAGCCGTAATGAGTTGGGAGCCGCCAAAGAGTCCAATGGAGGTTTGTAGTTTCTTGGGGTTATCAGGCTATTATCGACGATTCGTTGTAAACTTTTCTCGTATAGCTACACCCTTAACCAAATTGACCAAGAAGACGGAGAAATTTAGTTGGACTGAGGCACAACAGTCAGCCTTTGAACAACTACGATATGGCTTGTGCAAGGCTCCGGTGTTGGCGTTACCGCAAGGAGGGGAAGACTTTGTTCTTTACAGCGATGCCTCCTTAAGCGGTCTTGGGTGTGTGTTGATGCAAAGAGGACGAGTGATAGCGTATGCCTCTCGACAACTAAAACCACATGAAAAAGCTTATCCAGTACATGATTTAGAGTTGGCGGCAGTAATTTTTGCATTAAAGATATGGCGAAATTATCTTTATAGAGTGCGATTTCAGATCTATACAGATCATAAAAGTCTGAAATACCTGTTTGATCAGAAAGAATTAAACATGAGGCAAAGACGGTGGATGGATCTACTGAAAGATTATGATTGTGAGATACTTTACCATCCTGGTAAAGCAAATGTAGTGGCGGATGCATTGAGTCGAAAAGAATTGCATATTCGAGTTGTATCGGCTCGGATGGGAGTTGTGAGTAAACTGCCAGAGATGATACGCAGGTGCCAAAGCGAGGAAAATAATTTAAAGAAAGAAAGGATGATTGGTTATATGGAGAAATTGGTGGAGAATGCAAAAGGAATCAAAACTTTCCAAGGGCGAGTTTGGGTTCTAAGGCATGGCAAGGTGAGACAGTTATTGCTAAACGATGCTTATTGTACTAGATATTCGGTTCACCCTGGTAGTACACGGATGTATCATACCTTAAAGTCGTACTACTGGTGGCCGGGTATGAAGCGAGATGTAGGACGCTTTGTGGAGAACTGCTTGACGTGTCTTCAAGTAAAAGCCAATCATCAAAAGCCATATGGAGCAGTGCAACCGTTACCTGTACCAATGAAGAAATGGGATGAAATCACTATGGATTTCATCACAAAGTTGCCTCGAACTCCCCGAGGATATGATTCTATATGGGTGATTGTTGACAGGTTAACAAAGTCGGCTCATTTTATTCCAATCCGAGAAAATTTTCAAGTGTCAAAGCTAGCTGAGATATATACGAGAGAAGTGGTGAGACGACACAGAGTGCCAACTTCAATAATTTCTGATAGAGATAGTCGGTTCAATTCACATTTCTGGCAGAGTTTCCAAAAGCATTTTGGTACAAAAGCTTTATTAAGTACTTCGTATCATCCCCAGACAGATGGACAGTCGGAAAGAACGATACAAACACTTGAAGATATGCTACGATCCTGCATCATTGATTTTGGAGGCAGTTGGGAAGATCATTTGCCTTTGGTGGAGTTTTCCTATAACAACACTTATCACTCTAGTATACAGATGGCACCTTTTGAAGCCTTATACAGTGCACCGTGTCGGACCCCGACTTGTTGGACAGAAACTGGAGAGAAACCATTGGCAGGACCCGAAATTATAGCCGAAACCGAAGAGAAGATACAAAGCATTCGTGAGCATATGCGGGTAGCCCAAAACCGCCAAAAGCAATATGCAGATAGAAGAAGAAAGCTGTTAGAGTTCAGTGTCGGGGACATGGTAATGTTGAAAGTGTCCCCATGGAAGGGAGTAATTCGATTTGGCAAGAGAGGTAAGTTGAGCCCACGCTTTATCGGACCACCCTTTCGAGTTTTGGAGAGAATTAGAGCGGTTGCGTATAAGCTTGAGCTTCCAGAGGAGTTACGGGGTATCCACAATGTATTTCATGTGTCACACCTTAGAAAAACATTGCATGACCAATCCACTCGGGTACCCTTGGCTGAAGTTCAACTAGATGAGAAATTAAGATATCAAGAGAAGCCAGAGCAAATTCTAGAAAAGAAAGTTAGGAAGTTGCGAAATAAAAAAGTGGGATTAGTGAAAGTGCAATGGCGACATCATAGAGGATCAGATGTTACTTGGGAAGCTGAGGAAGAGATGCGGGTGAAATATCCTTACTTGTTTCAAGAGATTCCGAGGACGGAATCTTTCGAAGGGGGTAAGAACTTGTAATACCGTGAGTTTAAATTTGTGATAAGATATGTTAATTACATATTAAACAAAGATTAATTGAGTTATTATATGAATTAGGATAAATAAAAACTCGTCTAGGAAAAGTTGGATGTTGAAAAGAGTATTAGAAATGATTTTTAGCTTCTGCAGCAGGAAACATGGGCCGTGTTGGAGGAACACGGGTCGTGTTTCGATCCAGAGTAAACAGAGGATATTTTGTGGAAAAAACACGGGCCGTGTTCTATGACCCCGGACCGTGCTGTGTCAACAGAGCAAAACAGAGGATATTTTGTGGAAAAACACGGGCCGTGTTCTGTGAACCCGGACCGTGCTATGTCCACAGAGCAAACAGAGGGTATTTTTGTGGAAAAACCCGGACCGTGTTTATCCAACCCGGGCCGTGTTACGCGCACAGATCTGTTTTTAATGTGCGATTTTCTTTCATTTTGGGATATATTCATTTCGAACAAAACCTCTCCAAAACCCTAGAAACTTAATCCTAAACCTCTAAACTCGAAATTGAAGTCTATAATTCAAGAATTGAAGCTAGGATTTGATTCCTTACGGTTGAAAGGTAATTCCCTTTGATTTTGACTTCATTTCAACGGTTGGGTTGTTTGATTTGAGATGGTTCCAGGTGGTCTTGATGAACCACCTGCAACTAACATGAATTAGAGTGAGTTTACTTGGATTAGTGTGTGTAAGAGAGTTCCAATTCGAGACCCAAGCTAGTGAAGTGCTTGTGTTGTGTTCTTAGGGTTATATATATGTTAAAGAGATGAAATTGAAAGCTGCAACTTTGATATTGTAGTTATCTTTTGATTGTAACTTGCTTAAATGATACAAATTCCTTGATTATGATAACTATTGAGTGTGATTGAGATTATTCTTAACTTGAGTAATGAAAATGAGTTGTTATGCTACAGCTAAGGCTAGGCAGGAGCACACACGAGGTGCAGGAGTTCCACATATCGATTCCACAACAGGTGAGTAGTTATTAATATATTAATTATGTGTTGGTTTTGATGTTTAGTGTAGAAAGGAGTATGACTTAAATTATTTTGTAATTGGTTGAGTATACCAATTATGAGTGTTTGGGTAGATGAACCTCATTATGAGTATATATTGAGGATCAAGATGATTCATTGAGAAAGATATGAATGAGATGATGGGCATTTGCTGTCCAATTAAACTTTAATTACTCATAGAGCTCTCAAGGCTCATATATTGTTTGTTAATGTTAATTGTGTTAGGTTCTGGAAGTGCAGATCGTGGGAAACGCATCACGGAGGGTTAGCTGGAAAGGATATGGACTTTGGACTTGGACTTACTTTCTTGTGTTAGACCTGGTCTTTTGTAAACATTCGGTTTTTGAGAAAACTAGTATGAAACTTCTTGTATGTAAATAAGCACTTAAACTATGCTTTTGATAGTATCTTGTAAAGCTTGTTACTCATCTTTGAGGATTGCACCTAAATGATAGTTATTTTGATTAAATTATCAGTGTATCTTGAAAATGAGAAACCGGGTGTTACAAAATCCACTTGTGAATCAAGTACATTACTTATAAATAGTTATAATATTGAAGTAGTAGAAGTTTTAAAAGTAAAATAATTACCCATATATAAATTTTTACAGTTCAGATTCATATTATGAATCTAGACGAGCTGTACTTATAATTTTTTTTATTTTTTATATATCAATATGGATGTCTATTTGTAGAGGAAAAAAAATTATGAGTTTTGGTATATTCGGTTTTTATTTTTGAAAAAGAATAATGTCGAAAAATAAAAAAAAACAAAAAAATGAAGTGGGTTTTTTATTATAATCTTCTACATGCAAATTTACAATCTATTTTTTGGCTGTTGATGATTTTTTATTCCGACGATCTAGATTAGTCCCTTGGTACCATGGATAAATTTAGTCCTTTATTGAACCTAGCTATATATATATATATATATATATATATATATATATATATATATATATATATATATATATATATATATATATATATATATATATATATATATATATATATATATATATATATATATATATATATATATATATATATATATATATATATATATATATATATATATATATATATATATATATATATATATATATATATATATATATATATATATATATATATATATATATATATATATATATATATATATATATATCATGAGCTTTATTTCAAAATGAGTTCATAAGCTCTATATCCAGATTTCATCAACAAATTTAATTATTCAATTTGATAATCATAAACTAGTTTCATGAATTAAATTGGTATTCTGACTCAAAAATCCATTCAAATAAATTTTTAGGTAATAACATCAAATGAATTCATGATCCCTATATAAGATTTAAACCACTCTAATAACAAGTTAGAAGTCATTAGTCTTATATTTAAGTTAGAAACCATCATTCAAGATTGATAAACTTGTTTCTAATATATTGACATTAATTTTATGGTCTAACACCTTTAATCAATACTTTAGAAATCAAGGGCTCATAAAAACCCAAATCCACTTAGATAAAGGAATTCAACCATCATTTAAAAATGTAGATGATAAGATTGGTGAATTAATGACTATAATTAAGCTAGAATTTTATCTTACATGAAACCTACCATAAAAACTCAGAGTTATGAAAATTCGAAACACTAAGTTGCTTAAATGATGAAGACGATAAACGATTATACCTTCTACAGGTTTTTACTTGATGTTTCTAATGAATTTTCTTCCAAAAACAATTCAAAACACCCTATACTTCCTTTAAGCTTCAAATCACCATCACCGTCCCTTCAATCTCCAAAGTAGCAATTTGTTATACAGTTCTATCCATGTTTGTAGATGTAAAACCTTTAGTTTTCAAACTAACAGTCATAAACATATCAGACTTTTCACTTATTCCGAAAACAATCTTTTGTTTTCTTCAGATTTTAAAGTTGACACCCACCAATAATTCCATAAACATTAACGATAATGATGTGAAAGTTTTTTTTTTTTTTGAAAATAAATGTTTAGGTTTAAACTAAAAAAACAAAAATATATGATCTTTATTAACATTAACTTTGATAAAAAGGTCGGTGCGAAAAACATGAAAAAATATGGGTTTTTTCAAAAAAAAAAATTACTTTAGCTTTAAAAAAAGAATTTGAAGATATAATGTCTTATATAACATTACTATATATATTAAAACACAACCTGTTTCTAGAAGGATTGGTGGGTGGAGGGGGTTTTGGGATTTTAAGGGGGTGGGTTTATTTCTACGAATCACGTTCCAACAGGTTTTTATAGCCGCGCTCTCTCTTGATGACACCTCCTCTCTTCCCTTATTCTTCTTCTCGACCGCCTGATCATTCTTCAACAATTTGATTTCTTTTTTCAATCTCTCAAAAAAACCTCTCATCTCACGATTACCCATTTGCCCTCATCTCCGGTATGTATACGTTTCTATTATTTGAAGATATCTCAGCCGAGTCTCCCACCGATGACCACCCACCGTCTGAAGATCTACGCCTCCCGAAATTGCAGGTCCTTAGACTATTGCCATTTATGTTTTCTACTTAAGTATTCAACTCAGATCCATCAAAGTGATCTAGGGTATATATTGGATGCGCGTTGGTTGCCAAATTAGATGGGGGCCGTGGCTTCAACACCGCGGCGGCCAGGTACGAATCCGATTGTGAACTATGATTCGAATTAATATCTGAGTTCACATGATTTATCTGTTTTATGAAATTACGGTTCCTCGAATGGAGCTACTTCCAAGCTCGTGGATAATCTGTTTACTGAAGCTTCATCTACTGGTTCAACAAATCATGTTATGTTATGTCTGTTCAACAAATCATGTTTAACAAATCATGTTATGTCTGTTCAAGCTTTGGAGAAGATGATGGAGGATCCAATTGTACAAACGCCTTGGTTCCCAAATTAGATGGGGGTCGTGCCTTCAACAGTGCGGTGGCCATGTAAGAATCCGATTGTGAACTATGATTCAAATTAATATCTGAGTTCAGATGATTTATCTGCTTTATGAAATTAGGGTTCCTCGAATGGAGCTGCTTTCAAGCCCATGGATAATCCGTTTACTGAAGCTTCCTCTACTGGTTCCACAATGACAATCGGAATCCACAAAGCACCTGTTACGGCTCTTCGATTTCAGGTTAGGTTGCTTCCAACTCTCTCTCTATTTACGAAACCTCGCTTTCCGGTTGGGGGGGGTCCTTATCGATTCACAGTTTCAAGTTCATCTCTCTTGCTCACTGTTCCTCGATGATACTGTAAGTTATCTTCATCTAAAGCTTTAAAGGAGTTTTCAAATATCAAATGAGATTGAGAAACGATTTCAAGTTTTGGTGTTTCTAATTGCAGGTATTTGCAAACGATTACTAATGGGGTAAAACTCTGTTGCGACACCAAACCACCAGAAAGAATGAGCAATAAATAGTTCGATTATTTTCAGCCTGTAGATTCTTAATTTGAGGTTATTCAATTTTGTCAAACTGATCGAATACGATTTCGTTGGATATTGATTTTCTCGGATAAGTTCTACGATTGAACTAAAGAAACTGTTGTACATCTTATATTGTCCTGATTGGAATCCTGCAAATGACAAACAACTACTTAGACACTCAACTTTTTATCCAAGTAATCTGTTTTGCAATCAATTGTCTTTCTAGGGACAAAGTCGTCTTTTCTTTAATACAATTTCTTTCCATGTAGGCTGCTGCAAGAGTCTGGAGGGATGGACAGAAGAAGAGGGTATATATCAATAGGTTTTTGAGCACTGTAACGAGTTTGTACAGGTTTGACTTATCTATTTAGGCCTTAGGGTACTTGTCATGTATCTTATAATGCCCCTTTGAGGATTTAGGTTATTATACTTTATGACCGTTAATGGTTAATTGGAGAGGTTAGCCTGAGATTCTTTTTTAATGTGAATAATATGTTGGTGTTTGTATTTTCTCATATGGTAGTAGGTCAGAAAGCACCAGTACCAGTCACACTATTGTCAAAGGTATTCCTTCTTCTTTTACTTTTTAATTTCCATATTACTAAAACTATGTGATCATTATTGTATATACCATTTCTTGAAGGTGCACAAAGTGCCTGGGATATGCTGCAGGAAGAGGAAACCCTTGTACTTATCACCACATCATCTTTAGATTTTGATAATATTTTGGGTGGTGGCATAATTTGCAAGGAAGTCACTGAAATTGGTTAGTTTTTTTAAGATACTTTTCCTTTACTTCAAGTTTATATGTTAATATTCCAAGATTCATTTCCTCTTTTGAATTTTTTTTAGGTAGAGTTCCAGGCATTGGAAAAACACAACTCGGGTAAACTACTAGCATTCCTTTTTTATGCAACTCGGTTTCTTTTGTTAGTTTTATATGTTTTTAATTTTCTTGCTAGAATTCAGCTTGCAGTAAATGTTCAAATTCCATTTGATTATGGTGGACTTGGAGGCAAGACAATTTATATAGGTAAGTGAGATCTTTGGGGACATTATGATTTACTTTGTTGGCATTTATTACAATTTTTTTTTGTGAAAGCTTAACATTGTTACTTTTAATGACTTTTTTTTACTTTTGCAGCAATGTGGTTTTTAACTGTTAAGGTGGTCTGGGACCCTTTTGGGCTGATCATTCAGTTTATCTGTTAGTTCTTGAGTGGTAGATATTTAAAAGATACTCACTTTTAATTTTTTTTTTTCATTTTTAAAACCCATATGCTAGCTCGATATTGAAAAAAAATGTTTATTTGGAAATCATATGGGATTATCATTTAACATGATTTAGTTACTCCTGTTGCTATTATATTAAATTTATTGGGAAGTGAGCTTGCATGTGTAGTTTTAGATTGCTCAATGAAGGGTGAAGAGGGGGTACTATCAAAGAACTTCCATCAGAGAGCTTACTACCTTACTTTGAGGTTAGAAAACTTAAAAAAGTAATAAAATAGAGTTCTCTCCAGTTTTTAATGCAGGAATCCAATGGTTTTTACTTATTATCATTATATTTGTGGCGCACACACAAGTAATAATGTTTTTTAACCTCTTAAATATCTAGACCAACAATGCGTTTCAAAAATCTTATATTCTGGCATTGAACTTTCAAATTATTTTATATTAATGCATTATACTTTAGAATAGCTACAAGAGATGAAAAGCCTAACAGAAAATAGGAGGAAGAGGGAAGTACCAAGTGGAAGTTCAAATTTGAATGAGATTCCAGCTTTGGCGATCAAGGGATAAAAATGTGAATGAAAACAATTTGGTAATTGAAGGTGCATGCATAATTGGAGGAAACGGATTTTGGTTTGTCTGATTTTATAAGACCCGGTGAGTATTATAAAATATTGTACTCTGTATTTGTATTTATATTATCTAACAATAGTTTTTATAAATTATTTGTAAAAAATTACTTTTTGGAGGTCCCAAGCCGCACGTGCATAGCACGAAGTTACAACTAGTTAACATTAAACAGCAACAAGAACATATGCTTATTATTCTAAAAATAAGAAAATGTTTAGGTTTTTAACAAAAAAAAATCTAAAAATATAATGTCGTTTTTAAAATTAACCTTGATACAACGGCTAGAACGAAAATTTGGAGCATCACGTGTGTCCGTGTTCTCGAAGGCACCCCTCTTTATAACTAAAAAAAATTTAGGATTAAATAAAAAAAAATTCAAAAGCAATATCATCTCTACAATATTATACCATCTAGCGAATTTTCAGATATGTACAAACAAAATATAGCTTTTTAAAATCTGATGTCTTGATTTTTTTGAACATCAAAGTGCAAAAACATTAAAATCTAAAATCTTATAGGCAAATAATTAATATTTTCCCGAAATTACCAGTTGTTATCTTGAATGATAGAACGGACATGTCAACCTAGTGGTAGCGTTGGACCACTCCTATTTACCATTTATTATTTTATTTATAGTGTTGAAATTATAGTTGATACACTAAAAGTTGTTGCAATCATTACTCATTAGTTTTAAAATTCTCCCACCACCTCTTACGCAATTAATATCGATAGCATGGTCTAAAAATAATCAATTTAACTTGTTATGAGCAACGTGGCTATGTGTTCATTGTATTTCAAACTTTTCCGTTTGAACTCGCCTTTTATGTCTAAGAATAGATAATATTAATTTACATTATTAGTAAGCTAGTAGAATAACGTGGTATAATTGTCATTCTCATATTAAAAAATGTTGATTTTTTACTGTGTAATATGACATTCGGATGTCAACTAGTAGAGCTTTTAACATTTTTTCTTACAAAAATATAACATTAACCAAGATGATATACATTATACAACATCCATTCAAATAAGTTTAAACGAATAGGATAGGCATTGAGTGGCTTGGAGCTACCATTTTTTTGTTCCTATATGGAATATATAACTTTTTTTTCTTCTTTTTGCAAAAACAAACTGCAGTTTACAATTTTTGGAAAACAAAAGAAACGTGATACCTAGACACAAAGGCCTAAAGATTGGAAAGCACCATAACCTGTAAATGAAGAATAATATGACCATTTTTTTCCTAATAGGGCCTTGGTGTATAATATTATCCAAAGTCAACTTCGTTATGATAAAACTATGCTTTATTTCCTTTTACAAATCATTACAAAATTGAACATACCCTAAAAAATAATAGTAAAGATAATGAAAACTACTTATTGTCTCCAATATTCCCACACTAAAGATCGACTTTGTGCGCATGAGTTAGACTTATTTTTATATGACATATTCTTAAGTGAATGACTAAATATACACCTCATTGTACTAGATATACACCTTATGCAAAATCATTTTTTTTTTGTTGTAATTGTATTTTTTTCCAAAAAATTAGATCGGAGTGGTTCAAAACAGTTTGACTTTTGTAAAAGAATGTATATGAGGTGTTTATTTAACAACATTCATTCTTAAATAAAACCCGAACAAAATTCCACGTACACATTCTTAACCAATGAATATCCACGTCTAGATTTTTATGAACGGCTGAAGATATTTACTTGTAGTGCACAAGTTGAATTTTTTTTTTTTTTTTAACGGCAAATCTATCATACTCCTACTCCTAAACTACTCCTTGTTATGTTAGTGTCAGGGTTTGAACTCATGACCACCTTGTTAGTAATCACCTTGTTAGCCAAGTGGGCTAGCCCCAACTTGTGTGCACAAGTTGAATGAACCATAATATTATTGAGAAACATTTGTAATTCCCTTCAATTGAGAAAAATTTTCATCACGTAGCAAAGAGTGATAATAAATATCAGGTTGACAACTAAGATTAACCCGTTCTAATGCATTAAAATCCTTTTGGTATATCTCACTTAACTTCAACAACTTTTATTTATCAAACTTAGAATATGAATCACAAGGACTCAAAGCTGCCATGTTTTCTCTTAATTCAGTGCTTATTTCACTAAATCGATCCCCAAATTCTTGAATTTGCATATCCAAAACCGTGTTTAGAATTACAACTTCAAAATGACGTTGATTAGTAATATTAGTCGTACGGTTTTTTGAAGTTACAAAATTTTCCGACATTTCCACAATTGCAATATTATATTTTTGACAAAAAGAACATACTTTCTTCAAAATTTGTGGAAATTCATTATTTCTTAAAGCTAGCAATGCTTCATTTGTCTCCTTTACCAATGAAGTCGCTTCCAAAATATCTTGGTATTTTTTTTAATATGTTTTGACAAGGCATCTGTGAGGCCTAGAGTTTCCGGCATCAAGTGTAAATAAAACATAAAATCAAGTGTCTTGAAATACGAAAATAATCTTTGCTCGATTACGATTAGATAAAGTAGATCCGTCCTTTTCAACATACTTAAGTACCTCCACAACTTCTGGAAACAAATTTATCAAACTTATGATGGTTTTATAATTTGAACCTCATATTGTATCTCTAGCTCTTAAGAGAAATCTCTTGATTCAACCCACTTCCAATTTCAGTTTCACCACTACCAATTTCGACTTCCACTTTTTCTTGATACCTGTTTGTATGATATCTTTTCTCTTGCAGGAAGCACAAACCACATCAGCCACCAAAGCTAGATGCTCAAAGAAATCATGAGCACCTTTATGTTTCCTTGCTACTGCCACAACCACTAACTGAAGTTGGTGTGCACAGCAATCTACATAATACGTTGAACTATTCTCTCTTAATATTAATGACTTCAAACAATTGAACACGCCATGTTTATTATTAGCTCCATCGTAACCTTGCCATCGCACCTATGACAAATAATCAATAAAAATGTAAGACATAAAGCAGATAAAGATTGAATTGTGTAAGAAAGAAATAAAGAATGCATGATTTCTCACCTAAGCCATACTCAACTTATTTTCGATAAATACGGAGTTGATAGGCGCTTTAAGAGTCAAAGAAGATGTATCAGTCCCATGAAGAATTCCAATAAATCGGTCCTTCAAAATACCAAGTTTATCAACACATCTGAAAAACTTTTGCCATTTGTTCCTTTTAGATCATCACTTGACTCGTCAACTAATATACCAAACACATCATCACCAATTTCATCACAAATAGACAAGATTATTTCTTTTGAAAAGCATTCAACAATATATTTTTTAATCTTCGGAGATGTCAATTTTTTCATTTTGGGAGCCTTTTCTTAAATAGCATTATAAGTTCTCTCGTTATGTTCTCTAATTAAAGATAATATTTCTATTAAAATTCCTCTAGAAAGGAGGCATCTGACTCATAATGACCACGAAAAAGTAATGAATTTTTTAATAAAAATTTACAAGTACGAATTGTAGCACGTAATCGAAGTTCATAATTACTCCTTTCAGTTTCACTTTGCTTATAGTAATAGATTTATTTTTTTCTCATTAGATTTTCACACTTTTTCGTGCTTTGTTGTGATAACTATGAACATTACCCAAATGAGTATACAAACGCTTGTTTTTTACTCCATGTGCAAAAGCCTTCCGTTATAAATGCATCTCTCCCACTTTTTATCCTACCATAATGTCCTCAAAAAGATAATAGTACAAACAATAGGCTTTGTTTTTTTATGTTATACTCTAACCATTCAAATTCATCAAATCATTAAACAACAAAATATCTTGCTTTTTTACCAATAAAAGGTGATGGAAAACTATGTCCCTTTGGTTGACAAACTTTTCTAATCAAATATGCCCTCCTTATCTCATCCCTTTGATTTGGATGATAGAATGTCATGTTTGGGCTATTTCCCAAGTCCGAAGGAAGGTCATTCAAATTAATACATGTTAGAGAAGGTGTTGTAGTTGTGGAGGTAGGTTGCGGTCTTTTTGAAATTTCCTTAGACTCGTTTCTTTAGGAAGACGATCCTCATTGAATTTCATCACTACCTACATCTAACGTTCTTTTGAAAAACGTGTCAATGGAACCCTACAAAATAATAAAAGATTTCAACAAATTAGCATACTAGTGTATCTTAACGCCCAATTTTCAGCACAGAGAATACCCAAAAAATTTCCACGTTTATGACATATAAAATACAACAAGGTACTCATGTGCACTGGATACTACAAGAAGTTATCATCAATAATTGTCCCACGATCCGAGCCAGTCGTTACGTCACTTCTAATCCACAACACCACAAACAAACACACGTAAGTTATATACTTAGTGAATATCATTACAATAACATACACCTTTATGTTGACAAAGGTCAACATCATACAACACATATAGAATCCTCGATTTCACCATTAGCTATACTATGGCTATATATATATATATATACATATATATATATATATATATATATATATATATATATATATATATATATATATATATATATATATATATATATTTATATATATATATATATATATATATATATATATATATATATATATATATATATATATATATATATATATATATATATATATATAACTCCCATCTGTGAACACCAATCATCCTTTACATATAGTTACAAGGTACTCGTTATGTAACTATGTCAACACCCACCACATGGTTACATGGTACACATTATGCAACCATCAATACATACACTACGTACAATCACAAGGTACACGCTATGTGGTAATTCTATGGAATCACCACTACACCACTCTACAAATACATCAATACACTGATACACTGATACACCACTACAGAAATATGTTGGGATTTGATCACATAAACATAATAACATATGCAATGGAAGACATATAAGATCAAATCACAGAAATTCCATGAACAAAGTTCAGGAACATGTAGTTCATAAAAGATCATAGCAACTTTAAAACATAAACATAATATACCTCAGCAAGTCTTCTTCTTTGTGCTCTTGTCAGGACCACGATTGCAAGGATGATCAGGATCCAAAGTGTGAATCCCTGTAGTGGCTTGTACCCGGTGACACAAGAAAATCAAGCAGATCAGAAGCAAAAAACTCTAACCCAAGAGAGGGAAGAGATTTAGCAAAGGGAATGAGGGAGGAGGGAGTTGGTGGCTCAAAGGGTTTTCAGATGCCTTAGGGTGTCACCCCAAGGCCTCTATTTATCGTGTATGGGCTCCTAGGGTTTCAAACTTAGGAACCTTTTGGCGGCCGCAACCCCTAGACTTGTTCCATTGATTATATTGTTAATCAATTACAATCCAATCCCTTTAATTGATTCCAAATTAATCCTAGATTAATTTATCAATTAATTATTATTTTAATTTCTAATTAATTTGTTTTTCAATAATTTAATGAATTAAATATTCTTTCATGTATATTGACTCTCAATGTTTTTTATGGTTCTAAGGGCAACCTAAAAGGACTCTACCTTTTATGAGAAGTATTATTACAAGTTGATGACCTTGGACACTATTCCAACAGTCTCCCACTTGGACAAGTTGCAACTTGAATACAACCTGAAAATCACCAGAGTGTACCATCCAATGCAACTACCGAACTCTGATCAACGAAAAAGAGACGACTCCTAGATAAGTGATCTTTTATTTATCCGTTCTCAAGATATCATGATGAACCCGGGTCATGGAAAATGTCAGATCCTGATAGTTCAAATTTTGTTTCCTGATACCGATTTATGATGACTCTGTCGGACCACGAATTGAACACATCAATTTGGTTAGGGCTTGGCCAAGCGCTTAACGTCAGCATCAAATCATCGAGGGGCCCAATAATATCGCTTCTCTTTGTTTAGCGGAAGGAACATATAAACTTTGACTATATAGTCTTTGCCTATTTCATCATGTCATACCTGAACATGCCCTTTATAATTACCAGTTACAATTAGCGTTTGAGAAAGCTGAGATATGACAGAATCATAGTATATATCCCTTATGTATCTCGGTTTGAAGAATAAGAGATATTATCATCCTAGATTACTTGTGACTAAATCCATGAAGTAATCTCTGGGTGTGGGTTGTTCCAATACTTGAATCTCTACCATGTACTCATGAGGGTTAGTTGTAATCACTATGATATGTCTAATCTCTATAGACAATCTACTAGCACTCATGACATTCTTGAATCACTACTTGCTTCCAAGAGTATGACCGACTGTGGAGGTTTGAGTGAGTTAACACTCGGAAGCGGGGTTCTAAACATGCAAAAGTGAAACACAATGATAATCTAATGAAATGGTGGCTAATTAGCCTTTTATTAAATCTCCACTAATAATACACCAAGTCATGTACAATTAACATTGCTATATGTTTCGATTATTAAAACTATAAACTAAACATTTAAGACATTTCACTAGCAAATCTAATGCCTATGGTCCTCCAATGCTCTTCATGTTTGGGTCGCGACAATGTTTTGGTGAAAGGGTAAGCTGGATTATCCTCTAACGGTACTCTTCCCACCATGATGTCTCCATCTTCAACTCGGTTTCGAACATAGTGGTACTTTCCGAGTATATGTCTCGATCTCCCATGGTCCTTGGGTTCTTTAGTCAATGCGATTGCACCATCGTTATTGTAGAAGACTTCAAGGGGATCCTTGATGCTGGGGACAACGCCAAGATCGCCGATGAAGTTCTTCAACCATGTAGCTTCCTTTGCAGCTTCACTTGCTGCTATATAGTCAGACTCGCACATTGAGTCAGCTGCCGACTTTTGCTTCGAACTTTTCCAGGTAACTGCTCCTCTGTTCAACATGAACACCCATCCTGACTATGAGAAAGAGTCATCTCTGTCTATTTGGAAATTACGTCACTAAACCCAGTTACTCTTAGCTCATCTCTTCTTCCATATACTAGGCACATGTCTTTAGTTCTTCTCAGATACTTAAGAATGTTTTTCACTATCGTCCAATGACTTTCACCAGGGTTGTTCTGATATCGGCTCACCATGCTTAAAGTGAATGACACATCAGGTCGAGTACATATCATGGCATACATGATCGATCCTATAGCCGAAGCATATGGGGTTCAACTCATTATGTCCAGTTTACTACTGGTCTTGGGACATTGCTTGTTACTCAGCTTTATCCCTTGCTGCATGGGTTAGAATCCTTTCTTGGAATCAAGCATCCTGAATTTCTTCAAGACCTTGTCCAGGTATGTATTCTGGCTTCGCGCTATCAGACGTTTTGATCTATCCCTATAGATCTTTATACCAAGTATATAAGATGCATTTCCCATATCCTTCATAGCAAAACACTTCCCAAGCCAAGTCTTCAAACTTTGCAATATCGGGATGTCGTTTCCTATAAGGAGTATGTTATTGACATACAGGACCAGAAATACTATATTACTCCCACTAGATTTGACATATACGCAGGATTCTTACTTGCTTGTAGAAAATCCAAACTCTTTGACCTTTTCATGGAAGCAGATGTTCCAACTGCGAGAAGCTTGTTTAAGTCCATAAATGGATCTTTCAAGCTTACACACTCTATTAGGATACTTGATGTCCTCAAAACCTTCTGGTTGTGCCATATACACATCCTCTGATAGTTTTCCGTTAAGGAAATCGGTTTTGACATCCATTTTCCATATTTTGATAGTCATAAAATGCAGCAATGGCAAGTAACACTCTAATAGACTTTATCTTGGTTACTGGAGAGAAGGCTTCATCATAATCAACTCCTTGAGTCTGAGTGAAACCCTTCGCAACCAATCTGGCCTTGAATGTGTGTACATTCCCATCCATGTCGGTCTTCTTCTTGAAGATCTATTTACACCCAACGGTTTTCAGACCTGGTGTTGGATCAACCAAGTTCCAAACTTGGTTACCGTACATGGATTGAATCTCGCTCTCCATGGCTTACTTCCATTTGGCAGCCTCAGGGCCTGCCATTGATTCCTTGTAGTTGGATGGCTCATCCTCACTAACCAGTGTTTATCACTGATCAGTGTGACACCTTCTGTAGTAATATGGAAACCATAAAACTCAGGAGGCAGACGTACTCTACTAGATCATCGAAGAGGCGGTAGAGATATGTCAATTTCCTCAACAGGAGTCTCATCCTCGGGTTGAGTACCAGTGTCAACTATAGGTTCTTCATCGGTTGACTCTCGAATTTCTTCAAGATCAATTTTACTCCCACTACCTTCTTTGGATATGAGGTCTCTTTCCAGAAACACTCCTCTTCGAGCAAAAAACACTTTGTTCTTGGAAGGCTTGTAGAACAAGTACCGAAAGGACCTTCATGGGTAACTGAAGAAATGACACTTCTCTGCTCTGGGTTCGAGTTTTTCTTGAGCTTTGCATCGAACGAAGACTTCACAACTCCAGACTTTTATATGTGCTAGTGAGGGACGTTCCCCACTCCACATCTCTTAGAACATGTCTTAGCTGTCACACCCTGATCCTTGGTGGAATCGATCAAGGCGTGATATATTGTTCAAAGTCTCATGATAACTATGTTATAATATGATTAGATTCAATTAAGTACTAAGTAGGAAAACAAGATCTACAACATACAAATACAAATTCAAATACAAACAATATTTATTACATCAAATTTAAATATTCTTGTGGGTTTCTAAGGTATACCTTACTTTTCATCAACTTCATTCTTCAAATCTGCATCATGGGTAAAAATAGGTCAACTACGAGAGTTGGTGAGTAATCTAGTTTTATTAAAGAAAATTGTGAGTTTGAAATATTTATAATTTGAAACTTGTTTTCTTTGGAAGTCGACAAGCAAGTATTATTGAGATAACGGTTTGTAAATCAAAAATTGATTAACAAATGATAACAACAACAATAAGTCCTCACCCTATATATACATATATATGTATATATATAGGATGGAGCATCTAATCATGATACACACTCAACCACGTGCAATCAATCACCTTAGCGTCCCAAGGCGGGGTGGTCAACACAATAGCACTATTATTGTCCATAACGTACCTCAAGAATACGGGCATAGTCATGGAGATTAGACTAAAAATGATAATGCACTACAAGTACATGTAGCGTAAACAAACAACAATTATACAAATAATGATTCACGTATAAATGTCCTAACAATGTCTCAATTGTGATAAAATAATAAACCGAAGTTGGAACATATTAGAACCACATGATACACCCCAAAAGTATTGAAAATTATAAAATATGGGGTAGATTACTCACATTAGTCCAATAAGGAATGCGCGTGTTGTACGATAGACGGCTCGAGTCAAAATGTCGTAGAACCTAATATAATTAATAGTTTTGGCTTAGGAATCGATAAACGAGAATATAGTATTAATAAAAATAATTAGACACATATTCTTATATTAGATGAATTAACAATAATCCAAATTTTGTTTTGAATATTAATGTATTCATATGTTAAATGAATTTTAAATTGAATTAATTACTTTGCTTAATTAATTTATATTTTCACTTTAGGCAAGATTTTAATAATTTCTTATTAAAATAATAACTAGTCAAATTATAAGTATTTACAGATTTTTAATATTATAAACAATTATTTATATGAAATAATCATTAAAAATGCATTTTTACATGCTTAGATATTTAGGAAAATGGTTTTAAATACTAAACAGTAATGAAACATTCTGAAATTATCAGAAAATCATTATTTCATAAAATAGTAATTACTGTAAAATTATCATATTTTTCTTAACTGCTTTAGTATTTATTTAGTATTTTAATAATTAAACCACAACAAATTTCGGGAAAAATAATAAATGATTCCCAAAAATTCTGGAAACTTAACCATAGTTTTCTAACATTATATTGAGCCTACTGTAAATATTTTGGATATTTTGGACTATGGGAAGTATTTCTTATGTTTTTCATTATTAACTAATCAATAAAATCATAAAAATAGGCAAATATTAAGGAAAATTCATTAGACTTTTTATTTATGATTAACATGTTATATATGATATTCGGATAAGGTTTTATAATTTTTGGACATGTGTAGCTATTTATTATCAATTTAAACCATTAAATAATCATTAAATCAGGAAAAATAAGCAAACATTCTTAAAAAAATATGTAAATTTTGTCATGGAGTCTTTAAAATGTTAATAAGGTGCGACAAATATAAAATCTAGTTTTTAACATACATAACTATATTTTGCAATTTATTTATCTACAACAAAACAAAATACAAAATAATCATTAAACAGTAATATAAATGCATGAAACTTTATAAATCCACTTTACTGAATATATGGGTTGTTCCAAAATTTTCCCAGAATTTATTGACTGCAAAAAGTATTTTATGTAAATTATTGGCCTATTTTATTGCAATAGTTATAGTAATTCAATAAAAATAAGTTATTTTCTGAAAATTTCTAGAACTTCTTATTTTATTGATGGGATTCTGAGAAAAATCAGGTTTATGCATAAAATGAGTTTTAGATAGTTTGGTGGATTTAATTTGTTTCATGTATGAATTTGGAACTTTTAACAATATACCTTGATGAATGCTTCAAGAGGGATGGAGATTTGAGTATATTGGAGTGTTCTTGGCTGAAAAATAAGGATTTCTAGGAGGAATTTCGAATTTGAGAGTGAGAGGAAGAATAGATATGGTTTGAGTGGTGATGAGAATAATGTGTTGGGAGAAAAATGAAAGGAAAGATGATGGGAGGTGTGAGTGGGAGACAATGGGAATAACCTTTTGCTTTTGGTGGTCTTCATAATTTTCCACTAACACAAGAATCTTTTATATAATATTTTAATTAATATAAGAGTTTTATAAAATTTAATGTAGAGTTTATAAAAATAGAATTTTATAAAAGATAGGTTATTATTTGATTATAACAATCTACTTTGATTTGAAGTTTAATTATAACATTCAAGTTTGATTCTTTTAATTTAATTAGAGCATCATACTTTGATTTAATTTTAATATGGTATCATAATTTAATTTGATTATAGTTATAACGTTATACTATGCTATATTGCTATTAACGTCAATTTATATCGTAGTGTATGAGTTTTGATCCTATTAGCGTCAAGTAATCTTGAGTAGGGTTTATTAAATTTCCAATTGGGTTGGGTTGACCCGAATCCATTTTAGGCGGATGTCACAGTCTCCCCGACTTTAGGAAATTTCGTCCCGAAATTTAAGAAGACAGCACCTTAAGAGAAAAGTTGCGGGTATTTGGTATACGCATTTGATCCTCACGCTCCCATGTATACTCAGGTCCACCTGCTGACTGCCACCTAACCTTGACCAGGGGAATGCGACTTCTTTTGAGTTGCTTTTCCTTTCGATCGGCAATTTCCAAGGGTTTCTCGATAAATTGCATTGTCTCGTCGATTTGGATATCCTCGAGAGGAACATGAAGGTTCTCGTCTGCTAAATACTTCTTGAGGTTGGCTATATGAAATATTGGGTGAACTTTATTAAGCTCTATTGGTAGATCCAACTCGTAGGCTACTGGTCCGATCCTTTTCAGGATTTTGAACGGGCCATCGAACCACACCTTTCCATGGGGATACTTTTAACATGACCATGTCAACCATGGTAAATTCAAGCGGTTTGCGTCGCTTGTCGGCGTAACTCTTTTGTCGGCTACGAGCTGCGAGAAGGTTATTGCGAATCTGAGTGATTTTGTCGGTTGTTTCCTGGATAAGCTCAGGACCAACGATTGGAGAATCCACTGTTGCGCGAATCACGTGGGACTCGCCAATTTCATGCTAGCAAATAGGAGATCGGCATTTACGGCCATACAATGCCTCAAATGGTGGCATCTTGATGCTAGAATGATAACTGTTATTATAGGAGAATTCCACCAACGGTAAATGAGAGTCCCAGTTTCCTCCGAAATCTAAGACACACGCCCTCAACATATCTTCGAGTGTTTGAATTGTCCTCTCAGATTGACCATCGGTTTGAGGATGATAGGCGGGACTGAGATCGAGGTGGGTTCCCATGGCTGCTTGAAGTGATTGCCAAAACCGAGAGAGAAATCTCCCATCACGATTTGAAATGATGCTGAGAGGGATGCCATGCCGACTAACTATCTCGTCGATGTAAATTCGAGCAAGTTGTTCGACCTTGAAATGTTCACGGATGGGAAGGAAATGAGCTGATTTCGTCAAACGGTCAATGATTACCCAAATGCTGTCGTGTCCCTTGGTGGTACGGGGAAGTTTGGTTACGAAATCCATGGCGATCGCTTCCCATTTCCACACGGGGATTACCGGTTGGACCAATAGTCCAGAGGGTCGTTGATGTTTTGCTTTGACCCTGGAACATGTAAGACATTTGGCCACGAATAAAGCAATATCCTTTTTCATTCCCGACCACCAATAATTGGTTCTCAGGCCATGATACATCTTGTCAGCACCAGGATGAATGGAATATCGAGTTTTATGGATTTCTTCCATCAGGAAGGTACGAAGATTGTCGCGATCTGGGATCCAGATGCGATCTTGATAATAGAAAATACCATTAGATTTACTTTCCAACTCCCCATCAATTCCCGTAGGCATGTCATTTTTGATAATTGCCGAGTGTTGGGCTCCTCGAATTCGGTCACTGAGATTGGACAAGATAGGAGAACATATTAGATGAAATGCTTTGGCATGTTCTTTTCGACTTAACGCGTCGGCTACCACGTTTGCCTTGCCCGGATGATAGCGTATTTCACACTCATAATCATTTAGGAGTTCGACCCATCGTGTTTGTCTCATATTGAGTTCCTTTTGATTAAGAATATGTTGCAAGCTCTTGTGGTCGGTGAAAATTACGCATTTAGTGCCGTAAAGGTAATGCCTCCAAATTTTAAGAGCGAAAACCACGACACCGAGCTCCAAATCATGAGTCGTATAATTCCTTTCATGGATTTTGAGTTGTCGCGATGCGTAAGCTATAACCTTTCCCCTTTGCATCAAAACACAACCTAGACCGAGATTGGAGGCATCGCAGTATACCACGAAATCTTCGGATCCTTCAGGGAGTGTAAGAATCGGAGCGTCACACAATCTTTGTTTAAGGGTTTGGAAAGCGTCTTCCTGCTTGGGTCCCCAATCAAATGGCGTATCCTTGCAAGTGAGAAAAGTAAGCGGTAAAGCGATTTTTGAGAAATTTGAAATGAAACGCCGGTAATAGCCGGCTAAACCGAGGAATGACCGAATTTCCTTGGGGGTACGTGGGGCTTTCCAATTCTTGACTGCTTCAACTTTTGCGGGATCGACTAAAATACCCTTGTCACTTACAATATGACCAAGGAATTGTATCTCATTTAACCAAAACTCGCATTTCGAAAATTTGGCATATAGCTGATTTCCTTGCAATGTTTGGAGAGTTAGACGAAGGTGTCTTTCATGGTCTGCCTTTGTCTTGGAGTAAATGAGTATGTCATCAATAAAGACGATAACAAAACGGTCGAGATAAGGTTTAAATACCCGATTCATCAAGTCCATGAATGCGGCAGGGGCATTCGTTAGGCCAAAAGGCATAACGGTAAACTCGTAATGACCATAGCGGGTTCGGAAAGCGGTTTTGCGGATGTCTTCTTCCCGTACTCTAAGTTGGTAATAACCCGAACGGAGGTCGATTTTTGAGAAGCATGAAGCTCCTTGAAGCTGATCAAAAAGGTCGTCGATCCGAGGTAACGGAGGTCGGTTCTTGATGGTCAATTTATTTAACTCCCGATAATCGATACACATACGAAACGAACCATCTTTCTTTTTGATGAAAAGAACCGGGGCTCCCCAAGGTGAAGTACTAGGGCGGATAAATCCCTTATCGGTTAATTCTTGGAGCTGACTTGCCAATTCTTGCATCTCGGTTGGAGCCAACCGATATGGGAGCAGCCTCAGGAACGAGATCGATGCGGAACTCTAGCTCACGTACTAGAGGGAGTCCAGATACGTCATCGGGAAAGATGTCGGGAAAGTCTCGTACAATCGGAATATCTTCGATCTTCTTTTCTTTGACCTTTGTTTCCACCACATGGGCAAAGAAAGCCATGTATTCTTTATGTAGATATGATCGAGCTTGAGTACATGACATAAGACTAAGCTTTTTTTGAACGAGTCTCGCCATAAATACGAAGACTTTGACCGTCGGCAAGAGGAATACGAATACACTTCTCGTAACATACTATTTCAGTATGGTTTTGGGATCGCCAATCGATTCCCACGATGATGTCGAAGCTACCAAGTTCCATAGGAACTAAATTGACGGAAAATTTATGACCGCAAAAATCAAAATTGCAATCTTGGATGACTGCATTGAGTGAAATGTATTTTCCATTGGCGACTTCTACGGTAAAGTGTTCATCAAGAATCGTGCGAGGTGTGTGAAGTATGGGTTCAAATTCCAAAGACACAAAACATTTATCGGCACCTGAATCAAAAAGTACTGACGCGTAGCAGTCATTTATGAGAAACATACCATTTACGACCTTGTTATCGGTCTATGCTTGGGTTGCAGTAATGACAAATGCTCGGCCTTTGGGAGCTGGAACATGCATTGTTGGATTTGCCTGGGCTTGAGTGTTAATGATATTGACAAGCCTAGGACACGCGTTTCTGAAATGGGTGGGGTCACCAATGTTGAAGCATGTTCCAGTTGGATACCGGGTTTGTGTTTGCTGATTTAAGGGTAGAGCGAATGGTCGCTGAGTTTTTTGGTGTACGACATGTTTCCGCCAAGTGGCCATAGCGACCACAAGTCGTACAAAGGCGACACGGGCTGGTGGACATATGGTGATAGTTACAATGGTTACAGAGGGGGTCGTAATGCCATCTATGAGAAACACGCATATGGACTTGTGAGTTATTTGTAAATTAAGTTTGTAGACATTGTTGGGTAAAATGATTGTAAAACACTTGTTGGGCCATGGTTAGGAGTGTTGGGCACCTTTTGGGCTTTCCATGGGTACTAAATGTGAAGCATGTAGCAATTGTGTGGGCCCCCATAATACTAAGTTTTCACATGTTTTTCCTACTTCTAGGCCCATTAGGGAACTTAATAGTCCAATGAGTTGGCCATTTTGGAGTGTATCCTTTCGGATACGTTTGATAAGGTCAGGTATTTTGATGGCTCAAAAGTAATGTGAATAACGCGCTTTGGCCTATAGGTTTGGGAACTCTCGCCTTTGGTCCCCAGGTAAGCAAACTGGTCCCTCGGTTGATTGGGATGTATACGAATGCTTACCTAGTCAGGACTTTCAGGCTACCGGCACCTCCCCCTTCCAGTTACTACGCGTCCATTACTTTGATCCTACTCAACTAGAGTAGATGACTTTTAATTTCCTATGAGCTCTAAGGAATATATATGTATATAAATTTTTATTTTGAAACCATTTGAGTATGTGTGTGATTTTAAGAGAAAGAGGAGAAAATTCACAAGTGTATGCACACATATAAGTGTCGGGAATAATACGTAAGCACATAAGGGAGCAGTTAGCACACAAAGGTATTCCTAGGATTTTCGAAGTGCGAGTTGCATGCAGTTGTGTGTGCATTTTATAAACTAACATACGAGAGGACCCTAGAGGCTATAGACTAGGTCAAGGCAATTAACCTAATTCCCTATAGTCAAGGGCTCTGATACCAATCTGTCACACCCCGATCCTTGGCGGAATCGATCAAGGCGTGATATATTGTTCAAAGTCTCATGATAACTATGTTATAATATGATTAGATTCAATTAAGTACTAAGTAGGCAAACAAGATCTACAACATACAAATAAAAATTCAAATACAAACAATATTTATTACATCAAATTTAAATATTCTTATGGGTTTCTAAGGTATACCCTACTTTTCATCAACTTCATTCTTCAAATCTGCATCATGGGTAAAAACAGGTCAACTACGAGAGTTGGTGAGTAATCTAGTTTTATTAAAGAAAATTGTGAGTTTGAAATATTTATAATTTGAAACTTGTTTTCTTTGGAAGTCGACAAGCAAATATTATTGAGATAACGGTTTATAAATCAAAAATTGAATAACAAATGATAACAACAACAATAAGTCCTCATCCTATATATACATATATATGTATATATATATATATATATATATATATATATATATATATATATATATATATATATATATATATATATATATATATATATATATATATATATATATATATAGGATGGAGCATCTAATCATCATACACACTCAACCACGTGCAATCAATCATCTTAGCGTCCCAAGGCAGGGTGGTCAACCTAATAGCGCTATTATTGTCCATAACGTACCTCAAGAATACGGGCATAGTCATGGAGATTAGACTAAAAATGAAAATACACTACAAGTACATGTAGCGTAAACAAACAACAATTATACAAATAATGATTCACGTATAAATGTCCCAACAATGTCTCAATTGTGATAAAATAATAAAGCGAAGTTGGAACATATTAGAACCACATGATACACCCCAAAAGTATTGAAATTTATAAAATATGGGGTAGATTACTCACATTAGTCCAATAAGGAATGCGCGTGTTGTACGATAGACGGCTCGAGTCAAAATGTCGTAGAACCTAATATAATTAATAGTTTTGGCTTAGGAATCGATAAACGGGAATATAGTATTAATAAAAATAATTAGACACATATTCTTATATTAGATGAATTAACAATAATCCAAATTTTGTTTTGAATATTAATGTATTCATATGTTAAATGAATTTTAAATTGAATTAATTACTTTGCTTAATTAATTTATATTTTCACTTTAGGCAAGATTTTAATAATTTCTTATTAAAATAATAACTAGTCAAATTATAAGTATTTACAGATTTTATATATTATAAACAATTATTTATATGAAATAATCATTAAAAATGCATTTTTACATGCTTAGATATTTAGGAAAATTGTTTTAAATACTAAACAGTAATGAAACATTCTGAAATTATCAGAAAATCATTATTTCATAAAATAGTAATTACTGTAAAATTTTCATATTTTTCTTAACTACTTTAGTATTTATTTAGTATTTTAAAAATTAAACCACAACAAATTTCGGGAAAAATAATAAATGATTCCCAAAAATTCTGGAAAATTAACCATAGTTTTCTAACATTATATTGAGCATACCGTAAATAATTTGGATATTTTGGACTAGGGAAGTATTTCTTATGTTTTTCATTATTAACTAATCAATAAAATCATAAATAATAGGCAAATTTTAAGCAAAATTCATTAGACTTTTTATTTATGATTAAAATGTTACATATGATATTCTGATAAGGTTTTATAATTTTTGGACATGTTTAGCTATTTATTATCAATTTAAACCATTAAATAATCATTAAATCAGGAAAAATAAGCAAAACTTCTTACAAAAATATGTAAATTTTGTCATGGAGTCTTTAAAATGTTAATAAGGTGCGAAAAATATAAAATCTAGTTTTTAGCATACATAACTATATTTTGCAATTTATTTATCTACAACAAAATAAAATATAAAATAAGCATTAAACAGTAATATAAATGCATGAAACTTTACAAATCCACTTTACTGAATATATGGGTTGTTCCAAAATTTTCTCAGAATTTATTGACTGCAAAAAGTATTTTATGTAAATTATTGCCCTATTTTATTGCAATAATTATAGTAATTCAATAAAAATAAGTTATTTTCTGAAAATTTCTAGAACGTCTTATTTTATTGATGGGATTCTGAGAAAAATCAGGTTTATGCATAAAATGAGTTTTAGATAGTTTGGTGGATTTAATTTGTTTCATGTATGAATTTGGAACTTTTAACAACATACCTTGATGAATGCTTCAAGAGGGATGGAGATTTGAGTATATTGGAGTGTTCTTGGCTGAAAAATGAAGATTTCTAGGAGGAATTTTGAGATTGAGAGTGAGAGGAAGAATAGATATGATTTGAGTGGTGATGAGAATAATGTGTTGGGAGAAAAATGAAAGGAAAGATGATGGGATGTGTGAGTGGGAGACAATGGGAATAACCTTTTGCTTTTGGTGGTCTTCATAATTTTCCACTAACACAAGCATGTTTTATATAATATTTTAATTAATATAAGAGTTTTATAAAATTTAATGTAGAGTTTATAAAAATAGAATTTTATAAAAGATAGGTTATTATTTGATTATAACAATCTACTTTGATTTGAAGTTTAATTATAACATTCAAGTTTGATTCTTTTAATTTAATTAGAGCATCATACTTTGATTTAATTTTAATATGGTATCATAATTTAATTTGATTATAGTTATAACGTTATACTATGCTATATTGCTATTAACGTCAATTTATATCGTAGTGTATGAGTTTTGATCCTATTAGCGTCAAGTAATCTTGAGTAGGGTTTATTAAATTTCCAATTGGTTTGGGTTGACCCGAATCCATTTTAGGCGGATGTCACATTAGCAACCTTCTTAATTGGGACGAGGTTTAAGATATGAGCTGCAGTTTCTAAGGCATGACCCCAGAAACTTATTAGAAGTGTAGCACGACTCATCATAGATCGAACCATGTCCAACAACATTCAATTTCTCCTTTCAGACACATCGTTGTGCTGTGTTGTTCTTGGAGGAGAGAATTGTGAAACTATTCTTCAATCCCTAAGATGATCGTAGAATTCTTGATTAAGATATTCTCCGTCTCTATCGGAACGAAACATCTTAATCTTCTTGCCCAGTTGATTCTCTACTTCATTTTGAAATTCCTTGAACACTTCAAAGGTTTCCTACTTATGCTTAATCAGATAAACATAACTGTATCTAATGAAGTCATCAATAAATGTAACAAAGCAGCGTTCACCTTGTCTAGTGGCGGATCTGAACGGTCCACAGACGTTTGTGTGGATTAGTTCCAACAGATCATTGTCTCTTTCACAGCTTCATGTGAATGGCGATTTGGTCATCTTTCCAAGTAAGGAAGATTCACATACATCATCCGACTTTAAGTCGAATGATTCCAAGATTCCATCCGACTGGAGCTTGGCGATGCGATTCTTGTTTATTTGACCAAGACGATAGTGCCATAGACGTGATTTATCGAGAAAATTCTCGTCACAATCAACATTCAAAGTTATACTATTATTCCTACCAACACAAACAACACTTTCATATATGCCATTACAAGGACTATCTTTGAAACAAAACAAATTATTTTTATAAACCAAATGTTGCCATTATCATTATCAAAATAAAATCTAAAACCATCCTCAAACAGGGAATAAAATGAAATAATGTTTCAAGCCATTTCTGGCGAGTAGCAACAATTTATTAACTCAATCGAACTATCACTATTCAGCATTAGCTCATAACTCCCGATCCTTGTAACAACAGCTATTTTTCTGTTTCCCATGATCAGTGTAAGTTCCCCATGCTGCAGCTTCCTACTTTCCTTTAGTCCCTGTATATCAGCACAGATGTGAGTACCACATCCTGTATCAAGGACCCAAGAATTAAAAGTCATGAAATTCGATCATAAATGTACTTGAGGTGCCACATTCTTTGACCCTGTTGTTCTTTAGGTTCTCCAGGTACTTCAGGCAGCTACGTTTTCAGTGTCCCTTCTGCTGACAGTAAAAGCAGATAGCCTCTTTTGGGTCACTCGTAGGGGAACTATCACAATTAGCCTTTCTCTTAAAGCCTTGGTTGCTCTTGGCTTTTCCCTTTCCACTGGGATAAGAACTTTTCTTATGTTCGTCACTACCGTGATGAATGCTAGGACGGGAGCAGGGGAGTTAATGCCACGAGCCTGCTTCATGCTGGCCTTAGCAGTCTTCAGTATCCTGTGTAACTCCATCATGGTCTTGTCCAGGTTGTTCATATTATAGTTCGTGATGAACTAATGGTATGAACTAGAAAGCGAGTTAAGAACCATGTCAATGGTCAACTCCTTAGGCAACTGGATACCAAGATTTTCCAGCCTGTCAATGTATGACTTCATCTTCTGAACATGAGTACATAAAAATGCTCCGTCTTGCAGTTTAAAGGCTATCAAGGACTTGACAATCTCAAATCGTTCCTGCCTGGCTTGCTCTTGGAACATTTCCTTGAACTGCAGGTTGATGTCGTATGCACAAGCATTCTCGAAGCCCTTTTGGAGCTCCGAGGTCATGGTTGCCAACATCAGGCAGGCAACCTTAGTCGAGTCGTCATAGTGCTTATCATAAGCAGCTATTTCTTCATCAGCAGCAGTATCATCTACATCTGGGAGTTCATTGTCTAGGACATACTCTTTACCCTCGAATCTCAAAGCAATCCTCAGAGCCCGGATCCAGTCGAGACAGTTCGGACCTGTAAGCTTTTCCCTTGACAGGACGGAAAGTAGTGAGATGTTTGTTGGTGCAGGAGGAGGAGGAGGTGTTGAAAATACGATAACTGATCTCCACGAATAAGGTTTTTAAGCCGATTACTGTGTGACAGATATGTATTTTAGCTATAATATGCGGAATAAATAAGAGTTGCGGAATAAATATAAACTAAAATTAAGTTACTGAAAGCTATAAATAAATAAAATAAAGCGGTAAATTTAAACTAGACAGTATTTAAATAGACAGAAAGCAGTAAATAAAATAAATGTTAGAAGTTAGAGGTTAGATGTAATAAATGCCATTATCAACGATAAAGTGTTTTTTACAATAAATAAAAGGTTAGAAGTTAGAAGTTAGAAGTTAGATGTCTCGGTTAAATACAGTCCACATATGTTGTTGTTCTCATGGTTCAATTTGTATGTCTTGGAACTTAGTACAATTGATTTATAAAAGTTTAAATAAATCAATAATGGCACAGGTAAATTATTGGAATTATAAAAAGAACTTATCGACAGCAGAGGAAGATGGTGTTTTTATTTGAAGCATCGAATCTTGTTCTTTCCAGTAGGATGAGGTTTTGTGATTTTTGGTGTTTGGGTAGAATGGATTTTTTAATCTTGAGGTTGTGCGGTTTGGTTCTTATAGAAAGGGTGGTATGCTCAGTTTTCTTGCTGAAATGTTATTTCTTCGGTTTTGTGTTGGTTTGGACGTGGGTTTGCTTGTGTATGTGTATTGTAGTTGTATTGGTGCTGTATGGGTTTGGTGTCGGGTTTTATAGAGGTTTTGTTTGGTGTAGGGTTTTATAGAGGTTTTGTTTGGTGTAGGGTAGAGGTTGTTTTAGAGGTTTGAAGTTTTGGTGTCGGGTGGAGGTTGTTTAGAGGTTTGAAGTTTTGGTGTCGGGTGGAGGTTGTTGTTTCTTGCGGTTATATGGTTTGGTTCTTATTGCCAAATTCAGAAATTTGAGTGTCTTGAGGTGTTTGGTCGTGGGTTTCTTTGAGTGTGTATGAGTATGGTGCCAGATTGGCAAGAGGTGAGCTTCTAATTTATAGTTGCTGAAATACAGGGTTCGCGTCGCGACCATGTGCCCGTCGCGTCGCGAGGGTGTTCATCGCTGGATCGGTGCGCTTTTTGTCGGGTCAGTGCGTCTTCGCTGGTATGTCGAACTTTCCGTCGCGTTTCCTTTTCGTCGCCTCGCTTTCGGTCGCGTCACGAAGATGCGTCGCTGAATGTGTCGTTTTTGGTCGCGAAGCTGGGTTGTCGCGTTTAATGCTTCGCGTCGCGACCAGGAGTACCGTCGCGTCGCGATTGCTGTACAATCTGGACTCTTATGTTTTGTTCTTCTTCGCGTCGTACCATGGCCTGTCGGGTCGTGATTGCTGTAGCTAGGTGATATTTTTGCTCTTTGGTGCATAGCATCACTTCCTCAGGTTTGGTTGTTTTTCTCAAAGTTTCTTGGGTCTTGATTCATTCTTGTTTTTGATCTCGAATTCACGCAACCTGAAATAAACTGATAATACTTGTCAGATAAAATAAAAACAGTTCATCTTATTTCAGTGGTGGTCACATACAAAAATATTTTTCAACAATTTCCCCCTATGTGATCATTACTGAAATAAGGACAGATTTAAAAGGTAAGATTGAAAATTCTTGAAATTTGGATAAAACATTTATAAAACCATATCACTTGTTTTGAAAAAGTGTGACTAGATTTTACTTATGTTTTTGAAAAATGTTTGTCAAGAATATTTGTTTCTGAATCAAGGTTTCATGTTCAATTATCAAAGGGTTTTTGTATATGTATTTTCATAATATTCCTTAAGATTTTATAGCATTTATAAAGACGACAAGTGATCTTAATAGGTCGATTCAGATGAACTCTCATAGGTATAGCTTACACTTGACTGAGGTGTTTTGGTTGTTCTGGGTGCAGAACTGGTGTATAATCACTAAAGATGAGTGATATCTCTCAGCTTGAAGGTGTTGAATTATGCTTAATGTGGATTTATACCTATATACTTTATTCACTTGGTCTTCATATTAGATAATCAATCACATAAGACTGGTTTCGGCATTACTCTGAGGGTTTCTTCATTTATGCCATTGATGTTCACTCTCTCTCCGTCGGGAAATACATGTAGAGGGGTTTAAAAATTTTCATAGTGCAGTTTGCAACTAAGAATATTCAATTATGAAGGCTACAGTATCCCGGTAAATCTTCGGTTTTGACAGCTATATATGATAAAGCATTTGAGAATCCGTTGTTTGGAAAATTTTGAGAGATGTCTGTCTTGATGGATTGTTGTTGTAAATCTTCCTTTTCTTTGGTGAAGTGTTCACCTTTGTCTTTATCTTTTCTTGATTTGTGTGAATACACATTGTATAAAAGATATCTGATGTGGTTACCAATTGTGATTTGTTGACAACATTTGTTGGAGATGACTTTGCACTTTGAGATTTGATTTTCATGTTTTCTTCTGGTTTTCTTGGATATGACTTGTCGTTTCTTCAATTGTCAGATTTGCTATGCAAGATGATAAATCTTTTCTTGATGTGGCTTGATTGAGGATAGGGATAGGTGATATAAAAGACAGTTTGTCTAATATATAAGAAAATGATTGTATCGTCCCTGGTCATTTTGATATCTAAGCAAAAATGAGACTAGCATCACGGTATAAGAGTATTAATCCTATAAGTCATAATGAAAACACCTTTGCTCACAGAAATGAATTCCACTTAGCAGTTGAAGACGAGGCACAAATTCTCACATGGGTTTGGTTTTCATCTGAATCTCCTAATCTTATGTCCCTTAATAGATAAAATCGTTATAATTGAAATAAATTCAAAGGGAATAAGAGAGTGTACATAACGAAAATTTTGAAATTTGAACCTTCACTTTAATTAAGAATCAATATGACTGAGAACATTCATCGAGCATAAGTATCTGAAAATTTAGTCAAGAAGATGTTAATCACATGGTTTTATAAAGACTTTAAAAAGATAAAACTTTATCCTAATTTTTGTGATTTTTGATTATGTGGATGTTTTTGGAAAATTTTCGATTGTAGGGTGAGAATGAGGTAATGAAAGTTCCCCCATAGATGATGCACTGGGATCATCTTGGACAGGTGGATTGGGAGTGTTCAAAGAGGGATTTAGTGTTGGTGGTTCCCCGTCGATTTGATCTGCATTTTCTTGGTTTGATTGTGAAGTTTCTGCATCGGAGGTATTGTGGGTTTGAAGTCTCATAGAAAGCTCTGTTTTCCTGTCATATGCTTGGATCAGCCACTATCGATATACCATGTGCCATCCTTGGGCTCTCCAGCACAAAGTGCCTGCAATTAGACAGAAAGTTTAGGTACCTAAACCATGGTGGGTCCTGAGTTGTTAATGGTCTTCCCAAAGTAAGATTTGTTTTTGAAAATCTGTAATTTGAAATGATTTCTGATTTTGTGAAAGGTATCCTATATATGAAGATCTGTTTGATAACCTTTCTTTGTATCTGGGATTTGGATGGTTTTGAAAAATATTATAATGATGGAATGGAATCTGGTTAAATGATGGTTTTTGAAAGTTCCTTGAGAGATTGAAGTTTATTTCTTGAAAGTGACTTTGAATCGGTTTTTGAAAAGGTTTTGGATTAAAAGTTTGTTTTTGTGGCACAGAGACTGGTTTCAAAGGTTTCTCTTGGGTTTCTTTGAAAACTTTGGGCTTGCTTTGTTCTTTTGGTTTAAAGACAGCTTGAATGGGTTGTTTATTTGTCTGTTGTTTCTTTGAATACTTTTGTCCCAGACTGTTATTTCCAATAAAGGTTGAGTTTAAAGAGGGAAAGACAGTTGGAGCAGAAGTACTACCATTATGATGAACATAATTTTCTCCATTTAAGAAATTTTCAAGTTTGATTGTGTCATCATTCTTTGTTAGTTTAGTAGATCTCAATTGATGAGTTACTGAACTAGCAGAGTCTGATTCAGATTTTACAACTGAGTTTTCACAAATTGTCCCATTTTTCTTTTCAGACATTTCATTTTCAAAGGATTCTCTTCCAATTCCTGGTTTATAATTCGTATCAATTTTTCCAGTTCCTAAGTTGTTTGCTTTAGTGAAAATATCATCACTCAATTTTCTAGCAATATTGATAGAATCCAGTTTTCCTTGAAATCTTTGATTTTCGGATTCAAGAAGTTTGATTTGTTTTGAAAAATCATCTAATTTCAGAATCAAACTAGTGTTTATGTCAGTTAAATCTTGAATTTTTAGTTTTAACTGAAGGACTTCTATTTCTAAGGCATCTTTTATTTCAGATGGAAAAACAGATTGATTTTTTATTTCTAAGTCCCTTTTTTGTTTTAGAGCTTCATTTAATTGATCTAAGACGTGATTATATTCTTCTGATTTTCGTTCGACGTCTCTTTCAAGTTTGTCTCTAGTCGTTGTTGATTCTTCAAATCTGAGTTGCAAGGTTTGTAATTCTGATTTGTAGATGTCAGATTTGACTATTGTGTCATGATATAGTTTAAGATCAGCTTTCAAACTGTTCTCAATCTTAGTCATGTGGGACTCAAATGGTGTTCTTGAAAGACCGATTTCTGAGATCATAGACCATACCTGATCGATGACATATGGAGCTCTTGAGTAGTTTGCGGAAGACATTTTGGGTTTTTTTTTTTTTAAAAAAAAAATTTAACGAAAATGTGATGTTAAAATGAAATTTTTTAAAGAAAACTTATTGGTGGTTTATAAAAACGCTACACAAAAGTTTTCGACAAAAATTTTCAAAGTAAATCGCACGAGTAATTTTTAAATGTTTTTTTTAACAAGTGATATTAAGATGAAATTTTTAAAGAAAACTTATTGGTGGTTTATAAAAACGCTACACAAAAGTTTTCGACAAAAATTTCAGACTAAATCACACGAGCTCTGATACCAATTGTTGAAAATACGATAACTGATCTCCACGAATAAGGTTTTTAAGCCGATTATTGTGTGACAGATATGTATTTTAGCTATAATATGCGGAATAAATAAGAGTTGCGGAATAAATATAAACTAAAATTAAGTTACTAAAAGCTATAAATAAATAAAATAAAGCGGTAAATTTAAACTAGACAGTATTTAAATAGACAGAAAGCAGTAAATAAAATAAATGTTAGAAGTTAGAGGTTAGATGTAATAAACGCCATTATCAACGATAAAGTGTTTTTTACAATAAATAAAAGGTTAGAAGTTAGAAGTTAGAAGTTAGATGTCTCGGTTAAATACAGTCCACATATGTTGTTGTTCTCATGGTTCAATTTGTATGTCTTGGAACTTAGTACAATTGATTTATAAAAGTTTAATTAAATCAATAATGGCACAGGTAAATTATTGGAATTATAAAAAGAACTTATCTACAGCAGAGAAAGATGGTGTTTTTCTTTGAAGCGTCGAATCTTGTTCTTTGCAGTAGGATGAGGTTTGGTGATTTTTGGTGTTTGGGTAGAATGGATTTTTGAATCTTGAGGTTGTGCGGTTTGGTTCTTGTAGAAAGGGTGGTATGCTCAGTTTTCTTGCTAAAATGGTATTTCTTCGGTTTTGTGTTGGTTTGGACGTGGGTTTGCTTGTGTATGTGTATTGTAGTTGTATTGGTGCTGTATGGGTTTGGTGTCGGGTTTTATAGAGGTTTTGTTTGGTGTAGGGTAGAGGTTGTTTTAGAGGTTTGAAGTTTTGGTGTCGGGTGGAGGTTGTTTAGAGGTTTGAAGTTTTGGTGTCGGGTGGAGGTTGTTGTTTCTTGCGGTTATATGGTTTGGTTCTTGTTGCCAAATTCAGAAATTTGAGTGTCTTGAGGTGTTTGGTCGTGGGTTTCTTTGAGTGTGTATGAGTATGGTGCCAGATTGGCAAGCGGTGAGCTTCTTATTTATAGTTGCTGAAATACAGGGTTCGCGTCGCGACCATGTGTCCGTCGCGTCGCGAGGGTGTTCATCGCTGGATCGGTGCGCTTTTTGTTGGGTCAGTGCGTCTTCGCTGGTATGTCGAACTTTCCGTCGCGTTTCCTTTTCGTCGCCTCGCTTTCGGTCGCGTCGCGAAGATGCGTCGCTGAATGTGTCGTTTTTGGTCGCGAAGCTGGGTTGTCTCGTTTAATGCTTCGCGTCGCGACCAGGAGTACCGTCGCGTCGCGATTGCTGTACAATCTGGACTCTTATGTTTTGTTCTTCTTCGCGTCGTACCATGGCCTGTCGGGTCGTGATTGCTGTAGCTGGGTGATATTTTTGCTCTTTGGTGCATAGCATCACTTCCTCAGGTTTAGTTGTTTTTCTCAAAGTTTCTTGGGTCTTGATTCATTCTTGTTTTTGATCTCGAATTCACGCAACCTGAAATAAACTGATAATACTTGTCAGATAAAATAAAAACAGTTCATCTTATTTCAGTGGTGGTCACATACAAAAATATTTTTCAACAGGAGGAGGTGGTGGAAGAGGAGGAGTCGGACCCGAGTTGTTGTTATTGTTATTGGTATTGGCAGGCATCTATAAACAGAGTTTTAGTTTAGTTAGTTTTAGTCCTTTAAATAATTACCCAATTTATTTACTAAGACTAGGATCCAAGATCTCCCAGTTATGATGTGAAGAGGGATGCCGTAATCACATCACAATGGTCATCAAGGTAGATAAAACCTTTGTCAGTTTCATTCACTATGAAACTCCTAGATCTGTGAGATTCATTGATTTCAGTCAATAGCATGTTAATCTCGTTTGTGCTCATCTCAAAATTCATGACAGGGATGTCGTGGATCATGAATCAGATGGTGAATTGGCCATGCAGAACCCGCATGATGCCCGGCTTAAGATACGTTTGAGAATCGCGAATGTTACATCATTCTCCAATATAACCTTATCCGACGTGCCGGTTAACCACACAGCTCCACCAGCAGATCATAAAGAGAATGTGTGTTTCTCATGCTGTTGAAAATACGATAACTGATCTCCACGAATAAGGTTTTTAAGCCGATTACTGTGTGACAGATATGTATTTTAGCTATAATATGCGGAATAAATAAGAGTTGCGGAATAAATATAAACTAAAATTAAGTTACTGAAAGCTATAAATAAATAAAATAAAGCGGTAAATTTAAACTAGACAATATTTAAATAGACAGAAAGCGGTAAATAAAATAAATGTTAGAAGTTAGAGGTTAGATGTAATAAACGCCATTATCAACGATAAAGTGTTTTTTACAATAAATAAAAGGTTAGAAGTTAGAAGTTAGAAGTTAGATGTCTCGGTTAAATACAGTCAACATGTTGTTGTTGTCATAGTTCAATTTGTATGTCTTGGAACTTAGTACAATTGATTTATAAAAGTTTAAATAAATCAATAATGGCACAGGTAAATTATTGAAAAGAACTTATCGACAGCAGAGGAAGATTGTATTTTTCTTTGAAGCGTCGAATCTTGCTCTTTGCAGTAGGATGAGGTTTGGTGATTTTTGGTGTTTGGGTAGAATGGATTTTTGAATCTTGAGGTTGTGCGGTTTGGTTCTTGTAGAAAGGGTGGTATGTTCGGTTTTTCTTGCTGAAATGGTATTTCTTCGGTTTTGTGATGGTTTGGACGTGGGTTTGCTTGTGTATGTGTATTGTAGTTGTATTGGTGCTGTATGGGTTTGGTGTCGGGTTTTATAGAGGTTTTGTTTGGTGTAGGGTAGAGGTTGTTTAGAGGTTTGAAGTTTTGGTGTCGGGTGGAGGTTGTTGTTTCTTGCGGTTATATGGTTTGGTTCTCGTTGCCAAATTCAGAAACTTGACTGTCTTGAGGTGTTTGGTCGTGGGTTTCTTTGAGTGTGTATGAGTATTGTGCAAGATTGGCAAGAGGTGAGCTTCTTATTTATAGTTGCTGAAATACAGGGTTCGCGTCGCGACCATGTGTCCGTCGCATCGCGAGGGTGTTCCTTGCTGGACCGGTGTGCTTTTTGTCGGGTCAGTGCGTCTTCGCTGGTATGTCGAACTTTCCGTCGCGTTTCCTTTTCGTCGCTTCGGGAAGATGCGTCGCTGAATGTGTCGTTTTTTGTCGCGAAGCTGGGTTGTCGCGTTTAATGCTTCGCGTCGCGACCAGGAGTACCGTCGCGTCGCGATTGCTGTACAATCTGGACTCTTATGTTTTGTTCTTCTTTGCGTCGTACCATGGCCTGTCGGGTCGCGATTGCTGTAGCTTTTTGTATTTTGCTCTTTGGTTCGTAGCATTACTTCCTCAGGTTTGGTTGTTTTCTCAAATGTTCTTGGGTCTTGATTCATTCTTGTTTTTGATCTCGAATTCACGCAACCTGAAATAAACTGATAATATTTGTCAGATAAAATAAAAACAGTTCATCTTATTTCACTGGTGGTCACATACAAAAATATTTTTCAACACATGCATAACATATAGTTCACATTTTTATATATAATTAAAACGAGTTTTTGTTTTAATACTTTAAGTTAATACTTTTAACTTGGAGAGAAAAACATTGCCCTATCAAACCATTTCGGTAACTCCACATGGTAAAAGGTGTTGGGAGGTGAAGGTGGTGGGCAATAAATGCCACTTAATAACCAACCCCATTTAGGTTCATAAGAACCTTCCTTCTAACCCTATACACGATTTGGTGTGGGTGATTTTGGTCATGGTTTGACCAATGTTTTTAATTTATTGATTCTTTTATATATATATATATATATATATATATATATATATATATATATATATATATATATATATATATATATATATATATATATATATATATATATATATATATATATATATATATAATATTCTAATATATATAAATATATTTTAAATATTTTAGAATATTTCATTTCATTAATTCAATTAAAATTAATTAAAGAAACAATAATATCCTATTGAATAATCATATTAAGGCAACATGCATATAAGGCTGCAAAGCAAGTTAGGAAACTTGCTTGGCAAGGCTAGGGCAGTAACCCTAGCTGCCAATCAAATAAGGAGGCACAGAAAACCCTTCTAAACCCTAGCAATTTTTTATGGACATACAAGGAGGCACAGAAAACGCTTCTAAACCCTAGCTAAAATTGAAAACAAGCAAGGAGGCACAAAAATCACATGGGTGTCGATTTTATCATGCATAAACAAGAACATTCAAGTTTCTAACATGCATCCTAAGATCATAATAGAATTAAAACCATAATTTCTAGCATAATCCTATGATATCGATTTTAACATTAAACATGAAATCACATTTAGCAGTTTAAGATCAAAGTGTTGATATCCTATGAACAGAGGCTTTGATACCACTGTTGGGATTTGATTACATAAACATAATAACATATGCAGCGGAAGACAGATAAGATCAAATCGCAGAAATTCCATGAACAAACTTCAAGATCATGCAGTTCATGATAGATCATAGCAACTATAAAACTTAAACATAATATACATCAGCAAGTCTTCTTGTTTGTGTTCTTGTCAGGGCCACGATTGCTAGGATGATCAGGATCCAAAGTGTGAATCCCTCTAGTGGCTTGTACCTCGTGACACTAGAAAACCAAGCATATCAGAAGCATAGAACTCTAACCCTAGAGAGGGAAGAAATTTCGCAGAGGGAAGGAGGGAGAAAGGAGTTGGCGGCTCAAAAGGTTTTGGGATGTCTTAGGGTGTCACCTAAAGGCCTCTATTTATAGTGTATGGGCTCCTAGGGTTTCAAACTTAGGAGCCTTTTGGAGGCCACACCCCCTGGACTTGTTCCATTGATTATATCTTTAATCAATTAAAATCCAGTCCCTTTAATTGATTCCAAATTAATCCTAGATTAACTTATCAATTAATTATTCTTTTAATTTCTAATTAATTTATTTTCCAATAAATTAATAAAGTAAATATCCTTTCTTTTATATTGACGTTGAATGTTTTTCTGGGTTCTGGGGGCAACCCAAAAGGACTCTAGCTTTTATCAGAAGTATTATAACTAGTTGATGACTTTGCACCCTATTCCAACAAAATACACCATTACAAGTAAATATAATGAAAAGTTAAGATAAATACACTAAAACTAGTACAACAATCAGTCCTGTTCTCGGACATAATAGTAAAAAGTATAGATCGGATTAGAAAATTTTACCAAAGTCAAAAGTCATAGGAAATTTCCTCTGGTTTCCAAGTACACATGAATCAACTCACTTGGAGTTTTGGTTTCGGTGTTATGTTTTAAACACCGGGTAGAGGTCAAAATGTCCCGATTTAGAAAATTTCGTAGAATTGCCTTCTTAAGTCATTTATACATGAAGACTCAATAAAGCAGAAACCTTGACATGTTCCTAGTTGGTCCTAAATGAATGAATGAAGAAGCACGCCCTGGTAGACTAAAAGACATGTTTTAAGAATTATTAAATATATATGGTAGATGCATAAGTATGATCTTAGATGAATATGTATGTATTATAATGAAGAAGTTAAAAGAGCATTTAATCATGTAAGGATGTGTATGCAATTATGTAGGTATAAAATTAACAAAGTCCTTGCTTCCAAGCTTTAGGTCATAACTTGGTAATTTTATTTTGAACTTAATGAAATAAGAACCTAGACACTAAAGCTCTAAGTTATATGGCATAATATATTGTAAAGACTAAAAGAAACATGATACTAGAATAAAGATTGAAACTTTATGGTTTTTGAAAAAATCATATAAAATCATAGAAAACTCATATGAAGACAATGTCAGAACCATTAGAGTATATGTGAGTCAAGTCTCATCCATTTTTCGACCCTTTATCCTGATGTTAATTTTAAAAATGTTTATAACACGAATTGTCCAGTACTATCAAAGCCTGGTTTCAACCTAAAAAGAGGTTTACAGTGAAACTTTTGCAAGGCTGTCATGCTTATCAGCATTGGAAAACTTGTAATTTTAATCTTTTAAAATCGATATAAAATCATATGAAAGTCAAAAAGACATGAGTTCAGTGGCATTAGAAAAGGACGAGAGAATATTTTGTTTCAGCTCTTAAGGTCACTGAAAGAAGATGAGTTTTAATGGGTCAACATAGTAGGACAACTGATGTTGTCCATAAAATCATAAAAACACAAATTATTAAGAAATAATGAAATAAGTTGAGAATTAGTTTATTTTGACCCAATAAGTAATAAGATTAAGTTTTTTTAGGTTGTTACATGCTTTTGTGATATATTGGTATTGGGATTTGCTAGCTACTCAGAGGAATCATGTGAGTTTAATTGTGTATATGTGTCATTATGTGTCTACGTGTGTATGTGCTTGTTATGTTATGATATTGTTGAAAATTATTCTATGTGATGTGTCATAGTTAAAATTTCTCTTTCTGAGGTATCATAGTTAAATTTCCTCTTTGTGAGGTGTCATGATTAAAATTTCTCTTCATGAAGTGCCATAGTTAAAATCCCTCTTTGTGAGGCGTCATAATTTAAAGTTTTTGTGTGATGATAAAAGTTATCCAGCCTCTTCGTGAGGAACATTACTTTTTTGTGTTACATTACATGTGATAGTGTGTGTAGATATGTGTGCTCACTAATCTTTTTGTTTACTCGTTGATATTTAACATTTTCAGGTTTAAAGGGATAATTTTGAAAAGAACACTGTCTAACTGTCTGACGCTTCTACAAGATTTTAGAGTTATGGATTTTGAAGACTTTCTCCTTTTTAAATTATTTTATTTTCATTAGTAACATCATGTATTCTGATATATTTTATTTAATCACGTTTTTTAAATGCTTTATTATTATAAAGAAATTAGGGTGTTGTAGTTTATTTAACATTCGAAATAACAAAGTTGTGTGTGTATGTGTATGTGAATCAGTTAATAATAATAATAATAATAATAATAATAGGAATAAAATAATTATGAAAAAAATAATACTAATAATAATTATAATAACTATAGTAATTATTATGAGAATAATAATAATGATTATGAGACTACTAACAATAACATTAATAATAGGTTAATAATAATAATAATAATAAACATAATAATAATAATAACAAACATAATAATAATAATACTAATAATATTTATAATAAGGGATGTGCTAAAAATACCTCTTTCATGTGACATATGTGTGAGAGGGTCAACCTACACACACTCACACATATCATGTAGGATTTATTTAAGAGTACCCTTATAATAATCCTAATATTAATAGCGTAATCTTAAATAAACCCCATCTATATGTATGAGGTGTGTTAAAAAACCACATGATATGACATGTGTGTGTGTATGTGTGTGTGTGAAAATCAACTCATACAACTCATACACCTACACACATAGGGGGCTTTATTTATGATTACTCATGTGTGGATGTGAATATATATATATATATATATATATATATATATATATATATATATATATATATATATATATATATATATATATATATATATATATATATATATATTCACATCCACACATGAGTAATTATTGTGGAAATTTTGCATCGGAAACATCGGTTAATAATACGCCTTTTCTTGTGGTGCTTTTATAATTCTCTACAAAAAGGTTAATAGATATGTAATGTATATCGAGAGCATCTTGAACATAATTTGTGTTCTTTTCACTACTAGAAAAAAGGCTTTTAATGCATGCATTGCGTGTCATTAAAGGGTACAGATGACATGCAAATGTATGTCATTGAAATCCCTGTCATAAATGAAAGATGACATACATTTATGACAAACCTTTATGACTTACAATGTAAGTCGTAAATTTTTTTTAAACAAATAATATATATATATATATATATATATATATATATATATATATATATATATATATATATATATATATATATATATATATATATATATATATATATATATATATATATATATATATAGGGTCCCGTTTCGGTGAGGACTCGTAAGGACACCTTAAAAGATTTTAAAAAAATATTAAAAAATACAAATAATAAAATCAAGAATAGTACTATATCATTATAAAAAATTGGAAAAAAAAATTTAGATCATTGAAAAATAGTAATGATACAAATTTTTTTTATTTTTTGTGGATCATTAGTTCATTATAAAAAAATAATTATCCAAAAGTTTTTTTTCGAATTTTTTTTCTCGAATATAGTACTATGATCCATTTTATTAGTTATATATATTTTTTATTTTTTTTTATTTTTTAAGGTGTCCTCACGAGTCCTCACTTTAAGAAGAGTCCTCACCCGATCGCTTATATATATATATATATATATATATATATATATATATATATATATATATATATATATATATATATATATATATATATATATATATATATATATATATATATATATATATATATATATATATATCCAAAGCTACGCAACAACCACAAGAACCATGCCAATTGTGAATCACGATCATTCAATATGCCTAATATCTTAATATATACAACTATAAAACCATCCAAGTAAACTTTTAACAAAATTCAGCTTAAAGTACATTCCCTTTTCCAACGAATAGTTTCCGAAAGAATCAACATAACAAAAACAACAAATTCAAACAGAACAACATCGCCATTAAGCTTCTACTTCTACTTAATCGCCCTTTCCATCCTTGTGTTTCCGCTGCAGTAAAAGCCATATTTTCCACCTGCACAATAACATATCAGGTGAAGCTTTTGAACTTATTGTTGTATATGGGATCAAATGGAACATAAAAACAAACCACAAATGCAAAAAGCAACCACAATAAGAGATCCACACCACCACTAGCCACTACAAGACCACCAGAGATCACATTTATATCAACATCAATCGGTTATGACCACCAAAAATAGGATTTATGAAGCTTGAAAAACTAAGGTTTTAAAACAAACATGATCGTATAACTAACCAAGTAGATAACCATAAATTTTGACATATTCAAAATTTTTACATTCAATAATTAACCAAGTAGAAGATTACTAAATCCACACTTACTTAAAGAATGTGATACCTCTCTTATTAGATGGAATTGAGCTTTTTTTTTCTATTATTAATAACTAAACTATTTGATTAAATCAACAGGTGCATATACAAACTTCATAATTGATACAAGATGTTACCTGATGATAGGTCCTGATAACAATTAGTTTCATATGTTTTGTTTGTACAGAACTTCTAAATCAGAACTTGTAAACTGAAAATAAACTTCAATCTTGAAACCTGATAAGAAGTTAACGAAACATGATGAGAAGTTAACGAAACCTGAATCTGAATCATGAAAATAAACTTCAATCTTGAAACTTGATAAGAAGTTAATGAAACCTGATGAGAAGTTAACAAAACCTGAATCTAAATCTTGAAAATAAACTTCAATTTTGAAACCTGATAAGAAGTTAACAAAACTTGATAAGAAGTTAACGAAACCTGAATCTGAAATTTGAAAATAAACTTCAATCATGAAACTTACAGGTAATCAGACTTGCAGAAACTGAAACTATTCGGATAAGAAGTTAATGAAACTTCAATTAGAGAATACGAAGAGGTCAAAGGAGGCAGCGGCTAAGGAGGGGGGAGGCGGAGCACAAACATAATGAAATCGGAGGTGGTAATCAGACTTGTAAGCTGAAGTTAACAAAATATGGATGAATATCAAATGATGAAATCGACAAGTGAAGGCGGATGCAGATGTGGGGGAACCTGTAATCAATCGGGTTTCCAAATCTCGCAAACATACCAAGTCTGATTGTCGGAGAATCGAAGAATGCGAGGCTGAATCGGAGAATACGACTCGACTTAATCTTATTGATCCTTGGAGCATTTCACGTTAGTATATGGGAGAATTGGAGAAGAATAGAGTAATCGACTGAGAAGGGAGGCGGGGATGAAGTGAGAAACCCTAGATATCGGGTTAGGATGAGAAGAAAAAAATGTTGAAGCGTACAGTAAGAAAAACCCAAGATGACACACTTTTTTATAAAATGACATTAAAGTGTCTCCTGTATTTTTTCCTTCTGATTATGACATTAAAAGATGACGTACATATATGTATGTCGTAATCATTATAAAAGATGACATAAATTTACCACATACAATTATGTTTGTCATAAATTATGTATGTCATAAATTCTTCAGATTTTATTAAAGATGACACTTTCTTAATGACATACGTTTTTGTTTGTCATAAAATTAGTGTGTGTCGTAGTTCGTATGTCATTAAAAGCTATTTTTCTAGTAGTGTTTCTTAAGGATGAAAAAATAAATACCTAATCAATATACATTATTCAAGTATTGCAACTTACTTTGATGAAAAGACAAATACCTAATATATATTCAAGTATGCAACTTACGTCAAGCAGCGTAATTCACATAACACGATGTTAAATGCACAAACCTAACAAAGTGTGACACTTATAATGCTGAATACAAACTTAAGTAATTCATGGTATGGCAATTAATTAGTGCTGAAATTAATTCAGCCTAACTTGTACCACTTCTTAACCAACACAAGATAAGTTAAATAAGTTAACTAATTAATAAGGATAAGCTAACTAGGGGTGTTTGTTTGGATAGATCGGTTCAATCCGATCTAATCTAGTGAATCCAAATAGATTTCAGTTTTCAAAACATGGATCCAAATAGTCCAAACTCAAAATCAAATTTGATCCGAACCAACCAAATTACAATTTTGTTGGATCGGATTTTTTTAATTCGGTTTTCATGCTTCGAGTCATTTTAAACATATACATATAACTTGAATATTAGCCAAAAATCTAATAAAGAAGCGAAAACAAAATATTTAGTTGTGAATTAAAATTTATAAACAACTACTAATAAAAATAATTTACAATTTATATTAAAGACAAAAACCCATTAAGAAAAAGTGTGTGTATATATATATATATATATATATATATATATATATATATATATAATGTATGTATGTATGTATGTATGTATGTATGTATGTATGTATGTATGTATGTATGTATGTATGTATGTATGTATGTATGTATGTATGTATGTATGTATATATATATATATATATATATATATATATATATATATATATATATATATATATATATATATATATATATATATATATATATATATATATATATATATATATATATATATATACTAGTTGTAAGACCCGTGTATTACACGGGATGATACAAAAAATTTTATTAATTAAGAATATCTAAACATTAATAATTTTACATAAAAAAATTGTTTGTGTATCGTGACATCTTGCTTTTGATTTTTACTATTACGACTTTGTATTTTGATAAATATATTTGATTATGAGAATGTCACCGGTACTAAAATCAAATTCACTATTATGATTGTAATCGTTCTTCAAAATATTATGATGTGATTTGCCTATCTATTGTCTCTCAAATCATTCTACACATTAAAAAAATAATATGATATTAAAAAACAATTAATTTTGAAATTGAATGATAATTAAGCCGATCATTAAGGAGTTATAAACGTTTCAAACAAATTAGTTTTTTTAAGAATTTTAAAATTCTATTAAAATGACATGTGGCAAATTCAATGAGGAGATGACATGTGGCTTTTGAGTTACTTATTTATTAGGATAAGATATATATATATATATATATATATATATATATATATATATATATATATATATATATATATATATATATATATATATATATATATATATATATATATATATATATATATATATATATATATATATATATATATATATATATATATATATATATATATATATATATATATATATATATATTAAGGTTTTTTATTGGGCCGTAATTTCTAATCTACTAAAAACCTTTTATTAGAATTCAATAAATAATTAAATATATAATTAAAGAATAAAAGTATAAGTATAAATAAAGAATTGTCTATTCGGTTTTTTTTGGACTATTCGGTTCTTGTTGTATAAACCAAAACCAATTAATCCAAAATAATAATTCTGTTTTGTTTAAAAACCAATCCAAAAATCAGAATATCTGAACCAAATAGTTCAATCCAAATTGTCCAATTGGATAATTCGATTTTATCCAAATAATAAACAGCCTTAAAGGTAGCTGGTAAATGTTTAAATGTTTCTATTACTCTTGTGAATGCTTAACAAGAGAGAATTACACAAGTTGATGGATGCTTTATAAATGAAGAAAATTACGTATTCATTCGGAGGAGCAAAACTACATGATTAAACATGTACTTGAATTTACACTTTATAGGATATTTACAATACAGTTTCTTGACGAAATCTTGAATGCTCAAACATGGCAGACATGCCCCACAGAATTACACACACACACGAGAGAGAGAGAGAGAGAGAGAGAGAGAGAGAGAGAGAGAGAGAGAGAGAGAGAGAGAGAGAGAGAGAGAGAGAGAGAGAGAGAGAGAGAGAGAGAACGTAGAATTGTGGATGGTTATGTTGCAGAGGGAGAAGCTTCCAATGGTGAAGAAAAGTAAGAAGAGAGTTCAGGAATATTATGGTCATGTAGAGACAGATAACCCTAAATTGCAGTGATAACAGAACCCAAAATGGGAAAATAGTTACAGAAACTAAATTCGAAATTAGTAAGAATAATAACAACAATGGCGTAATTACGTTGACAGAGCACCGATCCGGCGATTATGGGTTTAATCGAACCCATTGGTACCTTCCTTTCGTCGGAACGTCTTTCATGATATCATAGTTGTACCTGATAAACATAATAATTTAAAAATGACTAGTCGAGGTTCACGTTAATAATTTATATCATGCACAAACCGCCGTAGCTAGTTGCTACTTACTTTTCTGCGAAGCGTTTCTGTTCGTACTTCTCCGCTTCAGAGAAAAATTCGTCAAGCTCGGCCGGAGATGGAGTCTTTGCCGGTGATGGTGGTTTACGACGGGAAGTAGCCTCGTTTGCCCGTGCCGGCGTCTTCTTCTTCTTTGGAGGAGTTGTGGATAACGACTCCATTTCTTCTGTTTCCAAGGAAACCACACTTGATGCAGATGTGTCTTGACTGTAGATTAACAAACATGAACACAAGATTTAGTGGTGTGGATTATTTATAAACAGACCAATACGAAATGGTGGAATTAATCAAACTTAGTTCCAAACAGACATATTATTATAATAAGTGAAATGAGAATCATAATTTCGAGTTATTAATTGCTTCACCTGAAACCGTCGTTACTGGACATGTAGATTTCGGTTTCGGAAAGACACTCAGCCTGTAAGTGAACATGAACATCCATCGAATTATTTACTGATAATTAAGATCTACAGCAAGTGAAGCCCAGCCTAGCTGGGTGGATGCACCCGGGTTATATACCCATGTGGTGGGAGATCTGGAGTTCGACTCCGACTAACCCCATGTGGGGGATTTTCCTGAAAGGCGAATTAGGTGGAGGGGAAAGGCCTTTGCGCGCCTTAGGTAATCGCCAACCGCCCTGGGTTGCGGGGTTGATTACCCTGTGAAACCATATATCTATCTATTCGCTCGTTCCAAAAAAAAATTAAGATCTACAACACGTAACGAAAACAAATTCATTACTCCAGCTTTTAGGAAAAAACAGGTGATTTGTTTACTAGAATTTTGAATTTCAAACCTTCAGAAGTGGTCTCGAATCGTCATGTATAGAGCACGTAAACGACGAAACATAATCAGAATCACCAGAAACCGCTGTCAAATAAACATTTTCACGGAAATTCACGTCAAGGTTATCACTTTGACACTGACATTGAAGCTGAAAAGCATTCTGCTGATCTTGAGAATTTAGTCTTCTTCCTTTACCGGTGCCGGAGCTCGTAACATCTGTATCTCTACTCCGCCGCACGTCTCCTTGCGAGTTTGAAACCTCCATCACCAAAACCACTTCAGTTCCTTCGAATCCGATTGTACCCGTTTCCTCAATCAGAGATTATAAATCATATATCGTACATACAAGTTGCTGTGTAATCTTTGGATAAATCAAACTGAAAGAACGAACCTCTAAAGCTAAATGAGAATAGATAAAGGGAGAGATAGAGTGGACATAAAGGATTAAAGGTGAGGGTGGGATATGATCGGACGGTGGAAAATTTAATGAGTCGCTTATCATGAATAAATAAGCTACTGTATAATACTCAAGTAGCTTCATCGAAAGTAAATACATGTAGCATGCATCAATGTTTTATTACTTGTTTACTTTCATAATCGCCGCAAAGGGTCAAAATGTATTCAGGTTTTTTTTTTTTTTTTTTTTTTTTTTTTTTTTTTTTGAAACGGTCGATACTTATATTAATAAACAGAAAAAGAGAAAAACAACAAGCGAGCCTAACAAGTTGCTAGACTGCAGTGGAAGAGTTCAAAAAAGAAAAAGAGAGACAGGAGTCACCACACACCAATCACAAACATATTACACACAATGTAGTGGGCATGCACACCAATTTTCCCATAGAATCTTCCACATGCATGTTGCTTCTCCAACTGATCGATAAGAAGATCGAGGATTGAATTTGGCCAAAAGCATATTGAGTTGAACAGCTTCTCCCTTTGACCACCCTTTCATTACGAATCTTCCAAATCTGCTAAAGCAACCCGTAGCATATTGTCGACAATATTTTATTCCGCTTAGCATAATAACTCCCAAATTTTGCATATTCTATCACTTCATTCGTGGAACCCAAAGCGAAATTCCCAAGATTGCACCACTTCCATACAAGCTTAAAGATCTCCTTCGTGTGAGGGCAGTTAACAAGTATATGTTTGACCGTCCCAATATCCGAATTGCACCTGCAACAGATAGATGATTGAAGTCGAACTCCTCTTTTAATCAATCCTTCCGCTGAGGGGATCCTTCCTAATAACGCCCTCCAAACAAAGCACGTAACTTTGATCGGCACCTCTTTCAACCAGACGGTGGGGACATGTACATTGTTTTTCAAAGGTCGATCAATTAATTCCCGAACCGCAGCCACCGAGAACCTGTCGTTGGAGGCAAAACTACAAGACCACGTATCTGGTACCAAGTTAGGGCGAAAATCCCCAATGAGAATAAGGAGTAAGTTAAAATCGTGAACCTGACTTGACCATTGCAGATCTTGTTTCCATTCCCATTTATACCCCGTTTCCAAAATCCTTTGACTAAGTATACATTTTTTTCATCTTTTCAAGTTGATAAAATAACGGAAACCTATCTTTCAAAATACCGTGTCCCGTCCAATCATCCAACCAGAAATAAGTGTTATCTCCGGATCCCATCACCTTGTGAAAAATGTTATTAAACTAAATTCCACTAGTAGCTAAGTCAACACCAGCACCCACAATATGATTCCATACACCCGGTATGCAGGAATTAGACAATGAGTGAAACGGTTTACAAGAGAGGTTATGAATATCTGTTATGACCCGAAGTTGTAAAAACCCCATGCTAGTTTGATACGACTATATGAGTTTTGGGGGTGTTTGGAATTGTTTATTTGAATTGTTACTAATGAATTTTAGTGTTAGGATATAAAAAACTTATTAAGCATTTAATGACTTAAATATAAAACTTTTGATAAGTTTCTTTTACACATATAAGCATCATTTGACAGACATAAAAAAAATAATTTATCTGCTTATTACATTTTTCCAAGTATTTTTTTAGAACTCTATTTTGACACCGGATAAGCTAGTAAACATTTTTACTATAAAACATAGGTCGTTTCAAATAAGCAATCTCAAACACCTTCTTAGGCTCTGTTTTACGTGCCGGCTGAAAAGCTAGCTTTTATCTTATAAAATAGCTTATCAATAAGTTCTCTCAAGTAGTTTATCAAAAAGCTAGCTTATAAGCTATAATAAGTTAATTTTGTGACATTATCAAACACTAAATTGCAATAGCTCAACTACTCAAGTAGTAAGCTAGTTTATGCACGTTAAACAGAGTATTAGTAAGATATCTCAACCCAATTAATTATCTGGTGACGCGACGCGACATGAAATTTAAACGGGTAAGGTTAGAGTTGAGAATTTCAACTCCAACAATGATTTATTTCTTAACATGCAAGTTTTTTTAATTCACTAGATATACTACCAAAACCATATATAAAAGAAAAACTCTCGTTTGAGTCGCCTTGTGTAGTGGCATACTTCATAGTCTCACTCGGCCACTCTCTCATGCTTACACTACAAGAAATTGAGTCTATAGGGACGAAACCTATAGGGACGACAATTGTCGTCACAATAGACTACCCTATAGAGACGACAAGTCGTTTCTATAGGGTGAAGAGTCAAAGTTGGACTTTTAAGGGTATAGCAAGGACAAGTCATCGCAACGGGATGTGGCGGGACTCGAAATTTTTTTGGCGGTTTTCTGAAAACGTATAGCGACGACAAGTCGTTACTGAAGCTAATTAATTCTTTTTAATGTTTATTTGATTATTTTCAATGGTCGAACCCTATAGAGACGACATGTCGTTTCTATAGGGTAAGGGCAAAACTGGACTTTTAAGGCTATAGCGACGATTAGTCGTCGCACCAAGGCTAAGCGGGAAACAAAATTGTTTTGGCGGTATGCTGAAAAGGTATAGCGACGACATTTAGTCACTGAAGCTAATTTCCTTTTTTTTTTAATATTTATTTGATTATTACCTGCGACTTAGTGGAACGATGACGTTTTGGAGTTGGCTATAGCAACGACATGTCGTCGCTATAGCCTTCCCCCAGCCCTAAAACCATCGCGATTCCTTTCTGCCTCAGACGCTTTTTTATGTTGTTTTCTCTGCAGCGGCTTGGCGATTTCCGGCGACTAAGGGTTAGCTCGTCGATTGAAGTGATTTCTGGCTAAGCAAGGTAATACATTGTCCCTTATTACATCTTTGCAGCATTATAATGACTTGATTTTCGTGTTCATCGTTTTGGTAGCCGAATACGGTGTCTTCGGTGGCTGTGGGTTGCTCCGGTGGTGTCGCCGGTGGCTATGGGTTGCTTTACTGGTGTCTCGGGTTTGCGGTGGTAAACAAACTCACAATTCCTTCTTGCTGTGTATCACATACCGAGGTTCTTTTTTCATTCTATTTTTCTAATTTTGAACGATTTAATCACTATTAAACAAAATTGCTCGCTTAATCTGTCCATTAATCACCATGATTTGTAGATTACATGTTGATTAATGGATTAGAACATCGTTTTTGACATCTAGGACCTTTATGTAACAATTTTTGAAATCTGCATAATTTTTACTTTAGCCCCTGAATTTTGTAAGTTGCTGAAATTTTGGCAAATCAGTTTATTATTAATTTTTTTTGTTCATTTTATGCTTAAACATGACTTAGGATGGATATGCATTGATCAAACTCTTAAATTGTCCATTAAGTGCTTATTAATAAGTTGAATAGGATTAGACTGTTAAGAAATTTTATATCTATCAAAATTTCAAGATAGCCCCTAAAGTTTGCTAAGTTTCAACATTTTCACCAATTCATGTCTATTTTTATTAATTCATGTATGAATGCTATGATATTTTTTAATTTACACAATAATGGTATGTGATACACATGATAATTATAATAGAATTAAAGGAAACGTATGTATATATCCTTTTGTTTCACAAAATTTTACATATATACACTATATATATATATATATATATATATATATATATATATATATATATATATATATATATATATATATATATATATATATATATATATATATATATATATATATATATATATTACAAATAAAATACCATTCTAAAAATAAAAAAATAAAAAAATATATATAAACATGCATTGCATTAACCTTAGTTGTATCCCCGCTCGAAATGAATTTAGAAATTCATTTCGGGCAGTCCCCATTTTGGGACTGCTTTTTAAATATTTTGTTTCATTTAGGATGTGAATGAATATTACAGATTGAGTATTTAAGGAAAAATCGATACACATTTCTCTTTACTCCTACGAGTTTGCGTTTCAAACGCATACTTGGGGAGTTAAGGGGAAATGCTGTCGATTTTTTTCTTAAATACTCAATCTGATAATATTCATTCACATATGAGACAAAGTATTTAAAAAGTGGGTTAGGTGGCCACCTTTAGACAAACAGGTAGTGGGTTCATACGGTGCATTCATCCAATCAGCCTCAACTTACACAAATCCTAAAAAAAGTCTAACTTATTATAACTAAACACAAACTAATTAGCATGCATACGATCTAAGTCTTAATAATGAAACAGTAATGACAATTGATAAGAGCTGGATTAAAGAGCGAAATCGGCGGTCTCCAGTGTTCTTGGAAGGTCTAAGGAACTTCATAGAGATTGCCAAGAACCATGTAGACGATGAAGGGAAAGCATTTTGCCCATGTAGAGATTGTGTGAATTCGTACCGGCACGTTATGTCTACGATTTACGCCCATGTGCATGATCGTGGCTTTCAACAGACGTATAAGATATGGACTTATCACGGCGAGGAATATCCCACTTCCGATTTAGACACACTTTGGGCTGCAAGAAGACATACTACAACAACGCATGAGATGTTTGACGTAATAGATGATGTTATGGCAGAGCAATATACATTTGAAGAAAATAGAAACGAAGAGGGAAGTGGTGCGGACCCGGAATTTGATGCATTGTTTGAAGAGCTCAATACGGAGTTATACCCTGGCTGTACCTGGATGTCTTCTCTAAACTTTCTAGCAAAAATGATGCACATTAAAGTTATCAACAAATGGACAGACAGTTCATTTGACCAACTTTTAGAGTTTCTTAGAGTAGTGTTCCCGAAACAAAATAAGATTCCAGCTTCCCACTATGAGGCGAAGAAGAAGCTGAGAAAGATTGGATTAGGATATCAATCTATCCATGCTTGTGTTAATGATTGTGCTCTGTATTGGAAGGAGAATGCCTCATTGCAGAATTGTCCCGTCTGTAAAGAGAGTAGATGGGTTGACAAAAACACAAAAGGGAAGAAAGTGCCACAGAAGGTGTTACGTTACTTTCCTTTGACTTCCAGGCTTCGTCGAAGGTATAGTTCCAGATTCACTGCAAAAGATATGACTTGGCATAACACTGGGCGTTCGGATGATGGTATGATGCGTCACCCGGTTGATGGGAAGGCATGGCAAGAATTTGACAAGAGATATCCTGAGTTTGCCAAAGAACCTAGGAATGTCCGCTTGGGTTTGGCTGCTGATGGCTTTAATCCATTTAGTAACATGACTCAGCCTTACAGTATGTGGCCGGTAATATTGACAACGTACAACACACCACCGTGGTTATTAATGAAAGAGTCTTCTTTCATGCTGACACTGTTAATCCCTGGCCCTAAATCACCAACGAAAGACATTGATGTGTTTTTGAGGCCTCTAGTGGACGAGTTGAAAACTTTGTGGACCGAAGGAGTCCAGATGAGAGATGCATCAACCAACACTCTATTCACGATGCGTGCAGCATTGTTGTGGACGATCAACGATTATCCAGCTCGTAGCAGTTTGTCTGGATGGAGTGGTCAAGGTTATAAGGCATGTTCCACTTGCAACAAGGACACACCATCGATCCGTATAACCAATAAGATAGCTTATGTTGGTGACAGACGATTCTTATGTAGCAACCATAAATGGAGGGACAGTTTGTTGTTTAATGGCCAAAAAGAGTCAAGAAGGCCTCCCAGAAGATTTAGTAACGCAACAATATTAAAGCAGTTGAAGTGCGTCTCGGTCCGTCTTCCAGGGAAACATCCTAAGTTTGGGGGTAAGAAACCGAAAAGAAAGCGTACTGAACTACTGTACAATTGGAGCAAACGGAGTATCTTCTACGAGCTTCAGTATTGGTCTTCTCTTGAACTAAAACACAATCTGGATGTCATGCACATAGAGAAGAACGTATCTGAGAGCTTATTAGGTACGTTGGTGATGAACGACAAATCAAAAGACACTCAAAAAGCAAGAAAAGATTTGGAAAATTTGGGTATTCGCGAAGATCTATGGATGCAACAGAAAAACAACAAGACACATCAACCACATCCTCCTTACTCTTTCAAACCAACCGATCGTGTACGTTTCTGTCAGTTCATTAAAGAGGTGAGACTACCCGATGGCTTTGGATTGAACTTTAAGAATAAGGTGCCTTCTAATGCTTCAAATGTCATGGGTTTAAAGTCTCATGATCATCACGTACTCATGCAACGATTGCTACCAATAGGGGTCCGAGCTGGCCTGCCTTCAAATGTTTCAACAGCTATCATTGACCTTTGTACATTTTTTAAAAAAATTTGTGCACGGTCAGTGAATGTGAAAGACATGTACGATGCACATAATGAGGTCATAAAGATACACTACTAGAAAAATAGCTTTTAATGACATACGAACTATGACACACACTAATTTTATGACACACAAAAACGTATGTCATTAAAAAAATGTCATCTTCTTTAAAAATCTGAATGATTTATGACATACATCATTGTATGTCGTAAATTTGTATCATATTTTATAATAATTACGACATACATAAATGTATGTCATATTTTAATGTCATAATCATATAAGAAAAAAAAACGGGAGGCACTTTAATGTCGCTTTATAAAAAATGCGTGTCATCCTCGCCTCCTCATACACAACTCGACAGATATTAGGGTTTTCAGGTCAATCTTTTACGTAAATTGGTCTTCAAATTTCTGCCTCCCTTCTCTTCGTTCTTCTCGGTTCTCTCCCTTCGATCAGCTTCTCTCGCTTCTCTCGTTCTTTTCTCGGTATAGCAAGCACTTTTTAGGGTTTTCGATTCAAGGAAATCGATTCAGGGAAGTGGTATTGAATTTAGGTCGGCCTTGCTCCATCGCCAGTCTTGCTTCTCATGAAATCAATCGGAACTAGGGTTTCGTATGAGGTATGCTGCTTCGATTAAAGGTGTAGGCTTCGATTTTTATCTCATTTCAGTATCTCTAACCCTAATCTTCCTCGTCTTTCGTCACCGGCGACCTGATCCCCCATCGATCAGAACAACAAAATCCACGAGGTGAGCATATACAATTTATAGACAGAAATCTCGATTATCTCTCTACACCAACCAATTCTTGCTGATTTACTTTTATATTTAAAGTTTTTTTGAGTTTTGTTTGCAATATCAGACAATGAAATACGAAGAATTTTGAGTTTTTCGGTTTTTTGTTGAGGGAATATATCAGATCCACACTATCTTTGGCTTCGATTATATCAAATCCATGCTATCTTTGGCTTCGAATTTATCACGTGACAATCGGACCTGGTATGTTTTTATTGTAGGTAAGTTTATATTGAAGTTTTTATTGATAAAAATATTATACTTGGTGTCTTTATATCGATACCTTCTTCTGTTCAAATGGATTCGTTCAAATTGATTTGGAAAATGTATTTTTAGAACCCTAAACGCCGTCAGAATCATGGATTCGATTGGTATCTTGATTTTGTGATTTTGATTACTTGATTTACAGATTAATGCTAAAGCAGACAAATTGATTTACAGGTATTTTCATATTTTTGTCAAATCTAGCTCTTGATTTGTTTTTTGATTCTGTTTTTGCAGGCATATGTGTGCTTGTATGTGGAACCTTTCAAATCCGTGAACTTTTATTGTTAAATGCAATAATAACAATTTTCAAAGTAAAATTTGTACTATTGGTTTGTTGGACAGAATTCGTGGTGCTGCTACGTATTCTTTGATTGCTGTTGCGTCTTCTACACTTGAATTTTTATCGCTAGTAGGGGAAAAGTCCATAGATCTTTCCAGGTTTGCTCCTCTTCCCCTTTCCTCCTTATATTTGTTATTTTTCTTGTTGTTTTTGTAACAAAATTGCTGAGTTCGGACATTGTTTTTTCATCTACTTCTTTTCTTCTTTTACTTGTTCTTTTTCTTATTTTTTTCTTGTTAGAACTTGCTGAGTCTGGATTATATGTTCTTTTCTCCTTGTATTTTGGTTTATCATTCAACCTAAGAAAGTAACCTGTGATAAGGACCTATCAAAATCAAGCTCCATATTTGTCTCACGCAAATTTTATCTTGGAAACCGATTGATTTTAACATCTCAAAAAGGCATCATAATTAGTTGCTTTTTGAGTCAAAGTCAACTATATTAGCTTGATTAGTGTCATCGACTTCCTTGAAGGCTAACTAATTAGATGCCCTTCGTGTAGAAATAAAATCAATATTAGGAAAAGAAATGCAAACAAAGATTTATACATAATTGCTTATAAAACATAAAAATTTTAGTGAATAGAGAACCTCTCGATTATGACTTATTCTATCTGATAGAAATTGATCATATGGTAAAAACTTTCCTTTATAATTTTTTATAACTTACTGAGTTTGATTCTATTTATTTGGCAGCATTGGGAGCTTTCAAAATCCAGGCTCCTGTGGTCAAGTGTATGATATGAGTGCTTGAGGGGTAATTCTATCCAATATCGAATATGAAGTCAAGATCAAACCAGGTACTGGTTGCATTTGTAACTTTGATTATTGATGAGTATATGATGTCAACTTGCATTTAAATATGAAAAACTGATGATTATAAAGTTTTGAGTTAACGGATCATTTTAACTTTTCATTTTGTGATTATTGGTATACCAAGTTCATTATTTTATCTTTATTATTGAAATAGTAAGGGACCCCACAATTTTTTCATATGTGGGTTTGCTCATCTTCCCCCTATCTCCTTATATTTGTTATTTTTCTTGTTGTTGTTGTAACAAAATTGTTGAGTCTGGATTATATGTTCAATAACAACGTATAATATTTAAGTTTTGTTCTCGATTGTCAAATTATCATGTTTGGAGTGAAAACTAAATTAGGTTAAAAGCACACTATATATGCCTTCCTGATGTTGATTCCAGTTCTGGTTTTGTAGTTTTTAATTCAAAATCGTTACCATATAGATGAACCGTATTTCTAGATTGTTTGTGTTCTATATGCAATTCTCATTTGTTTCTCAATTTACAGATTAATCATGGATTGAAGAAGTCACTATACAGATGAAGTGGAAACATGTTTCCAGAAGTAGCAAGTTGGGTTGGAACTTAGGATATAAGCTATAAAGTCTACATTATTTTCCAGTTTGTAATGAATGTTTATTGTGTTTTATAGATTAATGAATGTACCGGTTTGAAATGAATGTTCACTATGTTTCGTATTAATGATATTTTATTTCATATTAATATACATTAAGTTTATTGTTTGATTTAATTTTAATACTAGTGAATCATATATATATATATATATATATATATATATATATATATATATATATATATATATATATATATATATATATATATATATATATATATATATATATATATATATATATATATATATATATATATATTATTTGTTAAAAAAAAGTTTATGACTTACATTGTAAGTCATAAATGTTTGTCATTAATGTATGTCGTAAATTTACGACACACAAATGTGTGTCATCTGTCATTTATGACAGGGGCTTCCTTGACATACATTTGCGTGTCATCTGTACCCTTTAATGACACGCAATGCGTGTCATTAAAGGCCTTTTTTCTAGTAGTGATACTAGGTAATTTGGAGTTGATATATCCACCTGCATTTTTTGACATAATGGTCCATCTAATTCTACATTTACCTGAAGAATCTATTCTTGGAGGGCCTGTGTATATGAGGTGGATGTACCCTTTTGAGAGATACATGAAAAAACTGAAAGCCTATGTTAGAAATAAAGCCAAACCTGAAGGTTCGATAGCAGAGGGTTATGTTGCAGAGGAAGCATTGACATTTTGCTCTATGTATCTTGAGGGTATGCAAACCAAATTCAACCGTCCTGATAGAAATACGGATGATGGCATGCCAAAGAGGCAGTTTTCTGTGTTTTCATCACAATGTCGACCAATGTCCAAAAAGAAAATCATTGCTCTTTCTGGAGAGGCCAGCAAAGCATTACATTGGTTTGCATTAGAGAACTGTGATGAAGTAAAAGACTATTTATCGTAAGTATTTTATTTCTTTATAGTTTCGTTGTTGGTATTGTCATAAACTAATTTGTACATTTTTCTGGTGTACAGCCAATATAAAGCTAAACATCCTCACACTGATGAAAAAGCTAAATTCCCGTCATGGTTCAGTGATAAGGTGAATACATTATACGGTATTATATATGAATCTAAAGTATAATATTATATAAATTATCAATTTTATATTTTTCTCCAGGTCTATCGTCTACAAAAAGAAATGTCCCCGGACTGTACCAATGAATTAAAGGCATTGGCACATGGCCCGTTGAGCGCATTTTCTTACACTGCTTGCATCGTATGGTGGGGCTGAGCCTCCACGAGGCCCAGATAGGATTCCTTCGACTTGCGAGTCATGTAAGTAACTTGTTCCAATTTATTGTATGATTTTATATTGGATATAGTTTTTTACTTACTAACTTGTCAATTACATGTATCAATGCAGCCAAACCTAAAAAGACTCGTGGAAAGGGAAAAGACTTAAATCTTCTAGAAGAGTTTGCAAAAAACAATGAGCAACCGCTCCCTCTTTTGTTAGATGACGAGGGACAAAAGTTCAAAATGATCGGAGATAACTACCAGATGTATATACGATTGGTATCAAACGAGGTTGGTAGAAGAGTGCCAATGCACTGTCCCAGTTGGAAAGCTGTGCCTAGCAAACACAAGAGAGAGATTTATCCGACGCTTCATGTAAGTATATGATATAATGTTTTATTTTTCTTTCAATTTTATAATTTCTAAATTTCTTCTAATTCTTTGTTTTGCAGCACTATTTTGATATTGATGCATGGAAGAACACACGATATTGGAATGGTGTTGTACATGGAATAGAGGCCGACTGTGCCAACGCATACAAGCGACGAAAACACGATTTGAAAGAATATTTTGATGAGCAAGGAGGTTACGACGATATTGAGAGGGCAAGGGCGCATCCCCCGCCTACACAGACTCCCCGGGCATGGGAGAAGGTTATTGATAAACTATTTACCACAGATAAGTACAAAACCCGTTCACTAAAAAACAAAGGCAACAGAGAACTTCTACCGTATACAAGTTCTCATGGGACGGAATCATATGCCCAAAAACAATATAAAGAAGTAAGTATTTTTTAAGTATTTGAGGAGTTATTAATAAGTCTATGAAATTATATTAACTCTTGATGTTAATTTATAGGTCCAAAAAACCGGCAAGAGTAGCGACATAGAAGTGTGGAGAAAAAGCCACTTCAAAGAAGGTCGTGGCTGGGTGAATGATAAAGCACAATCTGATTGGGTAAGTAAAATTTCTAGCTATATATATGTTTTTAGTATGTTTTTTTATTGCGTAACATATTGATATGCAATTTAGTGTAGAATGTCTATTTTGGTATTAGAAATCATTGCATATATTGAAATATGAGAATTGTTATTGTTATTATTTATAGGTAAACAAGTTGGTTATCCATTTTATAGCAGTTATGCTATCGAATTTTATATATAAAAACTAACATTCGTTTGTTGTTTTGTTTATTGTAGGAAAAAATACAAGTCGAGTACAAAACAATGCTTGACAAAGCTAACGGTGACGAGGCAAATGTTAATGAAATTAAATGCCTTGAACGCGCGCTTGGAGAAAGGCGTGGCCATACACGGGGAGTTGGTAGAAAAATCCAAAATATCCCAGCCCACTACGTACCGGATGCTTCAACATCATCCCAAAATTTTAACCAGTTTACCCAACAGTTTGCCCAACAGTTTACCCAGCAGATGACTCAACAATTCAATCAACACTTACAAACAATTTTCACCCAAAATAACATACCGTTTCAACCGTTGCAACCGTTTCAATTCGATCCAACACAACTACAAAATATGCAAATTCTATCTCCAAACAACCAAGGAGGTGGAACCGGAAATGAAGATGCAACCGCGAATGATATTCAAGGAGATGATGCCGGAAATGTAGTTGAAAACGAAAGTGAAAGTGATTAAAACTTTTAAATGTTCTAGTATTTATGTTTTGACAAACAACTTTTGTATAATATTTTACATGTTAAACTTTATGTGATATTGATATGTTGTTTTAAATCGCTATAGCCTTCATGTTTTTATATTTTGCAGAATTAAATTGTTAATGTATATAAAATTTGACATTTTGTAGAAAATATAAAAAGAACCTGTACAGTGGCTATAGGGACGACATTTAGTCTCTATAGCCTAGGCTATAGGGACGACATGTCGTCCCAATAGATAATGCGAATTTTTTCTAAACGCTTATAGTAACGACAAGTCGTCACTAAAAGCCGTTATTTCTGAAAACGAACCTTTTTTGAAACGACTTTGTAGTCACGACATGTCGTCTCTATAGCTGGGCTATAGAGACGAAGGCTATAGGGACGACAATTTTGGTCTATAGAGACTAATCTGTAGGCACGAAGGCTATAGTGACGACATATCGTTGGAGGGGGGCTATAGGGACGACATCGGGGTCTATAGGGGCGACATTTGTCGTCCCTATAGCCTTAGATTCTTGTAGTGTTATAACCTCGCTCGTTTGCCTCCCTAATTATTACTCTTTGCACTTTTCTCTCCAAACTTACTATGAATTTCACCTATCCTAACTCCTACTCTTTCCAATTTTTTACCTTTTCTTTTCCACCTCTTCAGCTCATACTCTTTCAACTTATTTAGTGTTTCTACATGACATTACACAACACATTTACAAGGTCTAAATCGTAACACCCTAACCCAACATGAACTCGACGTGAAAATAAACAGGTTGACACTATGATTAAACAATTTCAAGATACATATTTAATCTAATATGTAGGCTATTTTCCCAGTTATGTAAAGTGAACACTTCTACATTGTCTCTTTCAACTTAGAAAATCGAGAAGTTGTCCTAAAAGATAGCAGGAAGACAAACATCAAATTTAAAACCAAAAATGAAGTCCACCCAAAAGCATCGGTAAGCATATTTTCCTATATTTCAAATAAATTTACTAACATCCGATTAACAGGAAGATGTCACCCGTTAATGTATCATATTTTAATGTAGAAAAATGATTGTTGGCTATATGATTTCTTTTAACGACCCCAAAGTTGAAGAAATAAGAAAACCAAATATAGTTTGACAAAAGATTGGGTGAGACTTTAACATCACAATTGATTCTCGAGTGATCCTTATGAGACATATGGAAACCACTACTAGAAAACAGGGGGGTTAACCACGAAAAATAGCCACGCAAATTTTGTGTGGCTAAATAGCCACGCAATTACCACGAATCAGTTACACCCCAATTTTAGACACGCACTTGTCACGGAACCACAACGCATCATAAATTCGTTTTAGTTGCGTGGCAAACTTAGCCACGCGATAGCCACACAGCCATTGAATGCGTGGTAAAAGAGTGGCTAAAATAGATATATGTAAAACTGTGTCTATAGCGTGGCAAACTTAGCCACGCGATAACCACGCAGTCACTGAATGCGTGGTAAAAGAGTGGCTAAAATAGATAAATGGAAAACTGTGTTTATTGCGTGGCTAAATAGCCACGCAAAGTTTGCGTGTCTAAATACGTTGGTGGCTATGGCGTGGCTAAATACGTTGGTGGTTATGGCGTGGTTAAATATTGTTGCTATTATTATTATTATTATTATTATTAGTCTCATTATTATTATCATTATTATTATTATTATATTTTCGTTTTCGTTCAATACATTTTTTTTTGGGTTCATTTTTTACACATCCTTATTATACTTTATTATCTTTATATTTCTCGGTTTATACGTGAATTCGAGTTACACACAAGCGTGTACACCTTCCAAACTCATTGTTCATTTCAAACGTTATCTTTTCACTTGTGATTTTAACACACCAACACATTGATACATATATATATATATATATATATATATATATATATATATATATATATATATATATATATATATATATATATATATATATATATATATATATATATATATATATTAGCCGTTAGCCACGCTTTAGCCACCAAATGCAATTAATTGATTTTCCCGCTCACGCATTAAGGTGTTGTAAAGTTTGCAATAAATAAAATATCCCTGGCCGTTGTTATTGCGTGGCTAAACAACAACGCATTAGCCACCGTTTTCGATTTAATGACTTTTCCGCATACGCATTAAGGTATTGTACATTGTGCATTAAAGAAAATACACACCAGGCCGTGGTAATTGCGTGGCTAAACAGCCACGCATCTACCACGCAACGTTTAAAATCGAAAAAAATGGGAGCCGAGATTCGAACCCTGGTCTCCTCTGTGGGGGGGAACATCAACTACCACTTCGGCTATAAGCCTCATCCGTTCAGTATTTCCCTTTCTTTCAATATAACCCTTTCGAAAAATTAATTATTGATATTATTATTATTATTATTATTATTATTATTATTATTATTATTATTATTATTAGTCTCATTATTATTATTATTATTATTATTATTGTTAATATTATTAATATTATTATTTATTTCGTTTTCATTTTCGTATTATTTTTTCGTTTTCGTTCAATACATCTCTTTCGTATAATTAATTATTGGTATTATTGTTATTATTATTATTATTATTATTATTATTATTATTAGTCTCATATTTTTATTATTATTGTTAATTTTATGAATATTACGTGTGTGTGTGTGTGTGTCTATGAGTATGTATGTATGCACATCAATGTGTTGGTGTATTCAAATCACAAGTGCTTATACACCTTGAAAACATAACGTTTGAAATGAACAACGGGTTGTGAATGTGTACACGCTTGTGTGTAAGTCGAATTTTCGTATAAACGGAGAAATATAAAGATAATAAAGTATAATAAGGATGTACAAAAAATGAACCCAAAAAATTAATTTTTGGCCTACAAAAAACAAAAAATACAAATACAGTCGTGGCTATTGCGTGGCTAATTTACCACGCATTTACCACGCACTGTCTGGTTTTGTGGCTAATGCGTGGCTAATTAGCCACGCAATATCCACGACTGCATTTGTATTTTTCGTTTTTTGAAGGGTAAACATTATTTTTTTGGGTTCATTTTTTACACATCCTTATTATACTTTATGATCTTTATATTTCTCGGTTTATACGTGAATTCGAGTTACACACAAGCGTGTACACCTTCCAAACTCATTGTTCATTTCAAACGTTATCTCTTCACTTGTGATTTTAACACACCAACACATTGATACACATACAATCATGAGTATGAGTGTAAGTATGAGTGTATATGAGAATGAGTGTATATAAGTATGAGTGTGTGTGTCCATCAATGTATTGGTGTATTAAAACTACATACGTTTATACACATTGAAAGGAAAAAACTTGAAATGAGTAACGAGTTTGGAAGGTGTATACGCTTGTGTGTAACTCGAATTCACGTATAAACCGAGAAATATAAAGATAATAAAGTATAATAAGGATGTGTAAAAAATGAACCCAAAAAAATAATGTTTACCCTTCAAAAAACGAAAAATACAAATGCAGTCGTGGATATTGCGTGGCTAATTAACCACACATTTACCACACAACCAGACAGTGCGTGGCTACTGCGTGGTTAATTAGCCACGCAATAACCACGACTGTATTTGTATTTTTTGTTTTTTGAAGGCCAAAAATTATTTTTTTGGGTTCATTTTTTGTACATCCTTATTATACTTTATTATCTTTATATTTCTCCGTTTATACGTAAATTCGACTTACACACAAGCGTGTACACCTTCCAAACCCGTTGTTCATTTCAAACATTATCTTTTCAAGGTGTATAATAATTGTTTTCCATTTCTTTTCAAGGTGTTATAATAATAATAATAATAATAATAATAATAATAATAATAATAATAATAATAATAATAATGAGATATTATAATAATTGTTTTCCATTTCTTATATATATATATATATATATATATATATATATATATATATATATATATATATATATATATATATATATATATATATATATATATATATATATATATACACATATATATATGTATATATAGACATATATATATATATGTATATATATATATATATATATATATATATATATATATATATATATATATATATATATATATGTCTATATATATATATATATATATATATATATATATATATATATATATATATATATATATATATATATATATATATATATATATATATATATATATATATATATATATATATATATATTAGCCGTTAGCCACGCTTTAGCCACCAAATGCAATTAAATGATTTTCCCGCTCACGCATTAAGGTGTTGTAAAGTGTGCAGTAAATAAAATATCCCTGGCCGTTGTTATTGCGTGGCTAAACAACAACGCATTAGCCACCGTTTTCGCTTTAATGACTTTTCCGCATACGCATTAAGGTATTGTACATTGTGCATTAAAGAAAATACACCAGGCCGTGGCAATTGCGTGGCTAAACAGCCACACTTTAGCCACCGGGTACCATTTAATGATCAGCTCCAAATCTCCACTCCAACCCGCGATCGACCAAATCATTCCAAACAAAAAAAAACGAACGCTGTGCTCTCTTCTCCTCTGAACTTCCCTGTCGTCGCTGCCCTCCGACGGACCATCACCGCCGCCGATCGATTCTCCTCCACCGAAGCTCCATCGCCGGCTGAAGGTAACCACCGCCGCCGATGCTTCTTGTTCCTTTGCTCCTGTGACCGGTTTTGCTCCTGTGACGTTTTTCTCCGCCCGACACCCACCGCCGATCGGCGGTGTAATTCGGATTCTACCACCGCCGGTTGCTTCTTGTTCACTTCCCCCATCTCATTTTCCTCAAGAAAGCTCAACATTCTTCCATTTTCATCCAAAAGGTAAAACCCTAACTTTCAAAATTTTGTTGAATTTGTTCAAATTGATTGTTATTTAGGTATCAAGATCCTTCAACCAAGGTAAGCATCCCATAAATCGGGGCCTTCGTCTTCGAATTTCCATTGGAATTGCTCGTGCTTTCAGGTAAGCATCCCATAAACCTTTGGTGGTTCGGAGGTTCCGTTTCATTTACATTACTTGAGTTCCTAATAGTTTGATTTTTACACAATAAACCTTTGGATAGCCAATGGCGTGTCTCCACAGAGCTGCTCCATTTTTAAACATCGATATAGACATGTGCGACTAAAATTTTATTCACAGAGGGTGGACTTAGTGTATGATGCTTTGTTTTATCAATTCTTAAGCTTCCCAATTTAGCATAAAATCGGAGCCCATATGAACCCTTAAATTTATCACTTGTCAAGTTTGCATTCGGGTGTCTTTATTCTTTTTTGTTACAGACTAATATATGTTTTGTTCTCTTCTGTATAATTTAGCACTTCTAAGTGGTTGGCTTGTAACTCAGAGTTTGTAGACATGTTGAAGGTACGAGCTTTGCTTATTTAGTGTCTTGGCAGTTCGGTCTAGAGTTTAAGGAATGATTTATTATCATAGTTCTTCCATATTTCTTGTCTTATCTTGGTTACATATCGGTGCTTTTTCTATATATAGGTTTGTTGCTATAGTATGTTTGCACCTTTTTTGGTTAGCTGTGGTTTCAAATAGGTTGGGCTTGTATTGTAAAGTAAAACAAGGATGAAGCTAGCGATATAGAAATAAAGATAGGGAACAAAGGCTACACTTGGTTGAGGTTCGGAAAACACGAGCTACATTAGAATTTCGAAAAATAAAAAATATAATGAATTGTTTGCATTCATGTTTCATTTATTCTTATGATAAATCATTTAATAAATCTTTTTTAGGTGAAATGTTATCATGTGGAGAAATAAAAAATGGAGACGAGGCAAATGGAGATATGAGGGTTAGTTAGTTAGGCCCAATATATTTTATATGTTTGGATTAAGTGCTATCAGATAAAAGAATTTTAATAAATATTTTATTTTTGGTCATCTTTTGTACCTGCTACTACATTACCTCATATAATGAATTTTGGATGTTTTGGCTATTGTTTTACCTTTATGTTTTTTTATTATGATTTTAATCTTATAAATTATATTCTTGTGACTAAAACAATAAGCCATGCAATGTATTGACATTCCAAATATTTATGACTTATTGTTAGTGTTACAAATCGTTCTTCATCCCATTTGCACCTGTTCTTCCATTCGGTTAAATATTTATCATGTAGGAAATTTACGAGTGAATTAATAAATGAAACATATGGGGAAAATTAAAAAAGGTCGAAGTTGTTCATGATGACATTATATTCTAGATGGTTAGATGGTTTGGCAGTGTAATGCGTATTGTTATTCTTATTTGGATATCCTACTTGCAAAAGTTACCCAATTACAGCATTGCACTTAATTTTGACATATAATCAATACGGTAAAGAAATGTAAGTGCGCTGCCATTATAGGTAAATATTTTTTGTTTAATAATTTATTTACATATATTTGTTTTTTTTTAATTTTAGCTATTTTATATCCCAACCGTGTAATACACGAGTTAATAACCTAGAAGACTGTTGGATGACAGTTAAGGAAGTCCCCGAGGTCGTTCTCCGTAAAGTATTTGAGCTTGTTCGGGTAATATATTAAATTTTAATTTGTAGTATGCTCATTCATTTTTACTTTGCAATTCTAACTTTAGTTGTCATCTTTACAGACTTTATACCAGTGGGGGATCCTCGTGAGGAAGAAGCGATATTTGTTGGTTTTAAAAATGTCATCAAGAATCGCTATAGATGTAGGCTACGCATATGTTATTATTTTTTAGATCATGAGCTTACGTGCAGAAGTGGAAAATTTGCAACAAAGTCAAGCTCAAATGGTCGATAATTTCCAACAACAACAACAAAAAATGGAACAAAGACTAAAACAGTCGCAAGATGAGTTTCAAAAAAAATTGGAAGAAATGATGCGACAAATGAGTCAACGTGGTCCGGGTCCTTCTTAATTGTATGTTTTTTAAACAAGTTGACGTTTTAGAATGTTTTTGAAACAATTAGACGTGGTTCGTGGTATTTCTTATTTGACTTTTTTAGAATGTTAAACAAACTTTATCGTAATATTTGATTAGTTGTGTTTTAATTAGTTTCGTTGTTTATATATATTGTTTATATATATATATATATATATATATATATATATATATATATATATATATATATATATATATATATATATATATATATATATATATATATATATATATATATATATATATATATATATATATATGTTTTGTCAAATGTGGTTAATGACAAAAAAAATTGGAATTAAAAATAATATTCTGGTATTTTAAAAAAAAAACGTAATGCGTTGTAATTGCGTGGCTAATTTTGTGTGGCAATTCCGTGGCTAATTTTGTGTGGAAATTGCGTGGCTAAACTTTGTGTGTTAATTGCGTGGCTAATTTTTTGTGGAAATTGCGTGGCTAATTATGTGTGGAAATTGCGTGACTAATTTTTTGTGGAAATTGCGTGGCTAACTGTGTGTGGAAATTGCGTGGCTAAATTTGTGTGTTAATTGCGTGGCTAATTTTTTGTGGAAATTGTGTGGCTAACGGTGTGTGGAAATTGCGTGGCTAAATTTGTGTGGAAATTGCGACATAAAATTTTCCGGATTATTGCGTGGCTAATTGTACGTGGCTATGGCGTGGATAATGCGCGTGGCTATTGAGTGTTAAAATGGCGTGGCTAATGCGTGGTAAACTGTGCGTGGTAGTTGCGTGGCAAATTTGCGTGGCTAAAGCGTCACTACAATTTAGACACAAAGGGTTCTTCCACAGGTCAGTTTTCGTGGCTATTGCGTGTTTATTCGGCTTTTGCCACACAACAGCCACGCAAATGTGCGTGGCTAACCCCCCAGTTTCTAGTAGTGAACCTGCATGGAAAAGCCAGAAGGAACCTGAGAATGTGTCTTGAAGTCAAGTGTCTTGAAGTCAAGTATCCTGAGAAATTAATGATAAATCACACTATAAAGAAGTTATTAGCTAGAGACACATTCACATGAACAAGATAATTTTGGAGGCTAAGGAGGTTGCTACATTATCAAAAGAAGAGCATGAAATATGCTCCAATATGCACAAGATCATGTTATGAAATGTTAGCATAGATTACATATGGCAATCGAATGTAATAGGGAAGCTGAAAACAATTCTTAAACTTAGTAGTTTGACGTACGAAATAATCATGGTATTGATTTAGGAACATTAAATAATCAATCAATTTGAGCTTTTGAGCTTAATGAAAATAAGTTGGTAAAAAGGGCGGCAACATTGACTTTTAGTCAAAGTCACACTTTATATAAGAATTTAAATTTTATGTATATGTTTAAAATTATGGTTAAAGTTTGTTTGAGATAAGTTTAGGCCATTAAATGGTAATGTTAAGTTTAAAATCCAAGTACTTGATTGATTATTATATAATGTACTACTTGGAGGGAAGAAGTATAAAAAATGGGACAATTTTAAGTTTACTTCAAAATGGATAAAGGATACTTCATTAGCTATGTAAGAAGATGAAAAAGATCTTGCAAATGATTTATATGAATGCGAGAATATCAATACAAGTGAATACCTATTGTTTGGTCAAAATACATAAAATTTGTAAAATGGCAAATAAGTTGTCTTTTAAAACATAAAAAGTGAAAATTTGGAAAATGACTCCAAACTTGAATACTATGATGCATTGTTATAAAAATATGCATATAAGAAATAAATAAATAAGAATTAGTCATGAAAAGAAGTAAGTCTAAAATTGACCAAAACGAATGTGATAAAAACTAAAAATATATGATTTTAGCACATACGATTGCATATGAGTATGAAATGCAATTGGGATGATATTTATGAACTATTGGACATTAGTAACAAAAAAAAATGGAAAATAACAAGTTTTTCAGCAATTTCTATATTTACAACCTTAAATGGTCAAATTACCAAAAAAAAAAGGCAAAATAGGTAAAATGATGGATGTTTGACAATCTAGGCATTGGTGTCGAAATGAAAGTTGGCTTAAATGATATATTTGACCTTGTAGAAGGTCTAAAACACTAATGGTATGTGTTTAACCAGAAATAACAGTTATTAAAGCATTAAAATGCAAGAAAGAACACATTTTGGAAAAATGCGATAAAAGGTCTAAAAATGCCAACAAAAAAATAGTTGTGCTTTTATGAAGCATGTTTAATTACTGAAATGAACATGTAGTAATATTTGAATGACTAGAATGTAATTTTCATTATGTAGTTATGAGATTTGATGTAAGTTGCTAAAGTTAAGTATTCTGGTAAAAATAAAGGAAATTACTATTTTCAATATACGAGACTTAAATGGTATGCGATACTTAGAAAACTTCATGATATGATTAGTTTATTAGAGCAATTTACTAAACTATGTAAAAGGGAATTAGGTATAGTATAATGGCAAATTTGAGAAGTATGTTGCTTAAAAATGAAAAGTAGTCATATATGTAAATTAAGGGATTGTTTGAGGTAATGAAACCTAAATTATGATAATATGAACTGGAACTAGAACCCTTATTGATGACAAGGGTAAATATTTATATTTAACAGGTATGCTACAAGTTTGAATGTGTGAGGAAAGTGGATTTGAGACTAGTTTACTACATAGTCTCTATAGTGAGTACATATGGATCTTTTATTTTGTACATGTCAAAAGTGCTTGATTTATGACAAATGTTTCCATTTTGTGAATCTAAATGCATTTAAATGTGAACTTCTAATAAGTGTTTTCAAGTATTATTATATTTACTTATATTGTGTAATAAGAATATCATCAATCATAACATAATGTATTGTGTGTTGGAATGAATTAATTTTGATAGTATGATTGTAGTATGGTCTTGCATACATATGAATGTGATTGCATCGGGACGGAAGATGTCTACACACCCATATTAATAAGACGGATGGTGGCATTATAGTTCCCAATGAATACAAGTTACGACTCATGGAAAATAAGGTCCTTATGAGTGATACGTTCATCCTAAGTGGAAAGGAGTCGGGAGACTAGCAATGGGGATATGGACACCCTAAAACTTGTATGCTTGGAATGCATTGTATTACATGACAGTGCATTATGCATGAAAATTATGTTTATGAACTTATGCCTTACAAATAAATGATTTCAAATAAATTAGAATGGAATTAAAAATCATTAAATTCTTTTGTGTCTAAAACTTATATATCTCACGAGACCAAAGTCTTACGTATTCTATTTTTTATGTGACATATACATCAATTACAAGTTTACTTAGCAATGAATTGGAGTGGATATAAGTATAGAAATCCTTTAATACTTTTACATATATAAGTGATTATCGGAAGAATATCTCCTTGGACGGTATGGTTATGTATCGTTATTGAGGGACATTATGTATTGGGTATAGTGACATCGTGTGTAGATAATGTGTAGTGGTTTTAGTTGTTTGGTGTTTTTGCTTCGGCTGATTTTTATATACTTTTGTTAGGTACATTTATCGAGTTTGCTCAAAGTTCATGTTGAGATTTCGGTAGAAATTGCGAAAATATATTTAGACATTGGACGTTATAGACTCTAATTGTTTCAGTTACAATTGGAACATGTTTTACCCTATCTTCCAGATGTCCCAATGTAGATTAAAGAGGTGGAGTATTACATTATAAGCTATATATGACCAGATGTTATAATCATTATGGAATTTATCTTTCTCTCTATCAATACATGCTTTCACTACTTATTTTCTCCTTAATTTACCAAAACTCAAACCCTACAACCTCAGTCTTACGTCCAGCTTGTTTTATCGATCATTTAACGGCCAAAATTCCTTTTTGTGTCAATTCTCTACTTTTTCTTTTCTACAATAGCTCATATAATATATTTTCTTCATTACCTAACCTGCTTTGATTCCGTTTTAAGCTCTTCATATTATTTTTCTCAAGGCATTCTCCAGGAATTGAGCTCATTAGCAAAGGTTGAAGGACGTCTAGATTTTGGAAGGAATTTCAACTAGTTAGTAGACATCTTTGGAGCAAAAGAAATAGTTACGATTTTGAGTTAACCATGACAACGAAGGACTCGGTGTGCCTTTGGTGTGAAATTTGTTATGGTTTTAACATGTTTAATTGGGTTAGGAGCAGATCGAAATTTAGTCATTTATGTTGGAATAGTTGGTGTAATTTTCCTAACATGGACTCTTATGTTTGATTATTCTTATTCTCGCTAGCTTCTTGCTAGCTTTTCGTTTTTTTAAAGCCGCCATTAAAAAATATATGGTGGTAGATGGAGAATCTGATGAATTCATAAATAGTTAGGTAGATGTTTGTGTGATAATAAAGTGATCGGTGTGAATAAGAAAATTGGTAGGAGTTTGGCAGGTAAGGAGTTGGTAAATCATAAATAGTTAAATGAATATTTATATGATAATAAAGTTTGTAAGTAATGATAAGCTTGTTGGTAGAAGTTTGATATTCAATTAATAACATTACTAAGTGAGTGTTCATTTATTCCTAAAATGTAGTGTTAGATATGTAGTAAAAATATATAGTGCTAAGAGTCGAAAATTAATTTTTTAACATTAAATTAATGGTTTTAAAACATTCATAACAGACCTCTTCCCTCTTCCCTCTTCCCTCTTCCTGGGCAGCAGGATAGAGTGGGCTTTATGGTTGATGTCAGCTACTCTATTCCTGCTTTAATAGTCTAATGGCATGGGCACTCGAAGGAAAAGTATAAATTCTAACCTATGCCGATTTTGGCGGACCGTGCTCCACTCCGGTGAACTCATGCAGTTCCGACGTGCCCAGAGGCCAGAGGCGAATCCGTTCACAATCTTTACTGGAATGAATCGCATATGTTTGTTGAGAATTGCTCGGGAATTCATTGATAATGATAATGACTTTGCCAGGTTCTAGGGGCTACTATTCTTTTTTGTCGATCGAGCCGCTCTCCCTCATTCCACTCGTCTAGCCCTCTTCATGAACTTGTACAATCGATGCCATAGAGATAGCCAACTCTATTATCGAAAAAATAAGGAAAGGGGCGACGATTTGGCACCAGATATTCGGAGGTGTGGTAGAGCAGCTGTGAGAAGCGGAAAAAACCATCAAAAAACGATGATTGTTCGTGGAGTTTTCCACAGAAAGACCCTTTGGTTCTAGCAAACGGATCACAATTACAGGTATCTGGGAGCATACCGATGGAATGAACAAAATACGAACAATTAACATAATATGGTCATAGATCTTAGGTTGTAACTTGATCATGAGCGAATTTCTTGATGTTGCACCCATCAAGTATGGAGAGTGCCAAACATTGGGAACTACTCGGGGAGGAGTTAGGAACAGGAACAAGGAGAAGCGATAACCACTTAAATGGAGGAATCAATTGTACTTCGTCCATTGTTCCCCCATATAGTATTGCAAACTGAATCTCGATTGATCACTCCGAAATCTGGAACGGTTCTTCGGAATGCCCTTATTGCGGACAAGTATATTATTTTTCCCAAAAACAAAGAACTTTATCATTTAAATGAATTTACTAATGGTTGTTTTTGCCAATATCTCTTTATAAAATTAGATGTTTAGTGTAATAAATAGTTTAGATACTGTATAGATAATAGGAAGGATAATAGATTGAGTTTATAGAAACATTTTTATGCAAACATAATTTGCGAATTTTACATTTACAAAATGTAGCATATACGGGTATATGGATAAATGACAGAATAAAAACAAAACATATAAATATTATACACACAATATAATACGAACTAGTGGGGATCATTGCTATATAGCACGGGTTCGGTCAGGTCAATTAAAGTTTTCAAGTATAATAGAAATAAATAAAAATAGAATGTTATAATACGCAAATAAATGAAGGTATGTTGTTATTTAAACAACAAATTACCTGTAAGCTGAAGAGTATGGGCTATAAAAGCCATATTTGCCCTTTAACTCTATCATTTTCTCTCCACATAATGTCCTTTCTTATAGGCTTCAATCAAAATCAAAATTTGATTAAATAAATGCGACAAAGTTTTTTTCTTTAAAAAGATTTCATTTTCAATTTTTTTTCATTGTATGAATTTAAACAAACGTTTCTCAATTCAATACGGGCATAGAGCTTCTGTCTTTGGTATCTATTTTGTAAAAGCATTGAAACTCCTTGCATGATTGCCTATAAATATGGCATTTGTTCATAATTCTAGTTAGTAACAACAACCATCAATTAGTATATTAAATTCACTTTTACTATGTTATCAACTTTCTTACAGTCTCTAGCAGGTGAGTAACCCACAACATCATAGTTTAAATAATTTCGGATAGGTTGCTTATTGTTCTTAGGAAAACTTGAAATTTCTTGAATTTCCAATAACGCCCTTCTACTGTGGTGAAGAGGTTATGAGGTATCGGGGGCTTGATAAACCTGCGGGGTTTCTGAATAAAATTTGTTTCCATGTTTCTTTCGTTTTTGTTCAATCATTTCATCATGAATACAAGAATGTGATGCAACATTCTGGGTACCCTTTTCTGGCCCGCTCCACTGTAATTGTTTATTGTTGAATTTTGCTTGAATGATGTCCAAAAATAATATGACTAAGAGAATCTGAAACGTACAACAAAATCGATCAATTATTGTAAGCTCAAAGAAACATAAAAAGGATATGAAATACGAAATGGGATTTTGTAAAGCTGTAAATTTTCTATTTTTTGCTTAGATACACGCAAGATCTCTAAAATGTACAAACATGATAACTCAGCATGAATTTACCTGAAGCCTCTCAAATTTAAAATCTAATATCCAAAAAGGTGTCAGATTTGCCAAACCATCTGGAATAAAGTAAGAAACACACAGGCTTGTTATTAACATCAAATAGTAGTATAAAAGTAAAAGAAAAATCAGGAAATGCAAGTAAATAGACATATAACTCTTTATTTTCTTATTAACATCCAACCCTTCTTTCCGTAGCTTCACTACCAAGAAGCACATCAACATGTATAACAATAGAGGCTGCAATTTGGAAATTTACTCCAATTAAGACAATGTACTTTGAAATATCTGTCCAATTATAGCATTGTAGTTATAATATTTCTTTTTTAATTAGATAATTATACTTTAAAAAAATTACCCAATTATAGTAGTGAAAAATGTTGACATTATCACATTGTTATAATTGGGTACATTTAATAGATGAAACTAAAGTAGATTGCTATAACAAACAAATCAATGAAAGTACGTTGCTATTTTTTAACATTTACCCTAAGCTTACCACAGGGTTATTTCGTATATTCCGAGCACGGTTTGCATACCCAATTTATCAAGCCATACCTGTTATGCGTTAAGTCTGGCCCACTTTTCTTCAAGAAAGCCATCATTCTGTTAACTGTAAACGTAAAACGGAAAATTAGGGAGAATAACACATAAGATTAGGGCTCAAATAAGCATAGAATAATAGATTGAACTTAGATACCTTAGATTAAAAGAGCCTTCCATTGCTTTCCGTTCACTGCCAATCGATATCGACCAAAACAAAATGAAAAGAATAACAAATAGAACTTTATTTTGAAATTGAAACATCATATAGAAAAAGCAACTCAAACCATTCGAGCTGTTAATTCTCAGTACTATTATAGTAGCCTTTGAAGAGATTTGATATATAAACTACTAAGAAGAAATATTTAAGGATAGAAAACAAAAAGGATATGAGTAACTGCATAAACAAATACACCTGATAAAGAATCCAAGCCAGGAGAAAAAAAATACATCTAAAGATGAAATCTATAAGCTATTCTAGGTTTTCTCTATCTAATCCCCAAATTGGACATGGTGCATAGAGCAAAACTTTGGGTGAAATAAATCAAAGATAGAACCTAATTTTAACTCTCAAGTAGTTAAAAGAAGCATCTTACATCTATTCTCACAATTTCAAAAGGTACAACTCAGTTAACATAGATTGTTGACAGAAACCTCAAACCTCTATTTTTATATTTTAAACTTAAGAATAAGACTACCACTATGTACCTGGCTTGTTCTGACCAAGTAAACAAATCCACCATCAAAGCTTCTTTGGAACATTTCATCGAACTGTTGGGTTGCATGTTCTCTCAACCTGTAATAAAAACGGTAACTCATTTTTATGTAAACTGGGAAGGAAACAGCAAATCTAAAGTTCTCAAACCCAATTACGATCATTGCTCGTTCGATGAAGAAATTAGGTGAGATATTAGGACCTCGAGTGGCGCTGGATCGACTCCCAGTATCTCCCCGGATGTGCTAGGTAAACCAAAGGATCATTGATTCCGCCGATTTCATTGATTCCACCGATTCTTCATGCTTTTGTTCTTCAAAAACTTACATGGTAGATTCTTGAGAGATAGTAGTCGACGGCTAGGGTCCTGAAGAACAAATTTCCGCCAAACCCAGATCAAATTCGACCTCTGATGTAATACCCGGCTTTTAATATAAATACACCCCATTATTTTACACTCTTTAAAACATATTTTATTCAACAAAATATTATACAGGGGTATATGTTACAAGCCAAAGGCACACAAGTAGTATCTGGGAGTACAAAATCTCCTCAAAGTCGGGCTGCTACTATCTGCTCTAACCCCGAAGCACCTCTTTCCCTTTAGTAGGGTCTATAGCACCTGCACAGTTAGTATCCACAGGGGTGAGCTATACAAGCTCAATGAATAATCGGTAAGCGTTACAAAAAAAAATACACAACATGAAATTTTCAGCTTTCACATCATATCATGGCTCCCAGCAATATCGAGTCCTAAGGTCTCAATGTACATCCCCTGAGTGAGTGATAGAACTGCCGGCCGATTAAGCCATCACAACACTTGTATGTGGTCCCACCACAATTACTGCTTACACGATCGTCACAACGTATATATGTGGTCCCAACCACCAACAATAGTCAGTGGCCCCACAGGAAAGGTGGTCTCAACCATAAGTACCGAGTATGTGGCCCCACGGAAAGGTGGTCCCAATCACATGAACCGGTAATGTGGCCCTATAGGAAAAGTAACACTTAGGTATCGATTACCAGCTACCGCTTGCTCCTAACTCCTCCCGACCTATTTTCCTCACCAAAACACTTTTCGATATCGTAAGGTTGTTTGGTGTTTGTTGTGGGTTGAAATGAAGAAGTTGGGCCTCTATTTATAGGGCTTGAAAACACTATTCACGACGTCATCACGACATCATTGTCACTATTCACGACGTCATCACGACATCATCGTCACTATTCATGAGGTAAGCGCTTACTTCATTTCTCGGGTACTATTCACGCCAGAGTTACTATTCACGTCGGAGTACTATTCACGCCGGAGTTACTATTCACAACGTTTTTTTTAAAACGGTCGTTACAAGTTCTCCCCCTTTTATAAGATTCCGTCCCCGGAATCAAGCAAAGAATTGGGGGTACTTCGCCTTCATTTCCTCTTCGGCTTCCCAAGTTACATCCGAGCCCTTGTGATATCGCCACTGTACTTTTACCACATTAATCTTCTTGTTCCGTAGCTGTCTCACCTTGCGGTCTAAAATCTTTTCTGGCTGCTCCGGGTACTTCAGCTTTTCATCTATTTCAATTTTAGGTAAAGGCACTCGTTGGGACTCGTCAAACAGAGTCTTTCTCAAATGCGACACATGGAAGACGTTGTGAATGCCTCTTAGCTCCTCTGGTAGCTCTAACAGGTAGGCTACAGCTCCCACCCTTTGTAATACCCGGAACGAGCCAATAAAGCGAGGACTCAGCTTACCTTTCTTTCCAAAACGAATCAGACCCTTCCACGGGGAAACCTTAAGCATCACCATATCACCAACCTGAAACTCTATAGGTTTCACTCAACGATTAGCATACTGCTTTTGGCGGTTTTGAGCAACTTTCAAATGTTCTCGAATTTCTCGAATTTTCTCCTCGGTTTGAGCGACAATCTCGGGTCCGGCTAATGGCTTCTCCCCTAACTCTGTCCAACAGGTAGGGGTACGGCATGGTGCTCCATACAGTGCTTCGTACGACGCCATCTGGATGCTGGAGTGGTAACTATTATTGTATGCAAATTCCACCAAAGGTAGGTGGTCTTCCCAACTCCCACCAAAATCTATAACACAGACACGAAGCATATCCTCCAATGTCTGAATAGTCCTTTCACTCTGTCCATCAGTCTGAGGATGATAAGCAGTACTCATCAAAACTTTCGATCCAAACTGCTCTTGGAAGCTCTGCCAAAATCGAGAAATAAATCGGCCATCTCGGTCAGATATAATAGAGGATGGTACACCGTGCCGACGTACTACTTCGTCAATATAGATTTTGGCTAATTTTCCAAGTTGATAATTCTCACATATGGGTATGAACTGAGCAGATTTGGTCAGTCGATCCACAATTACCCATATGGCATCGTGTCCACGCGGCGTCCGAGGAAGTTTTGTCACAAAGTCCATGGTGACCTCGTCCCACTTCTTCATCGGAATAGGTAGAGGCTGAACTTCTCCATACGGCTTTTGATGATTGGACATCACTTGCAAGCATGTTTTGCACCGTTCCACATATCTTCCTATATCCCGCTTCATGTCCGGCCACCAGTATAATGGTTTCAGCGTCCGATACATCTTGGTGCTACCCGGGTGTATAGCATAACGAGGACAATGCGCATCCTCAAGGAGTAACTTCCGTGCCTCACCCTGTTTTGGCACCCATACTCGACCTTTAAAGGTCTTCAATCGCTGAGAATTTTCCTCGAGTTGGTTAATATAGCTAACCATGCGTTCACTTTTCACATGCTCCGCCTTCCCTGCTTCCTCTTGGGCTGTTCGAATCAGCTCAGGTAGCCGACTAACTATGCCCATACAAGCAGACACAACCCTAATGGGTCTCTCTTTTCGACTGAGAGCGTCTGCAACTACATTCGCCTTCCCTGGATGGTACAAAATCTCGCAGTCATAGTCTTTGAGTAAATCCATCCATCTCTGCTGCCTCATGTTCAACTCTTTTTGATCGAACAAATATTTAAGACTTTTATGGTCCGTATAGATCTTGAACTTTACCCCGTATAGGTAATGCCTCCACAACTTTAATGCTAACACTACGGCAACTAGTTCAAGATCATGTACCGGGTATCTTTTCTCAGCTTCTTTCAATTGCCTGGATGCATAAGCAATCACCCGGCCCCTCTGCATTAAAACACATCCCAGGCCTACCCTAGAGGCGTCACTGTAGACCACAAAGTCTTCCCCACCTTGTGGTAATGCAACTACTGGGGCTTCACACAGAGCTTGCTTCAGCTTCTGAAATGCAGCTTGCTGCTCTTCAGTCCATTCAAACTTCTCGCCCTTCTTAGTTAATTTAGTCAAGGGAGCTGCAATAGAAGAGAAGTTCTCTACAAATCTTCTATAATATCCAGCTAGCCCAAGAAAACTACGTATTTCCGATGGATTCCGCGGCGGCTCCCACTTCATTACAGCCTCGATCTTTGCAGGGTCAACTTTGACACCTTCGCTGCTAATAACATGCCCTAGAAACTGAACCTCACGAAGCCAAAATTCGCACTTTGAGAACTTGGCATACAGCTTCTCTCGACGGAGTAACTCCAATACTTGACATAGATGCGTCTCGTGCTCTTCCTGGCTCCGGGAATAGATCAATATATCATCAATGAACACGATAACAGAGGTATCAAGGAATGGTTGACACACTCTGTTCATCAAGTCCATGAAAGCTGCAGGGGCATTGGTTAACCCAAACGGTATCACCAGGAACTCATAATGTCCGTAACGAGTACGAAAAGCAGTCTTCGGGATATCCGACTCCCGAATCTTCTGCTGATGATATCCCGATCTCAGATCAATCTTAGAGAAATAGGATGCTCCTTGAAGTTGATCGAATAAATCATCGATCCTGGGCAAGGGATATTTATTCTTTATGGTGATCTTGTTCAATTCTCTATAGTCTATGCACATTCGCATAGACCCGTCTTTCTTCTTCACGAACAGGATAGGTGCTCCCCAGGGTGAAGTACTTGGTCGAATGAATCCCTGATCGAGTAATTCTTGAAACTGCTTTCTCAACTCTGCCATCTCTGACGGTGCTAATCGATAAAGAGCACGAGCAATAGGAGCTGCTCCTGGAACCAAATCTATGGTAAACTCTATCTGTCGATCCGGAGGTAGTCCCGGAAGCTCTTCAGGAAAAACATCAGAAAATTCCTTCACAACTGCGACATCTTCAATAGATCGTTTGCTGGGCTCTGTCGAGACCACACATGCCATGTAAAGTACTCCTTCTTTGTTATTACGACATCGTACTTTGGCAAAAGAAATAACAGGCATCCTCGTCCGTGGCCGCTCACCCTGAATTATTACTTGCGACCCATCTGGTGCTAGAATTACGATTCTTTTCCTTTTACAATCGACTTGAACATCATTGGATGCTAACCAGTCCATTCCTACAATAACTTCAAATTCTCTGGTGGTAATCGGCTTCAGATCAATAGGGAAAGTGGTCCCGTTGATCTCAAGCTGACACCCTTGCATCTGTTCACAGACATACATATGTCTACCACCTGCCATTGCCACCTCCAATTCTTCATCCAACGGGGTTAAGGGTATCGAAATTTGGGGCATGAATGATGTGGATATAAAGGAGTCGGTGGCTCCGGGATCAAAGAATACATATGCAGGTATCGAATTCAATTTAAAAATACCTGTAATGACATCAGTCTTTTCCCGGGCCTCCTCAATTGTCATCTGGAATGCTCGGGAGACTACTGGTCCGCCTCGGTCTCGTCTCTCTCTACCCTGCTCCTCCCGCGGCCTATATCGGGATCCTCCTATCTTCAACTGTGGACAATCTGCTCGGAAGTGATCTTTAGCTCCACATTAGAAACATACTCGGTTTGTCTATGTGCAGTCTCGAGCATAATGTGCCGTCTTTCCACACTTAAAACAATACAATGGCGAGGGACTAATAGGGCAATCCCCCGTGTGCTTCTTCCGGCATTTATCGCACCATTTGCCTTCATCCTTCCGAGTCTGACCCCGCGACCCAGAATCTGACTGCTGGAAGTTTTTCTGAGAAGTCCACGGGCGTTCATCAGCCTTCCTTTTTGCCTCTGCTGCTTTCCTTTCATTCTGTTGGCGTTGCAGCTCCGCCTCACGCTCCACCGCCCGATCAACCACTTGCCGAAAGGTAGTCAGCTGGAGTGGCTGTACAACCTCTCGGATTTGAGTTTTTAATCCCCACACGTATTTATCTATCTTTCTTCTTTCAGTATTAACTTGATGCTCACAGAATCTTGCTTTTTCCAAGAAATCCAAAGTATACTCTTGCACAGACCGGGATCCTTGTTCCAGATGTAGGAACTCATCCTCCAGCCTCTTCACCGCAACCTCATAACAGTATTCCTCAGTAAATTTGGCTTTAAATTGCTCCCATGTCAACATTTCAGCCAAACCGGAACCCAAGGCTCTACTAAAAACTTGCCACCAATATTAGGCATTCCCAGTGAAAAGGTTGGTGGCGAACTCCACCTTATCCGCCTCTTCACACTTGCTGATTCGGAAAACTTTCTCCGTGTGTATCAACCATTCCATTGCCTGTACGGGATTATCAGCTCCCGTAAATTCCTTAGGCTTGCAACTAAGGAAATTCTTATATGTACACTTGGTTTTCCCTTTTGACGTTCCCTCGACACCTTTGCCTTTATCTGCCACATGTACTCCACTTTCAGCATGTCCCTTGTCTCCGGGAGCTTCATTATGCACTTGCTTAGCAGTATCCCCCTTCTGTTTCTCTACCATAGTGGGTAATAGCTCCCGTACCACATCAGCAATCATAGTTCGTAAATCTTGCGGGTTTCCTACTGCCTCTCCTACCTCCCGATGTACTGAACCCTGTGTTCGTGTTCTACCTCCTCTAGCACCTCCTTGGCTCTGACTTCGTGTTCTACCTCCTCTGGAGGCTCCCTGCCTAGCACCCCTTTGGCTCTGACCACTCTTAGAGTTTGCCATCTTCAAAGTTCAACATAATAATGAATCATTTAAATAGATAACATAAATTATCTTTTCAAATCCCAAATTCCACTATATTCTAAGGTTCAAGTCTAGGTATCTACTCTATAGAAACCTAATTCACTTAAACCTCGGCTCTGATACGAACTTGTTGAAGGGTTTCTATGCAAACAATGAACACAAAAATACATATGGTTCACATGCAACCCTAATATGATCTATGTTTTCTTCTATGAAGATTAGAACTAAAAACCTAAAGGATACAATTCAATTCTAAAGATGAATTAGGAAAACCAACCTATGATCTTATGATCCTTCAAGCAAGCAGCAAAAGAATCCTGCCTCAAATGCAAGTCACACCCAAGTGATGGAAGAATCAGTCCAGCAGAGTAATTCCAGAGAGAGGGAGGCGTGGGATTTAGGGCACCCAGGTATAGCCTCCTAGGGTTACACGTGAAACCCTAGAAAGCCTCCAAGTGGACAAGGCTTTTGGACACTTGGACCAGACTCCCCAAAACCCTAATAGGGTTTCGCCAAAACCCTGGAGGCTCCTCCAGGGTGGCGCCAACTTTGCCTCAGGTTTTTACCTGGCCAGTTATTCAACAATTGAATAAATGCCAAACCAGTCCCTTCACCTTTTAATTAATTAATTTACTTACTGAATTAAATCCAATTAATTCTAGATTAAATCTTAATTAATTATCATAGTTTCTAATTAATATATTAACACTTAAATATATTAATAAACCATATATATATATATATATATATATATATATATATATATATATATATATATATATATATATATATATATATATTCTATTGATTTATTATACAATTAATAAATCAAATATTCTCTCTACTGAACTATATATCTATCCTCCATTTATGAGGGCAACACAAATGGACTTTGCTTTTATTCATAAGATAAATACAATTATAAGTCATGACTTAGACACCTAATCCAACAGTCTCCCACTTGGATAACTCTATGACTTTAATTGTCTGAACTCTGACCCAGTCAGTTCTGTCCAAAGATAAGTGATCTGATGATCCTCCGTCCAACAAAATATTTTCAGACTCAAGACATGGACTAACATCAATCTTGGTCTGATACTCTGTTTCTCGATTTCTGATTTGCATATGACTTTAGAGACTACTAATTGAACACATCAATTAGTCCTGGTTGGCCAACACTTTCAGTCAACTTCAAAATCATCGAGAGGCCTACAGATATCTGTTTCCTATCGGGTCAGGGGACGGATAAGTTTCGACTTATATGTCCATATCTTTTACGGGTCCGAATACATACAACAATGCGTTTTATAACACCGAGTTACTGGCGCGTTTTTCGCATTGTCAATAAGCACTTGTATCGCAAATAACAGATTATATCTCTCCACTTAAAGATCACCGGATATTATCGTCTTAACATTGCTCGTGATATAATCCATGAAGCAATCTGTTAAGCGCGGGTTTATCCAATACTCAAATCTCTATTTTCTAAGTAGTCATGAACGTTGCAGCAGTCTTACTGCAATGTCTAACTCATTAGACAGTCTGCAACCAATTCATGACAGTCTTAGTTCATACTTACTTCCTAACAGTATGATCGACTGTGGAGTTTTAAATAATCTATATATTAAGGAAGTTAAACATGCAAATATAGAAACACAGAAATAAACAATTGACAAAGGCAGTAACAGTACTCATTTATAAATCTCAATTATAAAATCACCGAGTCAATTACATTTATACTGTTACAAGTTTCTAATTTATCTAATTACTAAAACTAATATCATCCTTCAATCCAATGCTCCGAGCATGCTGATTGTGCTTGATCCTATTCAGAGCCTTAGTCAAAGGATCTGCAGGATTGTCTTCTGATGATACTCGCTAAACCAGTAAGTGCCCTTCTTCTACTTGATGTCGAATGTAGTGGTACTTTCTTTCGATATGCCTGGACTTTCCATGGTCTCGAGGTTCCTTTGTCAAGGCGACCGCTCCTTCATTATCGCAGAAAATTTCCACCGGGTCCTGAATGCTCGGGACAACTCCAAGGTCCCCAATGAAGTTCTTCAGCCAAGCCGCTTCCTTAGACGCTTCACTTGCTGCGATGTACTCTGATTCGCACGTTGAATCAGCCACCGTTTCCTGCTTGGAACTTTTCCAAGTGACCGCTCCACCGTGCAAAAGAAATACCCAGCCCGACTGGGACCGTCCACTATCCCTATCTGTCTGGAAGCTGGCATCTGTATATCCACTCACTTTTAACTCATCACTGCCACCAAGGACTAATACCATATTCTTTGTCCTTCGCAGATACTTGAGTATGTTCTTGACTGCAATCCAATGTGCTTTTCCAGGATTACCCTGGAACCGACTAACCATGCTCAGTGCATAGGATACGTCGGGACGAGTACATGTCATAGCGTACATGATCGACCCTACTACCGAAGCATAAGGCACCCGACTCATTTCAGCTATTTCTTCATCGGTACTCGGACTTTGAGTCTTACTCAATTTAGTATTACTTTGGATTAGTAACTCTCCCTTTTTGGAATTTTCCATGTTAAATCTTTTTAACACCTTTTCCAAATATGTACACTGGCTTAAACCTATCAATTTTCTCTTTCTATCTCAAAGTATTCTTATCCCGAGAATATAAGCCGCTTCCCCTAGGTCTTTCATGGCGAAACACTTCCCGAACCAAGCCTTAACATTTTGCAAGGTCGGAATGTCGTTTCCCATGAGCAGTATGTCATCAACATACAGCACCAGGAAAGTGACTATACTCCCACTAGCCTTGACATATACAAAGGACTCATCTTCACTCCTAGAGAAACCAAACTCTTTGACTTTCTCATGGAAGCAAAGATTCCAGCTGCGAGATGCTTGCTTCAACCCGTAGATTGATCTTTCAAGCTTACATACTTTATCAGGGTGCTTTGTGTCTACAAAACCTTTTGGCTGACTCATGTAAACATCTTCAGTGAGTTTCCCGTTAAGGAAAGCGGTTTTGACATCCATCTGCCAGATTTCATAATCATGAAATGCAGCTATGGCAAGCATTATCCTGATTGACTTAATCTTGGCTACTGGTGAGAAGGTTTCATCATAGTCAACCCCTGGGGTTTGAGTGAATCCCTTCGCAACCAGCCGAGCTTTATAAGTATGCACTTTTCCATCCATGTCGGTCTTCTTTTTGAAGATCCACTTGCATCCGACTGTCTTTCGACCCGGTACATTGTCAACCAAGTTCCAAACTTGATTGTCATACATGGACTTTATCTCGCTGTCCATTGCCTCTTTCCATTTTGTAGACTCGGGGCCAGCCACTGCTTCACGGTAGTTAGTTGGCTCATCCAAATTAGTCAATGTACGATCACTGACTAACGTGTCTCCGTCTGAAGTAATATGGAAACCATAGAACTCGGGCGGCATGCTAACTCTACCTGAACGCCTAAGGGGCAACGAAATGTCGGTGGGTCCAACAGGAACTTCTTCCTCATGTTGGTTGCTAGTTTCTTCCAAGGTTACTCCCACTGTCCTCTTTGGATATGAGTTCTCTCTCTCGAAAGAACCCCCGTCTTGCTACAAAGACCACGTCCTCGCTCGGTCTGTAGAACAAGTATCCAAAAGACTGTTTCGGGTATCCAATGAAGTAACACCTCTCACTTCTTTCTGCAAGCTTATCTGAAGTATCTCGTCTCACGAATGCTTCACAGCCCCAGACTTTGATGTGTGCCAACGAGGGAACTTTCCCCATCCACATCTCGTGCGGTGTTTTCGCAACCTTCTTCGTTGGGACAAGATTTAGGATATGGGCGGCAGTCTCTAAGGCATACCCCCAGAAATGGATTGGAAGTGAGGCTCGACTCATCATGGAACGAACCATGTCCAACAAAGTTCGGTTTCGCCTCTCAGCAACACCATTCAACTGAGGTGTTCTTGGAGGCGACAACTGTGAAACAATTCCACAGTCCTTGAGGTAATCGAGAAACTCGATACTAAGATACTCACCGCCTCTATCGGATCTAAGCATCTTTATCTTTCTGCCCAATTGATTTTCCGCATCATTCTTAAACTCTTTGAACTTTTCAAAGGTATCCGACTTATTCTTGATTAAGTAGACATACCCATATCTACTAAAATCGTCGGTAAAGGTCACATAGAACCGCGTGCCATCTTTAGTGGTTGTTCTGAAAGGACCACACACATTTGTGTGTATGATATCCAACAGACCTTCACCTCTTTCAAATGAACCTTTGAATGGTGATTTTGTCATCTTGCCAAGTAAGCAAGATTCGCATACATCATCCGACCCAAGGTCGATTGATTCCAACACTCCATCCTTTTGGAGTTGGGCGATGTGTTTCTTGTTTATATGGCCAAGGCGATAATGCCACAGACATGCCTTTTCTATACCGCTTGAAGCATCAATAGCTAATACATTTTTACCATAATTATCAACACACATAATAGATTCATACACTCCATCACAAGGCATAGCATTAAATATGAAAACATTATTTTTGAAAACTGAAATTGAACCATTCAATTTATTAAACTCGTAATGAAAACCTTGTTTAAACAATGCATGAAATGAAATTATGTTCTTTGCCATATCAGGCGCATAGCAACAATTATGTAAATCTAATCTAACTCCACTACTCAGCATTAGTCCATAAACACCGATCTTAGTAACAGGTGATGTTCGCCTATTCCCCATGACCAGGTTCAGTCTGCCAAGCTCTAGCTCCCTACTTTCCTCTAGGCCCTGCAAATCAGAACAGATATGAAATCCACATCCTGTATCAAGGACCCATGAACGGGAAAAAGATGAGTTATTAGATATAGAATACGTACCTGCCTGTGACGGTTTCACTTTACCGTCCTTGACGTCCTGCAGATACGTTGGGCAGCTCCTCTTCCAATGACCCTTCTGCTTGCAGTAAAAGCAGTCGGCCTCTTTGGGGTTCCGAACATGTGGAATTCCGGAAGACTTACCTTTCGGGGCACCGCTAGATGACCCGACATGAGTCTTTTCCCTCCAGTTCTGCTTAGGAGGGCCTTTCCGTTTCTTTCCCTTTTCGGAGCCAATAGCTAGGACAGGCGGGTTGACAGGGAGCACAGCCTTTCCCTTCATCCCGTCCTCAGCCCTACGAAGCATGCGGTGTAACTCAGCTAGATTTTCCTGGTTGTTGTTCAAATGATACGCCAGTGTGAACTGGTCATAAGAACTGGGCAAGGAGTTTAGCACTATGTCAACTGCTAAATCCTCATGGACAGGGATTTCCAGCTTTCTACGCCTTTCCACATAACCATGCATCCTCTGCACATGTGCACAGATGGACTCGTCCTCCTTGGGCTTGCTGTTAGTGAAAGCTTTTACAACCTCACGCCTTTCGATGCGCTCTTGCTTGCGGAACCTTTCCGTGAGCTCTTTGTGCATCTCGTAAGGCCAATAGTCCTCATAGATACGCTACAGTTCAGGGTTCATAGTAGCGATCATCTATGCAGTCAATCTCGGGAGATAGCGCCGAGATAGCGTTTCTCAGGCTTAGGCCGAGATAAAAATCAAAATCTCGCTCAGTAATCTCGCCAGCGAGAATCTCGCCGAGATTTGCCGAGATTTGCCGAGATTTGCCGAGATAATGTCCGAGATTTGCCGAGATTTACTTTTCGGAAGATGTGAATGCATTAAACGATGTTGACTCGGATGCCGAACCCATGGATTGCGATTAGATTTATGTTTGACACGTTGACACTTTTCATATTAGAATACTATCTTTTCATATTAGAATACTATCTATGTTTTATGTGACATTTTTATGCAACTTTTTGTGATATTAATTCTACGTAGTATTAATAGTCTAAAAGTAACAAAAAAAAACCCCCGCTATACCACCGCTATACCACCGCAATAAACGCTAAATCAAATCTCGCTAGGTGACCGCTATAAGGTTTATGGCCGAGATAACTGCATAGGCGATCATGATGCAAGCCACTTTGGTTGCATCATCAGAGTGTTTAGTGTACGCAGCGATTTCCTCGGGAGTAGCTGTTTCAGTGTCCACATCAACAAGCTCGGTTTCCAGAACATACTCTTTATGTTCAAACCTTAAAGCCATTTTGATGTTGCGGATCCAGTCATTATAGTTGGTGCCGTCCAACGTCACCTTTGAGCATAATGACAGAATCGAGGTGACATTACCGGGATTTGAGTGGGGAACGGATTGGTCAGAAGACATCTGAACAATAAGAAGGTAGTTTTAATTAGATATAATAATAATAATAACCCTTATATTCACCCAAGAACAAATATAAGGCTAGGATCCTACAATAACAATCTACAATACCGAAAAGGGATGCCGTAATCAATATTGTAAATTTTATAAGGTAGGCGAATGACGATTCAGCCAATTCCACCGCGGAAACATAATCATATTATAATGGAATTCCTAGTTTCTTTGAGATTTACCAAACTGTTAGATAGCATGTTTTAATCTCGGGAATGCCCTACTGTTTGTGACTGGGATACCGAGGATCACAAACCGGGTGTGAATAACCATGCAAATTGCTTGGTACTCTTGAAGCCAATTGTCATCTCAAATTAACGTGCCGGTTATCCACACACGCTCCGTTAACAATGACAAAATCAAGAAACCCATTGCGACTCTTTGCGGACCCCAGTTGGCGTGTCGATAAACCACACACGCTCCACCAACGTTCCACAAAGTGCAATGTGCAATTTCATGGATTAGCACCAATTCACATTTTTAACCTAAAGTAACTAGATTGGGGTTTGTTTTAAGGTTCTAGTACTTTCAATTATAGCATTATACTTTTAAGAGGCTTTAGCGGTTCTATCATACCCGTTCAGCTAACGACACTCGACTGACCAGGAGAGCGGTGGGTAAGAGTAGATACCCATTAGACTAACATTTTATAGTCAGTCGCCTTATACCCTCTTTAGAGGACAGTTTTGTGAATGAGGCTTACTAGCGGTAGACTAACCAATTTTCGTATATATATTAAATTAACTTTTAATCATAAATACATATAAGATATATTTTAATCTTATTAAAATATTTAAGAATTAATTTTATCTTAATTTTCGCAAATTTTAACTAATTTTTGAAAATTTTAATTAATTCTTTAAACCGATTTAATTGGTCTTTTAATTAATCAATTAATTAAATTAATTAAATCTAGGATAGATATTATCAAATTAATCAAATTAATTATCTATCATGGTCCCTATGGTGATCGAAATTAACAAGGCACACAAAAGGGTTCAAGTTATTTCAATTATTCCAATTACCAAAAATAACAACATACTTTTATGGCAAGCAAATCAAGCAACCAAAAGGGGGGACCAAAGGGGATGGCGGCTAGGGTTAGGAAACCCTAGCCTTGAAATCAACAAGGCCATCTCCAAGGGTTTAATTTTTGCCAAAAACCCTTAGGCACAAAACAATTCATGCAGTTCAAATCAATTCACAAGAAAACAGTCTAAGCTCCGATACCACTGAAGGGTTTCTATGCAAACAATGAACACAAAAATACCTATGGTTCACATGCAACCCTAATATGATCTATGTTTTCTTCTATGAAGATTAGAACTAAAAACCTAAAGGATACAATTCAATTCTAAAGATGAATTAGGAAAACCAACCTTTGATCTTATGATCATTCAAGCAAGCAGCAAAAGAATCCTGCCTCAAATGCAAGTCACACCCAAGTGATGGAAGAATCAGTCCAGCAGAGTAATTCCAGAGAGAGGGAGGCATGGGATTTAGGGCACCCAGGGGGTTCCTTATATAGCCTCCTAGGGTTACACCTGAAACCTTAGAAAGCCTCCAAGTGGACAAGGCTTTTGGACACCTGGACCAGACTCCCCAAAACCCTAATAGGGTTTCGCCAAAACCCTAATAGGGTTTCGCCAAAACCCTGGAGGCTCCTCCAGGGTGGCGCCAACTTTGCCCCAGGTTTTTACCTGGCCAGTTATTCAACTATTGAATAAATGCCAAACCAGTCCCTGCACCTTTTAATTAATTAATTTAATTACTGAATTAAATCCAATTAATTCTAGATTAAATCTTAATTAATTATCATAGTTTCTAATTAATATATTAACACTTAAATATATTAATAAACTATATATATATTTTCTATTGATTTATTATACAATTAATAAATCAACTATTCTCTCTACTGAACTATATATCTATCCTCCATCTATGAGGGCAACCCAAATGGACTTTGCTTTTATTCGTAAGATAAATACAATTATAAGTCATGGCTTAGACACCTAATCCAACACTTGTAACACCCGGCTTTTAATATAAATACACCCCATTATTTTACACGCTTTAAAACATATTTTATTCAACAAAATATTATACAGGGGTATATGTTACAAGCCAAAGGCACACAAGTAGTATCTGGGAGTACAAAATCTCCTCAAAGCCGGGCTGCTACTATCTGCTATAACCCCGAAGCACCTCTTTCCCTTTAGTAGGGTCTATAGCACCTGCACAGTTAGTATCCACAGGGGTGAGCTATACAAGCTCAATGAATAATCGGTAAGCGTTACAAAAAAAATACACAACATGAAATTTTCAGCTTTCACATCATATCATGGCTCCCAGCAATATCCAGTCCTAAGGACTCAATGTACATCCCCTGAGTGAGTGATAGAACTGCCGGCCGATTAAGCCATCACAACACTTGTATGTGGTCCCACCACAATTACTGCTTACACGATCGTCACAACGTATATATGTGGTCCCAACTACCAACAATAGTCAGTGGCCCCACAGGAAAGGTGGTCTCAACCACAAGTACCGAGTATGTGACCCCACGGAAAGGTGGTCCCAATCACTTGAACCGGTAATGTGGCCCCACAGGAAAAGTAACACTTAGGTATCGATTACTCACTTAAGATTGACGCTTTCGCAAAGCCTTGACACGCTTCCCGTTCCGCTTTTCCAACACTTCCCGAGCACCTCGTTACCAGCTACCGCTTGCTCCTAACTCCTCCCGACCTATTTTCCTCACCAGAACACTTTTCGATATCGTAAGGTTGTTTGGTGTTTGATGTGGGTTAAAATGAAGAAAAGCACCTCTTTCCCTTTAGTAGGGTCTATAACACCTGCACAGTTAGTATCCACAGGGGTGAGCTATACAAGCTCAATGAATAATCGGTAAGCGTTACAATAAAAAATACACAACATGAAATTTTCAGCTTTCACATCATATCATGGCTCCCAGCAATATCGAGTCCTAAGGACTCAATGTACATCCCCTGAGTGAGTGATAGAACTGCCGGCCGATTAAGCCATCACAACACTTGTATGTGGTCCCACCACAATTACTGCTTACACGATCGTCACAACGTATATATGTGGTCCCAACCACCAACAATAGTCAGTGGCCCCACAGGAAAGGTGGTCTCAACCACAAGTATCGAGTATGTGACCCCACAGAAAGGTGGTCCCAATCACATGAACCGGTAATGTGGCCCCACAGGAAAAGTAACACTTAGGTATCGATTACTCACCTTGATTTACCCTTTGTTTCCTTGCACTCGCTATAACTGCTTGATTTGTACCTATATATTTATTTATAGGTAAATCACTATTTCAACTGACACTACTACTACAGATCACATCATTACTCTGTTTTGTATTCTCTTCAATAATTCCAATATGATACCTCGTGGTTTATCAAGTAAAGAACGGCCAGGTAGAAGATTAGATTGGGTGGCAGGATCCTTTCAGCATTTTAGCCTTTCGGAAAATCCAACAACTAGATCCCATGTAATCGGCCTAGGCACCGCCCTCGTAAGTAAATCATTTGGTATAATTTCTGGAATTACGAATAGTATAACCTCCACATTTTATAGTTTAACATTTATAAACTATTAGGGAAATGCGATAACGATTACTCACTTAAGATTGACGCTTTCGCAAAGCCTTGACACGCTTCCCGTTCCGCTCTTCCAACACTTCCCGAGCACCTCGTTACCAGCTACCGCTTACTCCTAATTCCTCTCGACCTATTTTCCTTACCAGAACACTTTTCGATATCGTAAGGTTGTTTGGTGTTTGTTGTGGGTTGAAATGAAGAAGTTGGGCCTCTATTTATGGGGCTTGAAAACACTATTCACGACGTCATCACGACATCATCGTCACTATTCGCGACGTCATCACGACATCATCGTCACTATTCATGAGGTAAGCGCTTACTTCATTTCTCAGGTACTATTCACGCCGGAGTTACTATTCACGTCGGAGTACTATTCACGCCGGAGTTACTATTCACAACGGTTTTTTTTTTTTAAACGGTCGTTACATCTGAGTCAATGAAGAAGGGTTGATCCCAGAGCTGGTTGAATCTGGTTGAATGGGACGGAATCTTCGGCAGCGATGAAGATGTAGATGTCTCCGAGTACATCGGCGATTTCAGGGGAGAAATCGGTGGTTACAGAAGCTTTTGGGACAAGAGCAGTTGGATTTTTTCTTCTTCGGTGGGAATTAAGGGAGCGTATGGCGGTGATGGGGGACGAAAGAGATGAAATTGATAGTGATGGCGGAGACTGTAAGGGAGAAACTGAGGGAAGAAGAGAAAACGTTTTCACCAGAGAGAGAAAAGATGAAGCGGTGGCGGAGGAATCGAGGAAGAAAAGTGGCTCGCTTTTAGAAATAAGCAAAAAAAAAACACACAAAAAAAAAGGTTACACAGAAACAGCAAAATCACGCAATTTAAATATAGATATAAATATTTAATTCGCAGCCATTTAAAGGGTTCCACGAGTAATTTTAATCTGCATTCAACAACTATTGTGACTTATATGGATATGAATAGTTTCATGAATATTATTATATTTTTAATATTATTCTTTGAAATTATAGTTTTCTTGAACTTTTAGTTGAAGTTGATTTTTAAAAGCTAAATATATGATTAAAAGTATATTGCAAAAAACGTAAAATTAAAATAATATAATTTATAAAAAACAAACAAAATAGTTACAACAGCCAAAAAAATATGTCCCAACCCTTCTACAAACAAACTCAAACTTAAATGAAGTTCGCGTCATCTATTGGTCCCCTTGCATACTGCCTAGTGTCGAATGCGACATGTAGCTTCTAACAAATAATTGAAAAGGTTAGAATTAGAGTGGAGTTACTGTTTCTGTTTATTGTATTATCATATTTGAATTAAACATTGATAATGCAAGCCAAAAATCAAAGTGCGAACAAAAAAGCAATCGAGCTATTTTCATTGAAATAAAGGCATCTATGCTCTCTTCCACACATTTATATTGTATTATGTTGGAAAATTGGTTTTAACCATTGTAGGCATGACAAAGGCATTCGTCTTTTTCGGCATATTGGCATGTTGGTACCTAGGGATGAGCATGACTTTAGACCCTGACCGAACCAGATCGAGAACCGATTTAGTAGGAAATGAAGAACTGAAAACAGGACGGAATACATGGTTTCGGTTTCGGTTTCGGTTTCAGTTCGGTTACGAGTCTGGTCTAGTTTTTCGGGTCAAATGTCCATCCCTATTGGTATCATTTCTTTTGCAACTCTCTCTCTCTCTCTCTCTCTCTCTCTCTCTCTCTCTCTCTCTCTCTCTCTCTCTCTCTCTCTCTCTCTCTCTCTCTCTCTCTCTCTCACTCTCTCTCTCTCTCATGTTTCTAAACTTAATTATGTTTGTAGACTTCAAATCCAACCATTGTTTTAACTTATATTTTTTTTTTCTAACGTTTCGTTAGTATTTATAAAATTATCTGCCACTCATAAAAATTTAAATGATATTTCAACACGGGCAGCATGGTTTTATTTGTATACCTTGACCCTGTGATGAAAAAAGTTTTATTGTTTACATTTTATACCCTTTTTATTCATTTTATATTATTATTAATGATATTTATTATTTATTAGTAGTAGATAAAAAAGATATTAGTTTTTTTTCTTCCTAAATATGTTTTTTGTAAACCTAGGATCTCTGAAAAAAATATATTTAAAAACATTCTCTTTGTATATGTTCTCAACACATAAATGTACTTTTTGTATACATATACATTTTTGCTTTCAATCAAAATCCAAATAGAATCCTTCAACAAGAAATCCACAGGCACAAACTCTAACCACTACAAAAATGAAATTACAAAGCAAATATCGAAATGCAAATCAAGACGAAGATGTTTATTCATCCAAACCAAAAATCGGAGATGTACACCTCGGGCCCTAAATAAAAAAGTATATTAATATGTTAGTAAAATTTAAAACGGGAAAATGTCAATCAAACAGAAAAAATAGGATTGGTGTTGAGGCCCGTGTTTGACACAATTTAGTGTTTATGGTTTTCATTGTTTAAGGATGAAAATACGAATAGAAAATCAAAGAAAAAAAAATATTGGAAAAGAAATAATTGATATATATATATAACACGATGTCGCATCGAGAGTTTAATATGCAAGTTTATATACATAACAACAGTATATTCAATATATATATATATATATATATATATATATATATATATATATATATATATATATATATATATATATATATATATATATATATATATATATATATATATATATATATATATATATATATATATATAATTAGGATCTTTTGAGAACCAACTTCACCCGGAGAACTCCCAAACCGATATTTTTTTCAAAAAACCGACCACATAGGCCTCTAAAACGCTCAAATTGGTGCCGGGGCACTGAAAAAAAAATTCCGAAAAAATGACTTTTTTTTTTTGAAAAAAATTTGCACATTTGCAAACTTTTTTATACGTACATTTTTTTCAAGTTTTTTTATGGATGTCTTTCTAACATATATTTAAGGCGTTCTGTAAAAAAAAATTTGAAAAAAAGTGTACGTATAAAAAAGTTTGCACATGTGCAAAAAAATTTTTTGCACATGTGCAAATTTTTTTTCCAAAAAAAATGTCGTTTTTTTCGGAATTTTTTTTTTTCCGAAAATCCTTAGATATGTGCGTTTTAGAGGCCTATGGGGTTGGTTTTTTGAAAAAAATATCGGTTTGGGAGTTCTCGGGTTCTCGGGGGACTTGTGGTTCTCGAAAGATCCTAACTTATATATATATATATATATATATATATATATATATATATATATATATATATATATATATATATATATATATATATATATATATATATATATATATATATATATATATATATATATATATATATATATATATATATATATATATATGAAACGGTTCAAATGTGAACCACTAAAAGGTTAAGAACCGTGAGAACCGATATTTGTACATTAAGAATCATGTCTTATTTTTGTTTTTTTGTTTTTTCACACTTGTTTATTATGTGAAAATATATCGAACTTAATAATTTTTTTTATTTTTTAGTAAGTTTTACAATATTCACAATATAATAAAATTTCTAGTTATTAAACTGCGAATACTATAACATAATTTTTTTCTTTAAAACACATCAATATTGATATCTAATAGCAAAAAAATGATAATTATATATTTTTATGTGTTTGGTAATTTTATTTTGATAAAAAACAAATATTAAAAATAAAAAATACAATATTATTAAACTGTGAATTAATGGTTCTTACGGTTCTCAACCTTTTAGTGGTTCTCATTTGAACATTTCTCTCTCTCTCTCTCTCTCTCTCTATATATATATATATATATATATATATATATATATATATATATATATATATATATATATATATATATATATATATATATATATATATATATATATATATATATATATATATATATATATATATATATATATATATATATATAATTCAGTGAATTTTCACTTTTTCAGATATGCACAAAAAACAGCATTTGAAAATATGTTTCTTATTTTTTGAGGATTAAACATGAAGGTGCAAATATATTAAAATGTAAAATCTAATAGGCAAATCAATATTATCCCAAAATTACCAATTGCAACATTGAATTCTAGACGGACATATCAACCTTTTGCTATAGCGTTGGACCACTCAGATTTATCATTTATTATTTTATTTATATTTATGGTGTTGAAATTGTAGTTGATACACTAAAAGTTCTTGCGATCACCGTTTTAAAAACTCCCCCACCACCCCCGTGCAATTAGTATCTTGCAATTGTTTTAAAAGTACTCAATTAAACCTCTTGTAGATAATATTGTTATGTATTCAATACTTTATGTTTGAAGTTTTCTCCTTTTGAATTCATCTTTTATGTTTAAAAATATGTAATGTTGATTTATTTTGTAGCAGTCGAGTAGAATAATGTTATATAATGGTTATTCTTGTATTAACATACCAACGTATAATGTTATGTTTAAAACTATGTAATGTTGATTTATATTCTCATAGTGTATAACGCCACATGTCATACTTCAACTAGATGAGCTTTTGATATATTTTTAACAAAAATATACTAATGAGCATTTTATACATCATATACATTCTTTGAATACGTTTGGTTGTAAATAACGAATTGACGGGCTTGGAGCCAGCGGCGGACTCAAAAAAAATCTTAAAGGTAGTATGAAAATTTTCATTAACCGATATTCAACTTTATCAGCTCTTTAACAAGGTTTATAGATATTAGTCATTAACAAATCCGTCGTTAGAACCATTATTGACAGATTACCAACGAATTTTCACTAATTTAATATTTGATGAAAAATTTGAGGGTTTGCCCTTGCTACCGAGCTTTATAGTAGTTCTGCCATGCTTGGAGCTACCATTTCTTTTCCATTAAATACACATTTGGTCTATGTGGTTTACCCAATTTTACATTTTGGACCAAATATTGAATAGTTGATGTGGATGGTCCCTGTGGTTTCCAAAATTGCATCGGAGGTCCTTTATCCATGTAAAATGACCTTCTTACGCTTTCCACTTTCTTTTTTCTTTTTCTTTTTTACCATTTTATGTAATTTCAGTAATAAAGTAATCAAAAATTAAAATCCACCCACCCCACCCCTACCTCCAGCGTCTCTTTATGTGTGTGTGTCTCCCCCGCCCCTTCTCTGTGTGTGTGTGTGTGTAACCCCATTGGAAAACTAGTCGCTCCCGCGTCCATTTTCCTTCCTGCTCTGGTCATCTCCACACTCAATTTTCTTTCGTGGTCAGGTGATGGGTGCTAACAAGGTCGAAGGAGGGCGTAGGTGGAGGTGTGTGTCAAGATGCATTGCAAGAAAAATTGGCATGTGTGACTAATATATTAGTAACTGAATAATCAATTACTAATGGAGACGATGTATATGAACCTTCCCATATTTGTACTATAAATACGCCTAAAATTGTCATTTTCATTTTTTTCCATCAAATTTCTTCTGATATAGTGGTAGGACAAGTTTTGTTCCTTTATTTTCTTGGTTATGTGCTATATTGCTAATATGCTAAATATGAAGATGTTTCCCTTTGACTTAATGTAGTAGGAGGAAGCGGTTTTAGAGAAGATTCTCAACAAGCTTCGATTTCGTTATGCGGTGATGGAAGTGTCTCAAACATAATTGAGCGTCCGCTTTGCCAAAATGTGACGTTCCAAGTAGCTCTATACCTTACGTTGTTTTATTTATAATAGTAAAATATCCATACTATATTGTATAATTTTGATTATGTAGGTCAACCATGGAGACGAGGTCCTAATCTTAGTCGAAAGGCTACACAAATTGCTAATGATCAACATGGAGCTCGATAGACACCGATAATAGATTCTTATACAAAGAAACTCATTGGGAGAACCAACAATGTTGTTTTCAACGGAGGTTGGAATTGTGATACGACACTTATTTCCTATGAAATTCCATACATGGGAGAGTGTAGCAAAAGAAAATCAAGATGAATTGATTGATAGATTACGCATAAGTTTTATATATATTTCCTCGATTTGTTCATTTGATTCAAAATTCAAACTATAATATTATTACCAGTTTACGCTTCAGCTCTTCAACAATGTTTTGGGTTAACATATGTATTAAATGTAGGGAAAACTTGAATTACCACACGAAGATAAAGTTATGATGAAATATATAGATAATTAACTGAGGAGACAATAGATGATTACTTGAGGAAGCAATGGAAACGTATACGAAGTACTTTGAAAGATCACTGAATGAAAAATGGAGGAATGACCTATCCACAATTAGCAAGATAACAAATGAAGCTAAACAGTCATAGCAAATATGATTGGGTTGATTTATGCTATTATTGGGAGTCAGGTAAATAAACTCTCTTAACATTCCAACTAGTAATATGTCTTGACACTTATGTATTATAAACCATGTTTAATATCAGTTTTGTAGAAATATGCAAATCAAATGAAACTTAATCAGGGAAAACTAGTGATTGTAAGTAGAGGAGGCTCTAGATCGATATAAAATCACAAATTTACTCTGTGAAGCTGTCAAATCAATTCATATTGGTGTTAATATCAAACATTATACATATTTTTTCTTGTTCTAATCTTTACTATTATAGATAAATAAAGAGACTAAATTGTCACCTAAAGCAATTGAATTATATCATAAATGCATTTTAATCCTATAAAGTGGCGATTAAATGGCGAGTCACGACTTCAACAAGTAAGAATGATTTCTCAACTAATATTATTTTTAGTTTTAATATATTGATATCGATTTTATAAGTTATTATTATATGTTTTATATGTTTTAGGAAAAAATTGTCCTATGTAAAAAGGACGCGTGTGCCAAACTAATTTCGGAAGGAACAAGCATTACTCTTGACGTGGAATGTGACATTGAGAAAAAAAAGTAGTTAAAAGTGTTTGTGCAAAGCATAAAATATAACTATCTGGATGGGAGGCATCAAGTGGGCCTTCCATAGGAAAAAAGATATATTGGTCTTATCAGCAATAGAACCCTCTCAACTAGTCTTAAAACGTGAAGAAGATATGAAAAGCCATATTGTTGCACTCGAGGAAGAGCTTCAAGAAAACAATGAGAAAGGCAAACAAGGTGAAGAAAAATTATAAAATTTATGATCTGAAAGTTTCTTGAATTTTAGAACATAGTGTGTCCACCAATAAAGATGGAGATCCTACGTACGATGATATAACATATCTATCAGAGCAAAGAGTAGTAGTCGTGACCTTTCTTTAACGTTTGACATGGTTTCACATATGCTTTGGTTATTGACTTGGTGGTTAGTGTTTTGTTGATTATTGTTTAAAGTGAGATATGACAACGTTATGACTATTGTTCACTTTTTTATTACTAGTTTAAGACTTAAATCTAGTCTTAAGTTGTATAATTTACAGATGATTGTTATTGATAAAAGTTTGTATCATGGATTGAATATTAGTCCTAGTAAACACATATTAGAAATTGAATAAATTAGTATTAGTAAATGTTAATTAGTCCTGAATGGCAGTATTTAAGACTAATATGTAGTCATTGAAAGATCATGGTAGGAACTAAATGACGTATCCGAGACTGATATTCAGTCATTGAAAAATCATATTAGAGACTGAATAATATAGTATCAAGGACATATGCTTAGTCCCTAACAAATAGTATCAAGGACTGACATGACATAAAATGGAATCTAAAGGAAACATATCAGAGACCGGAAGACATATTATCAAGGACTGATATTCAGTCTTCAAAATATAGCATCAGAGATTGTTAGGACATGAAATCGTGGGTCCAAAGAAAACACATTAGAGGCTGAATGTGATAGTATCAAAGACTAATTTTCTGTCTTTGATACTTAATGTATTAAGGACTGCTTTTTAGTCCTGGATACATAAAAAAGCCACCATCTAGGACTAGCTATTTGGGACTAGCTAGGGACTAGCGAAATCAGTCTTAGATGCATATCAGAGACTGGTTATTTACCATCTAAGACTGATTTTGTCAGTCATTTGATACCCATTTTTCTTGTAGTGATGGAGGAGGAGCTCGTTTATGTGAAGGAAGAGATGTATATTGTGTAATTAGCACAAATGAAATTTCATGTAGTTTTCCCTTTCTGTTTGATTTATTAATATGATAGTTGGATTCGATCTACATATTTCATGTAGCTTTTTGCAGTTTTCGATTCGATTTGGATTACTATAGGGAATGTGTAGTTTGTTATATGTTGAGAAAGTGTATAGGCTTGTTGATTCAAATTATTGATTCTTGTTTTTTACATGATTGATTTGAATATGTAGGTACCATTTTTTATTCCATGCCAAGTGAATTAGTGATTGGTCCTGAGAAATAATCGTAACAATTTTTTCAGTGATGGCATCGTCGACATTACTTTCAGACCCGGCAACGAATAACATGGAAAGAGCACGTGATTAATCGAATTGAAGTTACAAGATAAAGAGGATGAAGGGGGTGTGTGTATGTGTGTGTGTGTTTGTGTTTTTTAGTTGCATGTGTGTGTTTGTCTGTGTTATATTTTAATTGTAGATGTGTTTGCGTGTTTAATTCCATGTGTGTGTGTGTTAATTTATCGCCGGGGGGGGGGGGGGGGGTGTGTGTTTTAGATATCATTATGTGTACGTGATGTATGTGGGTATTTGAGTTGCAGGTATCGATCATCAATTTCATATATGTGTGTGTGTATTTTTTTTTCAAGTTTCAATGCGTTTATGTATATGTGAGTTGTGTATGGTTTGAGTTATAGTTGAAAACACTCACACATGGACAATAAAGAAGATGATGGGATACGGGTATTATTTGTTTGAGTTGTGTGTTTCTATTGGGAGAGAGAGGGGGAGAGAAAGGGGGTATGGGAATGGGGTTGGATGGGGTGGTTTTTTTAATTTCTTTATTGTTAGAGTTATATAAAAATGGTACAAGGAAAAAAGAAAAAAGAAAGTGGAACAGGTAAGTAGATCATTTTACATGGACCAGGAACCTCCAGTGAAATTTTTGGAAACCACGGGACCATCTACATCAAATATTCAATACTTAGACCAAAAGTGTAACATTGATCAAACCACAGGGACCAAATGTGTAATTTACTCATTTCTTTTCCTATATGAAAGCTATAAGTATATAAGACTATAATGCATACCAACATAACCTCACACCCCTACTGTTGGACCTAGATGCACAAGCATGATCTCAGAATGATATTTCTAATAACATATGATCCTAAAGGGTCACAGCAACAACAAGTTAGACACCTTAATGATCATTTATCATAATGAATTGGATTCATGATGAAATGATGTAATCCTTGTGCTTTATCATTTTATGTGTAAAATGATGCGATATATAGGATTAATTCATATGGTATGAGCTAGTACAAGAGAGTACAAATGTTAATATGATTATTTATATTATTTAAAAGGTTTAACTGACCCAACTAATTTTGTTAAGCACATATTTATTTTAAGTGTTATAATAAATAAGATTTATGTATATATATAGAGTATACAAATTTCGAATATACATATATGTATGTATATTGTTCAAGTTATATATTTCAAGGGGTTGAAATGTATTATAAAACTTATATTGTGAAATGGAAATGATTTGTTACTTTATAAAATGTAAAGTATATGTTTATAAAGTATAAAAATCAAGATAAATAATTTCTCTCTCCCTGTCCATTCTCGGCAATAGATAAGGAAGAGAGAGGTCCAACAGAAATGCATTGACCTTCTCCATTGTCCATTGCATGTTCACCTTTTGACTATGACATCTTGGAAGAGTGTGTTGTTTAAAAGGGATTGCATATGAACTTGAAAAGCTAGTGATTCTTTCTCCCACTCTCTTCTTGGCTGAAACTCTATCACTATCTCTCTAGATATTCTTCTTGCAAGATTAGGTGTAGATTTGGTCTTACACTCATCTCTCTTAGAAACCATAACTTGTTTTGTTTTCTAAGATTAAGAGAAAGTAAGAAGATGCAGTGGCGGACCCAGAAAAAATGGACACGAGGGGCACTGAGGAGCACCTTTTTTTTAGACGAGGGACACCTATATATAAAAAAAATTTACTCTACGGGGTAAAATTTCAGGAGGGACACGGGCACCCCCTGGGTCCGCCCCTGAGAAGATGAGTAAGGAACTAGCATTCCAATGTGTTGTAACTTGTGGTGGATACCATTAGAGAAAAACATACATTTGTTCTTGTTGCATCTACAACAACATTTAATCTTTGAGATTGAACCAAATGATAACAAATGTCGTTTTTCTTTCTTGCTTCATGATGTCACATTATTTTTAACATGCATATAATCAAAGATCTTTTGATAGAATAAAAGTAGTTTATGGTTGTGTTCAATTTTAAAAGTTTATGTTGTCGTTTTTCATTATCTTGTGTGTTATGAACATCATACTTTGAACACAAAATCCCAACACCCACACCCTCAAACTCCACATCAACGTCACGTTTGCTTCCCCATACCCGTTTCCCCTTTAGTATCTAGACATACTTTCCCCACACCAAAAAGTACAAATTTTGAATATTTTAGTACAACTCTTCATTACATGAGAGAGATAAGAGAGAGAGAGAGAGAGAGAGAGAGAGAGAGAGAGAAGGGGAGAGGGAGAGGGAGCGCGGGGGGGGGGGGGGGGGGGGGGAGGTGCGGTGCTCGAGAACCTCATTTTCTTCATCTCAGTGCTAGATAGAGGTGAACAAAAAAACCGGTTTGAGATCCGAAACAGGTTTTCAAACTGATCCGATCCAATTTTGAAACTGGTTTCTCTCCGATCTGGTTCGAACCGGTTTGGATATATAAAAATTAAAACCGGTTTTGGCCGAACCGGTATGTTAAACCTGTTTTTGACCACATTGGCCCAAAACGGTTTTGAGTATAATTTTTGGTATAAACCGGTTTTGGCCTAAACGGTTTTGACTTTATTGACTAAACCGAACAGGTTCCGAAAAAAATCCGGTTTGTGCACCTCTAGTGCTAAAGTGGTGGGGTGGGCATGGTGTAGCCGAGCTCCCCTGAGATTCATATAGGACCCCAAGGTGGCTCGGGTCACCATCTAGCCTAACGAAAAAAAAAAAAAAACCGATCTGGTTCACCGTCTAGCCTAACGATATGTATATGAAAAAAAACTGAACTTTCAAATTACAATTTTAAAAAACTGAAGTAAAAAAGGCTTCAAGATTGGAAATGACCATAACTTGGAAATGAAGAATAATAATACTTTCGTTCTAAGAGGGGCTCGTATAATTTTTTAATTTTTTTTAAAACTTCAACTACACCATGATAAAAATTTGCTTTATTTCCTTTTACGGATCATTACAAAATTGAAATACTTATTGTTTCCAATTTTCCCTCGAATTCGTAATCCAAAATATTCTCGTATAGAAATCTACATGTATAGAATCATAGATAGCGTAGACTGATTTCGCCTACACATTCTTTTTGTTAACCATGGTCGATCATCATGATGATAGTTGATGTACACATGAGTATGCATATAGTACTTTCCATACCCAAAAAATCTATATTAATTCGAAAATTCAGGAGTGAGCCAAAAAATAATAAAAATAATAATAATAATAATAATAAAATAAAAAATAAAAATAAACGGGCAAGAATCTTGCATGTGGGTATGCAAGAAAAATCCATATATATTTTAGGAATTTAGGGGCATTGGATTCCTATGGAATGGGATCGACGATGACATGAGCTTGGCCAGGTTGATTGGTTTTAACTTATCCTATTTTCTTTACACATGCACCCATGTTGTGAAGCAACTCCCTAAAATCTAGGGTACCTGTCTATATTTCGATATATAATTTTGTTACATAAATATGTAATGTACGCCAAGAAAAAAAACACTCTAAATTATGTGATTTTTTTGTATGGATGATATAACTCAAGGTCATGTTGTTGTCTAGAATTATAAAAATAATAATAATAGAAAATAAAAACATTTGCAAATTTGGTTAGTTTTACAAACAATTTAATGCCTCATTTTCAAGTAGGCAAAACTTACGTCGTGCAAGGTAATTTTCATAAAAACGAGATTGGTTGCGTAAATTGTAATTAATTGTGACACACTTATAATAACAAAGATGAGCAATTTTATCATGTAGTTATATACTCCTAATTCCTAAACCTTGTAAAAGAAAGACTGAATCCTTGACCATCTTGTTGAGATTGATGGCCGCTTCTAGAACATGCAATTTTACTATAAAATTTTCCACATTATTGTCCATATAATATCTCGTGTCATACATAATTCATAGGTACTTTATCTTTTAGCATGGCATCTCCTTAGTCATGCATTTCAAATAGATTCAAGTAGCACATAGGAGTTCAAGTATCCATAGTTTATCGATTCTATTTTAACAAACACATCACATATTTTCCAAAGTTTAATCATAGGAGTGGATGATTCAATCCTAATTCGTTTAAACAGTGTCTGTGAACCCGATGTCCTACACCTCAAACTCGAACCTAAGATACATGACATAAAATAGCATACGCAAGACGGAATCGTCTCGTTAGCTACATTGGTTTAGACACAACAATTTATAAAAACTAATTAATAGCACTTTATTTTTACTTTCCAGAAGTCATGCAATATGGTGTTTGAAATGTGAGATTTATCACTAATGCAATCTAAGCCTTCTTATCTCATATTTGATTCATTCCAAACTTACCATTTATTCAAAATGCTCTTAGCTTATCGGTTACGTACCGACATCATATGTCTAGGATGCTAACACATGATAGTGCCACTCCTAATACTTACCAAGTAGAACGAACAAATCAAGTCTATATTGGCATCATGTTTATAGACAACCACGTCGCGAATGGAGGTACCATCCTGGTATTGTCTTGCTTATCTCATTAACAGGACATCATAATCCGGAGGAGTCAATTTCTTTTAAGGTAATTCGTTCTCAACTATTCTCATTTTGTATCTACATGCTATCTATTCTAGGTGTATGCTTGAACACCCCTTTTCTTTTATGAACGTCAATCATACACAATGCTAAAATATGCACATGCTACAATATAAGGTTCAAACAAGTGAAGACATTTATAAATTCGCATAAAGCCACACACACTAATCTCATCTGGAACACACACACAATATGACTAGAGAGAATGAGGAATTGCTTTTTCTGAAAAATGCCCTTTAATCTCTCTTTTATGTCTTGTACAACTGATAACTCATTGTCAATATGTTCAACTCATTAAATGGAAACAGAGATATCTTAAAAACATACTAGTTGTCCAGACTTCACATTTGACGTGTCGTATTTGACTTAACGACGTCATGTCGTGTGATTCAATTTTCACATGTCGTGTGCACTATAATATTCATCTTTAACGTCATTCTACGAGTCGTATGACGTGTCTCGTTTGTCTTATGAAGCTGCATTTCCATCGGCTTCAGGTCGTATAAATTTTAATTTACGCATCATGTAAAACCTCACTTACCAAAATAGCTACGTACATCCAACATATCGTGTTGCCCAACTGGACATGTCGCATGTACATGCACGCATCGGGTAAACCATTATTTACGTGTCACGTTCAATCACTAGACTTTTCCACTTTAACAAAGCACTTCCAACACGTCCCATAAACTCATACATTTGGTACGTGTAATACTCACTAGATTTGCCAACACTTGGCCATTATTTCCTAACTTTTACCAATTCTTCCATTCTTGTTCCTACAACTATTAAGCTCAATTTCAATGTTCATACACACATATAACAATAAAAATTGCAAACCATAATATTGAAACAACATAAATTTCACAAAAGGTCTAAATTGTCCTCGTGGTTAATTCACCACTTAGTTATAACATTAGAGTTCAAGGATCTACATAAAATAAGTTCATTCGTGTATGAAAATTGAGTTATAACACGATACAAATTCCAAAGTGATGGGAGTGGTTTTGTCCATGAAGTCGCTTGGAATGTTCTTTAAAATGTCCCTTATTTCTAAACTAGTATGTGATGTCTTTTAATATGTTATTGTTATGTAATGTCCGTTAATATTTTAATGATATGTCGGACTTTTTATTAGTAGTAAAAATTTGTCCTTTAGATTTTATCAACCAATAATTATTGTGTTAGTCGGGTGAGATTTTCCCAGTGCTATGGTAAATTTTGCACTACTATAAGAACAATTTTAGTATAAATATGTATGGAATGTAAATGTTTCACAATAAAAAAGCATTTATTTCCACCAACAAGCCGTAAGTGTCCTCAAAACTATCTAAAATTCTAATAAAACTAAATGACATTCAACCTCATCTAATGAAGGGGATAAAGGCAAGCAGATAAAGATGGTTGGAGTTGGTAGACCGTAGATACGCGGTGGAGATCAAGAAAACATACGAACAAAAATGTGTCACACTCTATACGTGGACGTGGCATGTACTTCTGCTCAAGAATTTTCGATCGGGTCTCTGGAATCTCATAATCAGGCTGTGTCTCGACCCACTCTCCAGCCAACAACTTCTCTAGATCTTCCAAGTCTCCTTTATGATTTAGCGGGTCATTCTCCATATTTTGCAACATCATATCTAACCTAGTTTAGCCAAAAGTTTGTTGTAACTCATTCTCAACAAAAGCGTCAAAGGTATCGATCACAATCCATGTAAGCAGAAGTATGTGAGTTTTCCATAATAAATAAATAAATAAATAATAATAATAATAATAATAATAATAATAATAATAATAATAATAATAATAATAATAATAAAACCTATATTTACAAAATTAATAAAAATAAAAAAAACTGACAATGAAGCTCAATTAACTAACTGAATGAAATTGTTCCCCGACTATTACATTTATAAATGTAAATTATCAGGGCTAGGGACTATTACACAACCAATCAAGTGTACATGATCGTATCTTAGTATAACAACGGAAAGTACGGGTGTCGAACTTTTGGAGAACGAGTGTGATTCAGCTCAGAAAACTTACAATTGCCAATTAATCGATACAAACAATAAACTAAAATGATGGAAGCTTGACTACAGTAAAACGTGACATAAAATATCATAAACAAGCAAAGACAAGGATACTTTCACTCAAATTCGCTTACTGCACCAACTATGTTTGACTTCTAAGTTAGTGCAATGGCCATTAATTCATCGTTCACCGATTCCTAGACTAATGAGATCACTTGGTCTGTCTCACTAATCCTATTATTCTATGGACTTATTCACAATGGTCATGTAAATTAGTTATTCTTATTATCAGTTTTTTTGTTTGTATCCTGCAAAATTTAATCGGGGTTAATTAATCCTAATGGTCATGGTGATTAACTAAGTTGCATAGAATGATCATTTAATGCAATTCACACACAGCAAAGATCATCATTTACCAACTTAACCCTAGGGTTTGGTCCACCTCTAATTACAACTGCCGAATGGTCATAGTACAATCATGATTCAAACTACACAATTAGAATGCTCAACTAAATCATGTAAGCTCAATAATAAGTCGAAAACATCAAATCTTTAACACATATGGTTCTTTGATCAAACAAGCATGATAAGTTAAATGAAAACTAAAAACCAAAACTCAAAACTCAAATAATATATTTGTGGTTCATTAACGCACGATGAAAATAGAGGGTTTTATCCCATAGAATGATAGTAAAAACAGAAAAGAATCGAAATCAAGTTGCTAGACATATGAAATAACAAACCGAATTTGAAACCTAATGATTTACACGATCAAATCTTCACTTCCTTGCTTGGAATCCTTCCTCTTCAGTTAAAATCGACTTATGGGGTGTAAAGTCGGTGGAAAACCCCCAAAAACCGAACTCTCTAAGGTATATCCACGACAACATCTATTTATAAAGATTTTTAACCGATCTAACTTAGCGCCACTAAGTTTTGAGGATAATGTTGCTAAGTCTAATTGAATCGCAAAATTTCAGGTATGCTTATCCTCTGGTCGCGCCGCTAATAGCTACGTACTCGAAGCGCCGCTATTGCTCGTCAATTTCAATTCTTCAACATCTTCTCATCTAGCTCCATATTTTGCACCTTTTAGCTTGAATATTTTTCTTAAGTTGCACAATGAGAATTTAAGCTTAATTAAGTAACTTTTGTTCATTATTCAAATAAAACACTTTTGGCAGCACAAAATGTATGTATCAATATAGCAATATCAACATGTAGCAACTTCATCATCACCAGCATACTTATAAGTTTCCGGATCAAGATAATGAATACGTCTAGGATTTTATGGTTGTAATATATCGATATAATAATTTGCAGTACTGCTGGTGTTTCATATGCAACATCATAATGAGGAACACTTGGAAAGATTATAATGCACGCTTGATTCTTGCAACCTCTTCTGCTAGATTGGTTCTCATTAGAGACTTTTCCTATACCGCTATATCGTATATCACTACACCATTTTCCGCTAGATTGGTTTCTGCCAATGGATCTATTCATTATATTGTATTCTATAGTCAGATCGTCTTCCACCAGATCGCTATCTACCATGTACATATGTACAACAGTTGAGACTTTCTGAATAACCATTTCAAAATGCTTCACATCATTCTCATCAACTATCTCAACAATATACTTCAATGTAGGGTTTTGGAAAGACAATTTGACATTAGGTCTATCTTCCAAACCTGTTTTCATTTTGACCAAATGTAATAAATCAAGAAATTTATATCTTAAGAAAATTTTATGTTGTAGTTGTTAACAAATGGCCTAATAAACAGAATTTCACCATTTACCGACCGCCATGGACCACCAACGCAAGCCACAACAAAATAATCATCAAGAAATTTTGAAGTCATGTTTTTTTTCTCAGACAAATGATATAGACTGAAATTTGTTGAAACATTTTAACAATATTATTCCTTATAAAATAATCATTTAATGTAGTGTACGAATGTCTGAATATTGCAGTACAGTTTTTGATTTTCGTAGTACAGACACACGTTTTCGTAGTACGATTTACATGAAAATAATGATATTTTTATCGGATAATACATAACTTTTTCATATTTTCAAATACATGCATGATTTCGGCATATGCATCTACAAAAATATACTATCGAAAGTGATTTCAGTTTTTGATTTTCGTAGTACAGACACACGTTTTCGTAGTACGATTTACATGAAAATAATGATATTTTTATCGGAAAATACATAACTTTTTCATATTTTCAAATACATGCATGATTTCGGCATATGCATCTACAAAAATATACTATCGAAAGTGATTTTTTTCTATTTTTTACCTTATATACTAGTGATTTTGATTTTAGGAGGAGAACATGAATTTTCGCTGGTATTCATCTGCAAAAATCCCTTAAGCGACGATAGAGTGCACAAATCGGATTTTTTCCGGATCCAGAACCGGATTTGAAACCGGATCGGATCCGGTCAAAACCGGATTAGGGGTGAAACCAGATCGGATCCAAACTGGATTATATAGAAAAATACCTTATCCTATACAAACCGGATCAGATCACCGGATCGGTAGAAACCGGTTTTAAAAAACCGGTATTATGGAGGAACAACCGTAACATTGCTTGACGAATCTCCAACACCAACAGAAAATTGCGATTGCCCACATCCAGAACCAGAACCAGAACCAGAACCAGAACCAGAACCAGAACCAGAACCAGAACCAGAACCAGAACCAGAACCAGAACCAGAACCAGAACCAACCAGAACCCATTTCTTGAGAGTTTTTTTGAGTTTTAAAAGTGTGTTTAAGAGTTTTGAGTTAACCCCAACATATATTTCGTATATATAGTATATAAAGGGTTTAAAGGGACAAAATAAAGCACTTTCATAGCTCCAAACTGTCACAAAACCGTTGCCTAACGGTCATTTTTCTGCAGAAAACGGGCAAAAACCTTTTGGAAAAATCGGATCCAAACCGGTTTTAAAAACCAGATTGGCTCGAACTGGCTCCAACGCTAATATATTCAAACCGGTAGAAACCGGCAGATCGGATCCTAAGCCGGGTCGGATTTGGGAAAACCGGATTCGGATCGTGATCCGGTTGTCTTGTGTATGTATAAGCGACAATGTTTTGGGATTTTCGCAAGCAATCAAGAATTTCACAAGTAATGACTTGAAAATTTTACGTGTATTTAGATCCAGACACTAATTTTGACTAAATTTCAACAAGTATTTTAAAAAATTAGCCAAATTTACTTTTTCATATAGAATACATGTTGACAATTTAAATTTTAAATAATATACGTTATGCAATTGTTCATGTCAGCTGGGCTACCAGCCTGCTACAACTCAATGCGTATAAACAGAAAGCCCAAGTCAGTTTTTTGAGCTCCTACATGTCTTTCGGGTTTTGTCTCAACAGATTTTACTACATATTTTAAGCACAAGAGTCGTCCAAAATTTTAAATCAACTCTATTAGCCAAGAAAAATAGTTATTCATATTTTGTTATTTTATAAAACCCAAGATATTTTATGTGCATTAATTCACACATCTATAGACTATTGTTAGGAAATATACCTAAATCTATAGCCTATTGCCCAGGAATAATAACGAGAATATAAATGCGGAAATATAAACACAAAGTATCGACACAGAGATTTACGTGGTTCGGTCCAAGATGACCTACGTCCACGGGCAGGAGAGAGTATTCTTTATTCCAGAGCTAAATACAGGTGTTACAGAGCGTACCTAGATTGCTAGTAAATCGGCCTCTTCTGACTACTGACTTCAGACTTGACAACCCGACGGCTAACCAAAACCCTAATGACCAGCCTTTATATTTATAGGCATTACAAGAAACCCTAGCCGTACCCTAGCTGTTCACGGCCCACGCGACGCGGACACTTAATGGGCCGCGGCGCGCGTGTTTACAATTCATACGGGTTTTAATTCCCAATTCACTATTTAACAATCTCCACCTTGAATTGCGAATTCAACATAGCTCCACCTCGCTCTAGAAACCAAAAAACTTCCTCTCGTCTCCTGCCAGCTTGCCCCGTAGGGACTTACCTCCTGCGAACATCAACCAAGTTCAAGCATAGCTCGAACTTCTCCTTGGGTAACGACTTCGTCAACATATCTTCCGGATTCACCTTGGTGTCGATCTTCAAGATTGAGAACTTGTCTTCTTCAACTATGTCACGAATGAAATTTAACCGGATATCAATATGCTTTGTCTTTTCATGATAAACCGGATTCCTCGCTACACACAAAGCGCTTTCACTATCACAGTTCAAGACAGGCTTCTCCACCTTCAACCCCAGACTCTCCACCAAACCATGTAGCCAGATACACTCTTTTATACCTTCAGTCATTGACATGTATTCCGCTTCAGTTGTAGACAAGGCAACTGTAGATTGTAAAGTTGACTTCCAACTGACTGCACATCCAAACAAAGTGAAAATATAACACGTGAGCGATCTCCTTTTCACCAAGTCGCCACCATAGTATGAGTCTGCATATCCCACCAAGTTACTATGAGTATTACCACCATAAACCAAACAAACATCGTTAGTCCCCTTTAAGTATCGCAGGATCCACTTGACCGCTTCCCAGTGAGCTTTCCCAGGATTACTCATAAACCTACTAACCACACTAACTGCATGTGCTAAATCAGGTCTAGTACAGACCATAGCATACATAAGGCTTCCAACTGCACTTGAGTACGGAACTCTACTCATATAGTCTTTTTCCTCATCCGTAGTTGGTATAGTACTTCTGTTTAATTTAAAATGCGCTGCCAAAGGAGTTCCAACTGGTTTTGACTGATCATACCAAAAGACTGCAAGACTTTCTCAATATATTTCTGCTGAGAAACATATAACAACCCCGCTTTCCTGTCTCTCTGAATCTCCATCCCCAATATCTTCTTTGCTGCACCTAAATCCTTCATTTCAAACTCACTTGCCAAAAGCTTCTTCAAGTTGTTAATTTCAGCCATCTCCTTGGCTGCAATGAGCATATCATCAACATATAGCAACAGATAAACAAAGGACCCATTGGACAACTGCTTCAAGTAGACACAATTATCAAACTGATTCCGAATGTAGCCATGCGAAGTCATAAACGAATCAAATCTCTTGTACCACTGTCTAGGAGACTGCTTCAAACCATAAAGAGACTTTTTCAACAGACACACATGATCCTTATTAGAATCCGGAAAACACTCAGGCTGTGACATATATATCTTCTCCTCCAAGCTTCCATGAAGAAATGCAGTTTTGACATCGAGCTGCTCAAGCTCTAGATTAAACGCACTCACCATAGCCAAAAGAACCCGAATTGACTTGTGCTTCACGATCGGTGAGAAAACCTCGTGATAGTCGATTCCTTCCTTTTGAGAAAATCCCTTCGCCACTAACCGTGCCTTGAACCTTGCGGGTTCAACCCCTGGAATTCCTTCCTTCTTCTTAAAGACCCATTTGCATCCAACCGGTTTGACTCCTTTTGGTAATGGAACAAGATCCCACGTTTCATTCTTCTCAAGAGATTGCATCTCTTCATTCATCGCCATCAACCAGCTTGATCCTTCTTTACTTGCCACCGCCTCTTTGTAGGACCGAGGCTCATCAGTACCAATGTTTTCACCAACAGCTAGTGCATATGCAACAGAACCAATATCACCATTAGTGACACATGTAGCATATCTAGCTGGAGTCTTCGTGTTCCTTTTCTCTCTTCTCCTTGCTATAGATTCATCCTCATTGTTCTCACCACCGGCCTCAGCATCACCAGACTGATCCTCATTGGGCTGTTCATGAGTTTCATCACGTCTATGCTGATCATCACCGACATGCTGTTCTTCATTTATCACCATTCTGTCTGGAATTTGTGTGACAAACTCCACCTTCTGGTTGGCACCCTGATCTTTCCCTACATGACTTGTATCACCTCCTCTTTGGTTCACCATAGCAGATTCATTAAAGGTCACATCTCTGCTATTAATAAATTTTGGAGTTCCCCTTCTTCTGTACACCACAGACGATAACCTTTCACTCCATGTGCATACCCTAGAAATATGCACTTCATTGCCCTCGCCTCAAGTTTACCATCATTAACATGAGCATAAGCCGGACAACCAAATATACGTAAACCAGAATAATCAGAGGGTTTTCCAGACCATACCTCTTGAGGAGTCTTAAAGTCGATTGCAGTTGATGGTGATCTGTTCACCAGATAGCAAGCAGTATTAACCGCTTCCGCCCAGAATTTCTTCGATAAATCAGCATATAACCGCATGCTTCTAGCACGCGCTAACAGTGTTTGGTTCATCCGTTCCGCCACTCCGTTCTGATGTGGTGTGTGCCATATAGTGTGATGCCTCACTATACCTTCCGCCTTGCAGAAGTTGTCAAACAGGGCATTGCAGAACTCCAACCCATTGTCAGTTCTGAGTGTCTTGACAGATTTCCCGGTTCGTTTTTCAATCATCGTCTTCCACTCCTTGAACTTCCCAAACACTTCGTCTTTAGTCTTCAGAAAATAAATCCAAACCTTTCTTGAGTAGTCATCAATGAAAGTCATAAAGTATCGATGACCGTTATGAGACTCGACCGGAGAGGGACCCCACAAATCTGAATGAATGTACTCCAGGATTTCCTTGCTTGTGTGTTTACCCGAACTAAACTTCACCCTGCGTTGCTTGCCTTTGACACAAGCTTCACAAAACTTGAGTTTTCCCGTTAGCTCACCACCAAGCAACCCCTGTTTACTCAGAATTGACATACCCTTCTCACTCATATGTCCCAACCTTCTATGCCACAACTCTGTCTTATCATTACTACTCTCTAAGGATTGAGTAACCGCCACTGTTCCCCTAACCGAATTTCCTTCTAAGACAGGAACCCCACTCTTCTGCACCTTTCCTTTCATAACTACTAGAGAGCCCTTGGTGACCTTCACCCAGTCATCCTCACCAGAGTATTTCAACCCATTCTTTGCTAAAGTTGTAAGAGAAATTAAGTTCTTACGAAGATCCGGAACATACCAGCAATCAAGCTTTCTGACCATACCATCGTGCATCATAATCTGTACCGTACCGCTTCCTTTGACCTGAGCAACCCAATCATCACCCAACTTTACCGTTCCTTTCAAGTCTCTAAAAGATTCGAACCAGTCACGATAGAAAGTCATATGATAAGATGCCCCAGTATCCAAGACCCAAGCATCAACAGAACTAGATGTACAAACAGTCAACACATCGCCTATGTCTTCTTCTTCAGAACCATCCTGAACAATAGCCGCACTGCCATTGTTGCTATTTTCTCCCTTCCCCCCTTTCAGCAATGGACAATTTCTCTTGAAGTGACCCTTCTCCTTGCAGTTATAACACTTGACTTTTGCAGAAACTTTCGATTTCGAACGTGACTTACTCCGATTTCCACCATCTTTCTTATCCGATGTCCTTCCTCTGCCAACGAACAGACCTGAACCGGATGTCTCCTCATTCCTAGAAACTCTATGTTTGAGTTCCTTGGACAGGAGAGAATCCTTCACATCATTCATAGTAATTGTTGTTCTTCCATACAACATAGTATCAACAAAATTCTCATGTGAATTCGGCAGTGAACATAACAAAATAAGGGCTTGATCCTCATCATCAACCTTTACTCCTACTCCTTGAAGATCTAGAATAATCCGGTTGAAAGAATCAAGATGGTCTTTTACTTGGGTACCTTCTGCCATTCGAAAAGTGTACAACCGTTGCTTTTGATACAGCCTATTTGTCAAAGAACTGTTCTGATACGTATCACAGAGCTTCTTCCAAATACCGGCAGCAGTGGGTTGATCAACAACTTCCCTCAACACCTCATCCGTCAAGCTCAAAAGAATAGCACTATGTGCTTTCCCCTCGATCTCCTTCTTCACAGCATCTGTCGTGTCCTTTGCATATTCTCCTTCCACTGCAACTGCGCATCCTTGTTGAACCAGAAGAGCCTTCATCTTAACCTTCCACAAAGTGAAATCATTCGAGCCATTGAACTTCTCCAAATCGAACTTGTGAGATGACATCTTCAATCAACCGATCCTTGTAGTCTTTGATAAACAAGTAAATCCGAAACTGCTTACTGCTCGTCGTCGCCGCGGCGCGAACTTCAACAAGGCGCAACGCGGGCTTGAACAGACGACGCGATCCTTCAACAAGCGATACGTGGTCTTTCAACAGACGCGACGCGGCGAAGCCGTAAACCCTAGATCTACTACCGATTTCAAACACCCAGAACTACAACCAGATCTAAAACACGCAGACCTAAAACCGCAAATAACCACAGATCTATAACACTATAGATCTGAAACCGCGGCTCTGATACCACTTGTTAGGAAATATACCTAAATCTATAGCCTATTGCCCAGGAATAATAACGAGAATATAAATGCGGAAATATAAACACAAAGTATCGACACAGAGATTTACGTGGTTCGGTCCAAGATGACCTACGTCCACGGGCAGGAGAGAGTATTCTTTATTCCAGAGCTAAATACAGGTGTTACAGAGCGTACCTAGATTGCTAGTAAATCGGCCTCTTCTGACTACTGAAGAAAAATTAACAAAAACCCAAATGTTATATGCCCAATCAAGAAATGCAACAAAAAGAAGAAAAAACGGGCCTCAAATAGTAAAAACTCGCGCCATGGCACGCCATGGCTCGCCTTGGCATGCGCCACGCCTAGCAGTGCCGCCATGAGTGTTTTCGGGATGGTAGAGCCGCGCCTCACGCCAAGGCACGCCTTGACGCACGCCATGGCGCGCCTTTTAGAACATTGGGAAAAACACATGGTCTTCCCCTTTATCCTCTATAACCTCAATATCTCCTGTCCACCCATTTTTATTTACCCAAAATTTCCTTATAATACGATCCCCTATCCTTGAAAATATCTTTCTCCGCAAGACAAACAAGTACCCTGGAGCATCCAAGATCCGACACTTTCGGATCCTTATCCGGGTTAATCAACGGGTCATCCAACCCACTTCCTCCCGGGTGGGCAAACATCCATATCTTGTCCACAAATCGCTTCCATGGGTGTTCGGCTTCAGACCCGATTCGATCTTCTCCCCAAAAATACGGATAAAGCATCATAATTCCCTGTAGGTTTAAGCTCACACTCGAATTTTCTGACCCGACCCGGATTGCCATGTGGTGGGCGATAGTGCCACCGGCGCTGTCGCCGGCGAAGAACACATTTTCAAGATCGGCGTACTCGTTGAGCCATGGGTCGGGGCAGTTTCCGGCGACCCACGTGATTGCTTCCCAGGAATCGTCGAAACAGGTGGGGAGAGGATATTCCGACGCCGTTCGGTAGTCAACGGAAACTATGACCACATTGGATTCCGATGCGACGAGGTTTAAGAAGTTATGGTAGACAAATCCGCCGCCGTGGAAGTAGATTAGAAGGGGGAGCTTTTTGGTGGTAGTTTTGGGAAGGTAGAGCCTTACGGAGAGGTTGGTTTCAGGTGAGATGACGACGTCTTTGGATTGGACGCCGGAGGAAAGATCAATGCCGGCGGGAACGACATCGGTGCCGCTGTGTATCTCGAATCGGCCATCTTTGTATACTCGAATGACTCCGTGAATTTCTCCAATAATATCATCTGATGAATCCATGTGGCAAATTTTGAGGATAGAAGTGATTCAGTATACTCGATACTAAATATAGATATATAAATATTAAGGGGCCGTTTGGATTTGGATGTGCTTATAAAAACTGCTTATTGACTTATTGGCTTTTTAGAAAAGTCATAAGTCATAAGTAAGGGTCTCATTACTTATTAAAAACTGCTTATTTATCTTTGGTATGGGCAAATAAGCAGTTTTTAATAAGTAAGGAGGCCATTACTTATGACTTATGACTTTTCCAAAAATTCAATAAGCCAATAAGCAGTTTTATAAGCACATCCAAACGGACCCTAAATAGTAATAGAATTATAACTGTATTTGATGATATTATTGATAAAAAAACATTTTTGATAAGATTTTTTATGTTTGGCATTCGGGTGCCTGAGTGCCTCCGGACACGGTTGGTTTGTGCAAGGGAAGTGATCCGTACACAACAATTTTTCTCCATACACAACAATTTAACATTTTTACACATAATATACAACATTCTTAATACATAAATTGTTGTGTATGGAGAAAAAATTTTCTCCATACATAACAATTTAACATTTTTTATGCATAATATACAATACTTCTAATGCAATCTATACAATATAACAAAGTAATACAATATAATAAAGTAATCCTTTTAACATCACATATCATTATTCTAGACTCCATTTTTTTAGGTGGTATTCTATCATAAGCCTTCATTTTATTTTCCCGCCTAAGCTGTCTCACCAAAACCGTCCCTTAAATTAAGGAGTTAATAGATGAAATCTCGGATACGATACTTTTCCGGTTATGAAATTTGAAATCCATCTTTCTATCTTTAATCTCTATTACGTGCAATCTTGCAAATATTAAACCATATCTTTTGTTTATGTTCTGGAATATTTTTCCAATTCACCGTTTCTAACGCCCTTGTATTTTTTATGCAGATGAGTCACTCACTATCACGATTTCTAATGCTATGTTAATCTCTATTACGTGCAATCTTGCAAATATTAAACCATATCTTTTGTTTATGTTCTGGAATATTTGTCCAATTCACCGTTTCTAACGCTCTTGTATTTTTTATGCAGATGAGCCACTCACTATCACCATTTCTAATGCTCTGTTATAGTTTTCCTATTCATCTTGAAATTCGAATTGCTGGATGTTGATCAGTCATTGTAAATTTCCGATCAATTGGTGGTGGAAACCGTGGAATCGATTTTAGATTCAGATGTTTGTCAAACATACAAAGGTAACTATGCATACAAACTGTTTGTGTAAATGTCTCAATGAAGTATTTTCGTTTGTCTTGAAATTTTGTGTAAATGCCTCAATGAAGTATTATTCCACCAGTTATGAACCGAGCAAAGATTGTCCATCATATGTTATTTTCTGATACGGCTTCAAAAGTTTCTTGTAAGTATTGGTTTTTTTACAAAGTTTAACAAGGGTTGGAGATGCTCGAGATGTGAATCTTGAGTTGGAATGTTAGGGTAAATTTTCGTCTTTGTTTTTCTGAATTCCCTGGTGCGGTCTCTTCTGCTTCTCTGCTGCTCTTCTTACTTCTTACTTCGAATTTCTATCCCTAATTTGATTTGTGTTGATTGTCTAAATCTCTTTTCATCTTTCCCGTGAATTACTATAGGAACTTGATGAGATGAAGAAACGATTGAAGGAGATGGATGAAGAAGTAGCCGCTCTTCGTGAAATGCAAGCCAAAGTTGAAAAGGAAATGGGGGCTGTTCAATGTCATTTTTTTAAATATTTTATCTGATGAGACATCTCATCACCTCCTTCATTTGTATTCTTCATCTACACACCCTCTTTCGTGTCTTCTTTTTTTGAGATTGAAACCGGAAAACCCTAAAAATTGAATTAATTTTATCATTATGGGAGCTTGATTTTTGTTCAGAATTTTTGTTTTGTTTCTGGTACCATGATCTATATTGATATCAGGATTTGAAAAACACATCTAACAAAAGAATTTTTTTTGGATAATTTATCAGGTTATAGATATAATGCTTCAATGGAAGTAGTGTCAATGCCTCATGGAAATGGACGCATACAAGGCTTAAGTTACCAGTTTTCTTTGTTTGATACTTTCAGAAAGAAACAGTTGTTCTAGTTAGAGCTGATATGTTAGGTTAAAAAGATGGTTGAATTGTTTTTTTGGGTTACAATTCTATTTTCAGATGTTGAGGCTATTTTCTTTTCTTCTGTGTGTCTTTGCATCCTAATTAAAACATCTAAACCTCACATGTCTCTGCGTCACCAGATATGCACACCACCAGGTGTTTGTGAAAATGCAAATGTGTCCATTTAAATCTTCAATCACAACTAATAATGAAAGTTTGATTATTACAAGATCGCTTCTTATGTATTAAATTGGTTTGTTAAATCTTTTTTCCGACGAAGATATAATATCATATCTATTATTCTGAATTCTAAATAGGTGGTACAAAAATTATCCTATCATATTGCTTTGTTCACTTATTAGAATCCGATTTTTAAGCATGGGTTGGAGAAGTTTATAATTATTCTAAATGTACGCATACATGGTAATGATAATATTGATTTTGCTTAATTTTAGGTCTTTAGAGTTAATGGCCAGATATTATTACAATAATAATTTAATTATTTTCTTACATGCCTTTTTAACATCTCTTATGTATCAGGGGATGCGAAAGATAGCCATAATACCGTTATTATGGTGGTATATTTGTTTACATCAACCTTAAATATTTTGTGGCTTTTATTTTGTGACATGCTAATATTAGAAATTTATGTATTAGAAATTTAGGTTGTGGAGCAAAATGGGAAGATGATCCAACCGTAGATTTTGAATGCTGGTGATATATTTTTTCTTGCACATTCTATCAGACTTGGATACCATTTATGTAAAAATGTCACTAAACCAAAGTCGCTTCCATTAAATGTATCACTACTATACTGATCAATAAAAGGCACTTTTGGGGCTCTAATCGTTGCTAGAGGTGGTTAAATAAATAGAAATTACATATAGTACTCCTATAAAATCCTTTTTGCTATAGTGGGATATTGCTCGCCATGAACGGTTTTGTACCATTCACGTAGCCACTTTTTCTGATTTTATTTTTCTAGAGGTGACCTTTTTTTCAATCATAAAAAGGTTAATAATGAAATGAGATGATTTGGTAATTAAAATGTTTTATTTTGGTTGTTTAGAGTCTTTAATAGTGTTTACATTACTTATATGTCATTTGATTGCCGTGGACTAAAAAAATGTGATATCGGGTTCTTACAAAGTAAAAGATTAGACCTCAAATAAAAATAATTACTTAAAGATGTTGGAAAATTGTGTAACATATGATTTTAATATTTAACTATTTCATTCGTTTTTATATTATCAATATTCTTTTTTAATTTCATGTTAAAGTGCCAAAATCATGATTAAATCTCAAAAATAGTCATTATGATTTGTCATTTTTATTAGTTTCAAGTAGATTTTTATTAAAATGGTAGTTATTGACAAATTTTGTTCTAAATTGTCTCTTTTAAGGCATTTAGTTTAGCTTTGTCAAGTTACTGTCAAATTAGAATTTTGTCCTAACTAATATTATTATTATTATTATTATTATTATTATTAGACCTAATAGTTACAACAAACCATATCCCCCTCCCCTGATAAATGAATTAAACATTGTTGTTCAATCATAGACCATTTTGGGTCGTTAGCCTTCCCCCTCCTCCTTTCAGTAGTTGATGTGCTCAAATCGCCACTTTTTATCGTCTAAAATTGTAGTTGTCCCGTCTCTAAGTTGTTTGAGATTTTAAAGAACAAATGATTTTTTATTGATAATTTTGTATTAAAGGTAACTATATGGCTTATATATTTGAATTGGATTTGACCAAACATGAATTATTATTTTGGTTGCCAAAATTATAATCGAATAACAAACAAATGGAATAACAGTTTCTTAATACATTTTTATTATTTATAGTTTTTAATTTTCATATACATCGTTAACCATTATTTAATGTATAAGGTTTATTTCGGATTACATTTGTCTAATTCTAGTTACATACCATCGGTATTGATAATCTTTATATTTTATGCTCAAACTGATTCTACCATTAAATTCATGGATATCAAGGAGGATTTATGTAGAAAACTTGTCATCTTCAACTTCTAAGGCAAGTTTAATGGAATGACTTAGTGGTTGTCGTATACCTTTTGGTGTTAATCATGTTCAAGGTACAAGTTTATGTCTTAGTTGTATAGTAAGCATCCAATGAATTTTTTTCAATGAAAAATATGACATTTGCTTATAATGCAATCACAACATATCATTCAATCCCATGTATAACTTCCTAAATTGTTTCTTTTTTACTTAGTCGAATTAATGGGCTAAGTACTTAATATGGATAACTATATATGGTTGTTTTTTTAGACTTAATACGAAAAAAATGGACTTAATGAGTTAAGCAAAAAAAAAAAAACAAGACTTAATGTATTAAAACACAAACTCTTTACATATCAAATTGTATGATTAAATAAATTACTTTTCTTATTATATAAGTATTTTTTTTAATCGTCAACCGTGTAACACACAGGTTTGTCACCTAGTTTGTTAATAATCACGTGACGTTCTTTTATAAAATGGTTAAGATTAATTTGGTTATTAGATTTTTATTTTGTGTTTATTTAGTCATTTACTTTTTTTAATTTTTTGTGTCAAAATGATAATTCAATTTTTTTTGTCACTTAACTTTTGAAATTATGTCAAAATGATCAATAAATTTTTGAAATTGTGTTCATTTGTTTTATTTGTTTTCTTTTTTAGAATTCGTTTTGACATATCTGTTTTTTATTTTCCTTTTACATGTTTTCACAATCTGTTTTTTAGCTTTATTATTTCTGACTTCATTTTTCATTTTTTTTTTCAAAATCATGTAAAATGAGGTTATAGAAGGAAATGTAAAAAACATATAAAAAGGAAATAAAAAAGAATTTGTAAAACCAAATTTTCAATAAGTAAACATATAAAATTGAATGAGTGCAATTTTGAAAGTCTAGTGACCATTTTGACACAATTGGAAAACTTAAGTGACCACAAAAAAGTTCAATGACCACTTTGGCACAAATTAATAAGTTTATAGAACTTTTAAAATTTAAAAGGAGTTAAATGACTAAATGTGCTCCAGAGATGAGCATACGAACCAGAAAAACCGAACCGAATCGAAAACCAACCGAAACCGAACTGAACCAGGACCGAGTATATATTCGGTTTAGTTTTCGGTTTTTAAAAAATGATAATTCGGTTTTGGTCCGGTTCTCGGTCCATGTTTACCCCTAACACTACTCTTGATTATGTAAAACTGAATCGAACCGAAGACCGACATAACCGAACCGAACCAAAAGTGAATGTGTGTGTATGTATATATATATATATATATATATATATATATATATATATATATATATATATATATATATATATATATATATATATATATATATTGAAAGGTTTTAAGCAAACCATGAACTAAATAACCTAAGTTCACATGCAACCTATGAGGATCTATGTTTTCTTCTAATTGAACATATAACAAAAAACCTAGAGGCCAATAAAAGAAACTAAAGATCAAAACAGAAAACCAACCTTAATTTCTTGGAAGCTGAGCAGCAAAAGTATCCTGCCTCAAATGGAAGTCACACCCAAGCTAGAGGTTATGCAGATCGAAAATCCCAGAGAGAATTATGAAAGTGGCGAATTCAATATGGTGCCCAGGGACCCTTATTTATAGTTTTCCAGATGGCCAGTTGATAAGCCTTAGAGATAAACCTTTTTGAATTCAAATCAGATAAACCTTTTATCTTGCAATTCAAACTCTATTTATCTTCTATTTATTATTTTCGAAATATATATATCCATATATATATTTTCGACTTTAACTGGTCACTCCACACTGCCACTTACTCAACTATTGAATAATTACAGTTTCAGTCCCTACACCTTTAATTAATTAAATTAATCACCAAATTAAATCCAATTAATTCCAGATTAATTTCTAATTAATTAATATAGTTTCTAATTAATATATTATGACTTTAATATATTAATAAACCATATATTTAATTCCTGTTGATTTATTAATCCCATAATAAATCAACCTTTCTCTCTACCGAATTTTCTACCAAACCTCCAGCCATAAGGGCAACCCAAATGGACTGTGCTTCTATTAATTAGGTAAATACTAATTATTAGTCATGGCTTAGACACCTAATCCAACAGTCTCCCACTTGGATAAGTCTATGACTATAATTACCAATTTAGCCTCTAATTAACCAGCACCTTAAGCTTCCTAGAAACTACTGCGAAACTCTGACCTAGTCAGTTCTGTCCAAAGATAAGTGATCAGATGATCCTCCGTCCAACAAGATATTTTTCAGACTCAAGACATGGATAAAATCAATCTGGTCTGATTCACTGTTCCTCGATTTCCGATTTGCATATGACTCTTAGACTACCAAGTTAGTCCTAGTTGGCCAACCATTTTAGTCAACTTCAAATTCATCGAGAGGCCTATAGATATCTGTTCCCCGTTTGGGTCAAGGGACGAATAAACTTTGACTCATATACTTATGTCTTTTACCAAACAAATTACTCACAACAATACGTTTTATAACACCGAGTTACTGATGCGTTTTCATATTATCAATGAACAACCGTCTAGTAAATCATAACTCATATGTCTTAGCTTAAAGATCAAAAGATATTATCGTCTCAATATTGCTCGTGATGTAATCCATGAAGCAATCCATTGAGCGCGGGTTTATCCAATACTCAAATCTCCATTTCCAAGTACTCATGAATGTTGCAGCAATCTTATTGCAATGTCTAACTCCTTAGACAATCTACAACTAATTCATGACAGTCTTGCTTCATACTTACTCCCTAAAAGCATGAGCGACTGTGGATATTTGAATAATCCAATTATTCAGGAAGTAAAACATGCAAAATGAAACACAATGATATATTATTGACAAAATTAGTAAACCGTTACTCATTAATAAATCTTCATTATTAAATCACAAAAGTCAAATACAATAACATTGTTACAAGTTTCAAAACCTATCTAATTACAAAAACTTATATCATCTCTTAATCCAATGCTCCTAGCATGCTGATTATGCTTAATCCTACTCAGAGCCTTTGTCAAGGGATCTGCAGGATTATCTTCCGATGATACCCTCTTTACAAGGGGGTGACCTTCTTCTACTCTATGTCTGATGTAGTGGTACTTTCTGTCGATATGTCTGGACTTTCCATGATCTCGCGGTTCCTTTGTCAAGGCGACCGCACCTTCGTTATCGCAGAATAGTTCCAAGGGCTACTGAATACTCGGGACTACTCCAAGGTCACCGATGAAGTTCTTCAGCCAAGCCGCTTCCTTTGATGCTTCACTTGTTGCTATGTACTACGATTCACACATAGAATCAGCCACTGTTTCTTGCTTGGAACTTTTACAAGTAACTGCTCCACCATTCAAAAGGAATACCCAGCCCGACTGAGACCGACCACTGTCTCTATCCGTCTGAAAACTGGCATTTGTATATCCTTCAACTCTCAAGGTATCACTGCCACCGAGGACTAACACCATGTTCTTGGTCCTTCGCAGATACTTGAGTATATTTTTCACAGCTATCCAATGCGCCCTTCCAGGGTTACCCTGGTACCGACTGACCATGCTTAAAGCAAAGGCCACGTCAGAGCGAGTACACGTCATAGCGTACATGATCGATCCTACAGCCGAAGCGTAAGGTACCCGACTCATTTCAACTATTTCTTCGTCTGTACTCGGACTTTGAGTCTTACTCAATTTTGCATTACTTTGGATAGGTAGCTCTCCCTTCTTGGAATTTTCCATAATAAACCTTTTCAGTACCTTTTCCAAGTATGTACCCTGACTAAGTCCAATTAGTCTCTTCTTCCTATCTCTCAATATTCTTATCCCGAGAATATAGGTAGCCTCTCCTAGGTCTTTCATGGTGAAACATTTCCCAAACCAAGCCTTGACATCTTGCAAGGTTGGAATATCGTTTCCCATGAGCAGTATGTCATCGACATACAGCACCAGAAAGGTGACTATACTCCCACTAGCCTTGACATATACGCAGGACTCATCCTCACTCCTAGAGAAACCAAACTCTTTGACTTTCTCATGGAAACAAAGATTCCAGCTGCGAGAAGCTTGCTTCAATCCGTAGATTGATCTCTCAAGCTTACACACCTTATTAGGATACTTTGCATTGACAAAACCCTCTAGCTGATTCATGTAAACATCCTCAGTCAATTTCCCATTAAGGAAAGTGGTTTTGACGTCCATCTGCCAAATTTCATAGTCATGAAATGCAGCTATGGCGAGCATAATCCTAATAGACTTTATCTTGGCTACTGGTGAGAAGGTCTCGTCATAGTCAACCCCTGGGGTTTAAGTAAAGCCCTTCGCAACCAGTCTTGCCTTGAAAGTGTGTACTTTTCCGTCCATGTCGGTCTTCTTCTTGAAGATCCATTTGCACCCGACTGTCTTTCGACCCGGTACGTTGTCAACCAAGTTCCAAACTTGATTGTCATACATGGACTTGATCTCTCTATCCATGGCCTCTTTCCACTTGGCAGACTCAGGGCCCGCCACTGCTTCCTGGTAGTTAGCTGGTTCATCCAAATTTATTAGTGTCCTATCACTGACAAACGTGTCCCCATCCGAAGTTATATGGAACCCATAAAACTCGGGTGGCATGCTAACCCTACCGGAACGCCTAAGAGGTAAGGATACATCTGTCGGACCAACAGGAACTTCTTCCTCATGTTGGTTGCTAGTTTCTCCTAAGGTTGTGTTATCTGATGACTCTTGAATTTCTTCCAGATCAATGGTACTCCCACTGTCCTCTTTGAATATGAGCTTTCTCTCTCGAAAGACCGTTCGTCTAGCTACAAAGACCACGTCCTCGCTCGGTCTGTAGAATAGATATCCAAAGGACTGTTTGGGATAACTAAGGAAGAAACACCTTTCGATTCTTTCTGCGAGTTTGTCTTGAGTCTCTCGTCTAACGAAAGCCTCACAACCCCAGACTTTGATATGTGCCAACGAGGGAACTTTCCCCGTCCACATTTCATGAGGTGTTTTAGCAACCTTCTTGGTAGGGACAAGATTGAGGATATGAGCGGCAGTCTCTAAGGCATACCCCCAGAAGTGAATGGGAAGTGAAGCTCGACTCATCTTGAAACGAACCATGTCCAACAGGGTTCGGTTGTGCCTCTCCGCAACACCGTTCAACTGTGGTGTCCTAGGAGGTGTCAACTGCGAAACTATTCCGCATTCCTTTAGATAGTCTAGGAACTCGATACTTAGATACTCTCCGCCTCTGTCGGACCTGAGCATCTTTATCTTCCTGCCTAATTGATTCTCTACCTCGTTCTTAAACTCTTTGAACTTTTCAAAGGTGTCCGACTTGTGCTTGATCAAGTAGATATAACCGTATCTACTAAAATCGTCGGTAAAGGTCACGTAGAACCGCGTGCCATCCTTTGTGGTTGATCTGAATGGACCACACACATCCGTGTAAATGATGTCCAGCAGACCCTCACCTTTTTCAAAAGACCCTTTAAAAGGTGATTTAGTCATCTTGCCCAACAGACAAGATTGGCATACATCATCCGACCTGAGGTCGAATGATTCCAACACTCCATCCTTTTGGAGTTAGGCGATGCGTTTCTTGCTGATGTGCCCGAGTCGACTATGCCACAGACATGCCTTTTCTACACCACTAGTAGAATCAATATAATTTACACTATGTCCTAAATTGTCAACACATTCAACAGTTTCATACACACCATCACAAGGATAAGCAGTAAAAATCAAAATACCATTTTTGAAAACAGAAATCGAGCCAATTTTATTATCAAAAGAAAATTGAAATCCTTGTCTGAACAATGCGTGAAATGAAATAATGTTTCTTGCCATTTCTGGCGAATAGCAACAATTAAATAACTCTAAACTAACATCACTACTAAGCACTAAACTGTAAACGCCGAACTTGGTAACAGGGGACGATCTCCTATTGCCCATGATCAAGTTCAGTCTACCGTGCTCCACCTCCCTGCTTTCCTTTAGGCCCTGCAGATCAGAACAAATATGAAAACCACATCCTGTATCAAGGACCCAAGAATCAGAAGATGGTGAGTTTTTAGAAATAGTGTATATACCTGCTGTTGATGGCTTTACTTTCCCATCCTTGACATCCTGCAAGTATTTTGGGCAGCTTCTCTTCCAATGGCCCTTCTCTTTGCAGTAGAAACAGTCGGCTTCATTGGGGTTGGCTACATAAGGAATGTGAGAAGACTTGGTTCTCGAGCCATTGCTGGACGAACCGACCTGAACCTTTTCCCTCCAATTTTGCTTAGGAGGGCCCTTCCTTTTCTTTCCTTTGCCACTTCCAATGGCTAAGACGGGCTGATTAACCGAGGGTACACTTTTACCCTTCATCCCGTCCTCAGCAACCCGAAGCATACGATGCAACTCAGTCAGGTTAGCTTGATTGTTGTTCAAATGATAAGCCAGCCTGAACTGGTCATAAGAACTCGGTAAGGAGTTAAGCACTATGTCAATGGCCAACTCCTCTGGTACAGGCATCGCAAGCTTTCTAAGCCGCTCCACGTAACCTTGCATTCTTTGTACATGTGTGCAGATGGACTCTCCATCTTTAGGTTTGCTGTTTGTGAAGTCTTTGACCACCTCGCACCTCTCGATGCGCTCTTGCTTGCGGAACTTTTCCGCTAGCTCCTTGTGCATCTCAAAGGGCCAGTAGTCTTCGTATATCCTTTGCAATTCGGGGTTCATTGTGGCGATCATGATGCAGGACACTTTGGTCGCATCATTAAAATGTTTTTGGTACGAGGCAATCTCCTCGGGAGTAGCAGTTTCAGGGTCAATATCGACAAGCTCGGTTTCGAGAACATACTCTTTGTTCTCGTACCTCAGAGCCATCTTGATATTTCTAATCCAGTCATTGTAGTTTGTCTCGTTCAATTGAACCTTGGAACACAGTGAGAGGATAGAGGGAACACTGGAGTTTGATTGGGGAGCGGATTGATCAGCAGAAGACATCTATAAAAGAAGGTAAGTTTAATTAGATACATGTCGGTCCTTATAATAACCCAATATAAAATAAGGCTAGGATCCAACTATAACAATTTGCAACATAGAAGAGGGATGCCGTAATCTATAAGTAAATTTTATAAAGGTAGGCGAATGACGATTCAGCCAATTCCACCGCGGAAAAATAATCTTATTATAAATGGAATTCCTAGTTTCTTTTGAGATTTATTGAACTGTTCAATAGCATGTTTAATCTCGGATATGCCCCACCGTTTGTAACTGGGATGCCGAGGATCACAAACCGGGTGTGAATAACCATGCAAATTAGCTTGGTACTCTCGGGGTCCATTATCATCTCAAATTGATGTGCTGGTTAACCACACACGCTCCATCAACAATGATAACACCCGAGACACCCATTGCCACTCTTTATGAACCCCCATTGGTGTGCCGGTAAACCACACACGCTCCACCAACGTTTCATAAAGTGCAATGTGCAATTTCATGGGGTAGCATCAAATTCACATTTTTCCTAAAGTAACTAGATTGGGATTTTGTGTAAAGGTTCTAGTACTTTGATCATTATACTTTTAATGATTAAGTGGTCCTATCAAAACTGTTCGGCTAACGACCCTCCACTGATCAGGCGAGCGGTGGGCGAGAGTGTTCACCCATTAGACCGCCATTTTATAGGCAGCCTCCTTATACCCACTTTATGTTGGATTAGGTGTCTAAGCCATGACTAATAATTTATATTTACCTAATTAATAGAAGCAAAATCCATTTGGGTTGCCCTCATAGCTGGAGGTTTGGTAGAAAGTTCAGTAGAGAGAGAGGTTGGTTTATTATGGGATTAATAAATCAATAGAAATAAAAGATATGGTTTGTTAATATATTAAAGTAATAATATATATTAATTAGAAACTATATTGATTGATTAATAATTAATCAGAAATTAATTGGATTAATTTCTGTGGCATTAATTAGATTAATCAGGAGGTCAGGGATTAAAGTCGTACAAATTCAATAGTTGAATTGCGGCGTGCGGCGCGCCAATGTAAAGGCTGCGACGCGCGTACACATTCGTACGAATTCAATAGTTGAATTGTGGCGCGCGGCGCGCAAACGATCTGGCCGCGGCGCGCGTACAGATAATCCGGAAAATGGGCTACGGCTAGGGTTTTTAGCTTTACCCTTTGGTTCCCTATAAATAGGGAGCCCTAGACCTCATTATCAGTGGCTCATTCTATAATTCTCTCTAGAATTTTCGTCCTCCCTCTGGCTCCCTGGATGTGATCTCATTTGAGGCAGGACACTTGTGCTGCTTAGCTTCAAGATTAAAACTAAAGGTTAGTTTTTCTGATTTATTCTTTTAGTTAATTTTTGTTTGGCCTTTAGGAATTAGTTTCATGTTCAAAGAAAGAAAACATAGATCTTTTCTAGGTTGCATGTGAACTTAGGGTTTTAGTTCATGGTTGCGGAAAACCTTTCAGTGGTATCAGAGCATTTGGTTGTTTTCTTATTGAATGGTTGTAATAGTTTTCATAATTAGGGTTTAAAGTTTACAAATCCTTCGGGCCTGATTTCGATTTTAGGGTTTGTTTTTTTTTTGAAACCCTTGCTCTCTTTCCCCTCCTTTTCGATTTTCCTCTTAGGGTTTAGAAGGCTTTCTATTTTTGGTAACTTTAATTGGTTAATTAAATGGATAACCTTAAACCCAGTTTGTTTGAATTCGATAATTAGGGGTTTAAGATAGGTTTAAATTGATTTGATTAATTTGGAAAAACCTATCTACATTTAAATTAATTTAATTAATTGTTTAATTAAAGGATAATTCAAGGGATTTAATTTAATTTTGATTTAATGGTTAAATTTCGAAAATTAAAAGGATAAATCCTAAAATATTTTAAAAGGTTTAAAATATCTAGATTTAATTAATTTAATTAATAGTTTAATTAAAAGATAAATTAAATCAAATTAAAGGTTTAATTTAATTTGAAATTTAATAGTTAAATTTCAGGAAATTAAAAGATAAACCAGGAATATTTTAAAAGATTTAAAATACATCTTATATATATTATTAAAGGTTAATACTATATGTATAAGATAAATTGGTTAGTCAAATCATTAGTAGGCCTCATTCACGAAGCTGGTCTATAAAGTGGGTATAAGGAGACTGCCTATAAAATGGCAGTCTAATGGGTGTTCACTCTCACCCACCGCTCGCCTGATCAGTGGAGGGTCGTTAGCCGAACAATTTTGATAGGACCGCTTAATCATTAAAAGTATAATGATCAAAGTACTAGAACCCGTACAAGAATTCCCAATCTAGTTACTTTAGAAAAAATGTGAATTTGATGCTAACCCATGAAATTGCACATTGCACTTTATGAAACGTTGGTGGAGCGTGTGTGGGTTACCGGCACACCAATGGGGGTTCGTAAAGAGTGGCAATGGGTTTCTCGGGTGTTATCATTGTTGATGGAGCGTGTGTGGTTAACCGGCACATCAAATTTGAGATGATAATGGACTCCGAGAGTACCAAGCTAATTTGCATGGTTATTCACACCCAGTTTGTGATCCTCGGCATCCCAGTCACAAACGGTGGGGAATATCCGAGATTAAACATGCCATTGAACAGTTCAATGAATCTCACAGATCTAGGAATTTCATAAGACTGAAATTGATAAAAGTTATCTACCTTAATGACCACTGTGTTGTGACTACGGCATCCCTCTTCACAGCATAGTTGGGGTATTTTGGATCCTAGCCTTGTTAAATAATATATATTGGGTAATTATTTAAAAGGATTAATTAAACGAATAAATTCAAATTTTATATATGTCTGAAGAAAGTGTCATTCTCCTCCTTCCCCTCCTTCACCCATTTCTGAGAGCTTCAGAAAGCACCTGTTTAGTATGGTAAGGCTGACTGGCCTGAACTATGTGATATGGTTTTGCAATTAGAGAATAGTTCTTAGTTTTGCTGGCGAACCATATCCGACTGAGTGTCTGCTCCCAAACATGGCATCACACAGCAGCTTGTGATGAGCATGACTCATTGACTATTGAGTCCAAGGAAGTTCGTTGCCTTATGCTATTGATCATTTACCCCGAGTTCCGCAGGGATTTAGAATTCCTGGGGTCTGATAAGTTAGCACAGCTAGTTCAGGAAAGTTTCCGTGAACTGGTTGAATAAAGGGAACGAACTAGGATCTTCAAAGAGCTTGAAGTTGCAAGCTAGAAGGAAGTAGCACCAGTTTGCGTGTTCCCGAGATTGAGGGATACATAGGCGAACAGTATAAAACTGGTTTCCCTTTGGGATCGGGAGTTAAGCATTAGCTCAACTCGCTGATCTGTTCATCCAGATGAACAGAAAGGGTAACCGGATAAGACAATCGTGGAAGTGCATTCAATGTCGACTCTGTATGAATCGTTCATGGAGAAGCATAGTTCCATTAATTCAGCTGCTTCAGGATTGAGTCCAGTATTAAGGTGCATCAAGAAATGATCCAGATCGTCTGGACCGATTGTTCGATGTTTCAAACTGGGAATCCACAAGGTGGGACACAGTCACGGAAAGATTGGAAAAATGCTCCAAAGCCAAACCGTTTGGTAAACTCATAAATATCTTAGAATTCAGAACACCTGATCCTCATTCCCTTGATACAGGATGTGTTTCACACATTTGCTCTGTATACACGAACTCTGGAGGATGCGGGATGGTGTCGCACAGGAGCATATTCGGATTAGATCTGGAGCTCGTGCGGTTTTTGAGTTAAGCTAGATATTTGTTCTTGTTATTAGTTTTTAGATGCAAACGACATTGTTTTCACATAGTACATTGTTCGAGGGTTTTTGTGTTTTAATAAAATGTTGATTTTCTTTTGATTGTTTTAATTATCCTCGAAATGTTTGTGTGAATGTGCTAATGGCATAAATGGTAATAACTTGAATGTTGATACATCCAATGGGATTGGATTTGTAAATTGTGTTCTTTATGATTGTTAAAGTGAATTTTATGAGAATCACTTCAACCAAATGTCCAGTTGGACAGGACTTTTGAATCATTTGACTTAGAGTCACATGATGAATTGAGTGCTCAATAAAATTAATTGTGGCAAGAAAGGAATCGCCCAAAGATCCAATGGATAGGATTTTGGAATCAGTTGACTTGGAGTCAGGTGATGATTGCATGTCTTGAACAATATTAACAAAGTCATAAATTTACATGGAACTGTAAAGGCATTAAGATTTTGAGCAACAGACACATAAGTTACTGTGTATTGCTCGAATCTTCGAACAGAACACGATTAGTTATGCTTCAAAATATTTGCCAAATAGTTTGACAAATATGGCCTTCGTTTATCGGAATAAGCGATTGATTGGAACCTTGAAGTGTTCAAAGATTTCAAAGGAAGCATAAGATCAACAGAACCTAAGTAACAACATAGACTGAGAAAATGTTTCACAGTTTATCCTCTTCCAAGAACACTAATGGTTATAATGTGTCTTAGGGAAGATGATGGAGCATTGATCGAAATAGTTTGATCCTCGGTGTATAAGATATACTGGATACATTTCCGACTAATATTTCAATGAATTGAATATTCAACCAGTCAGACCGCAGAAGCCATATTCCGACCACATCTTAGACTAAGTAGGTTATGTTGACACTGTCTGAAATGTAAAGCTGGGATCGTCCCACTAGTACATAGAAAGTCCAGGGTCATGTAGCATTCGTCTGAATCTCATGATAAGCCTGAAACTGATCATCAATGTCGTTTCATTGGCCACTCCGGTTATCCTTTGAAAGAAGAGTACTTTTAGAAAGAACTCAAGTTCTAAGGAAACAGTGGGAGTAAGAATAATCCTGAAGGAGTTCAAGGATTAACCAAGTGAAAGAACCTTTAGTCATCACTGGACCTTGACCAGGAATTAGATTCCTGTTAAACCTGACATACCCTCTCTTCGCTTGACTAGTAGTTATTGTCACCGTCATAAGGAGTTATGATCCGGGTGATATACCGAGTAGTGGTAAAACACTAAAGATGGTACGGATAAGTAATCCAACTGCTGGAAGCATTGGTGAGCCCGGTTGCTGCCAAATAAGAGAACCTTACCGCGAGACACAGTCTATGTGATAGGTTGATTGATCTTTACAACTGGTCTAGGAACCAGTGGGAGTAATTGAATCATCAAAAGAAGGGAACATAGAATTGTACTTTCAGAACATCTGGTTGAATGAGTCATCACTTGGAGTCAAGAAATTGATTCTGAGAGAAGCACTCTCAATAGAAGATGTAATCCGAGAGGATTCTGCGTGGCATAGTGTGAGTCGTTAGTGGAGCGTGTGTGGTTTACCGGCACACTAATATGGACTCACATAGAGCATGCCATTACAAAAGGTACATGGCCCCGGGATTCGTCCCATGGGCATCTCGCAATAAAGGATATTCAGATTCTCAAAATAGGCCAAAAGGTTTGGATTTTGTGAATAGCCTGAAAGATTTCCTTTAATATGTCGGAAAGGTTTGGATTTCGGTTTCGCAAAATGTGCCATAAGTTCTGGATTTTGTGAATAGTCCGAAAGAGTCATATGACGGTGTCAAAGCCAGTGGGAGTATCGTTGTTATCCGCTATCATTGTATGTGGGTTACATACTGGTTCTAGGAAACGTCTATTATCATTACAAAGTGTAATGACTTGGTGTTAAGAAACGGTTCGCTATGAAAGACTTTAAGAGATACAACATACTCAGGTGGTTGTGAATATCTATTAGATAGATTAGAATTCAGCCAATATGATCTTGATGAGATTCAAGATGCATAACCTCAGGAATGGAGTTTCCTGTCATTGCAAAGTGTAATGAATTGGCATGAAAGAAACAAAGAAGGTGCATCATGCTCACGTAGTTCATAGACATCTATCAGATAGATGAGACTGACAGTATTGACTTAGCCGTTGAGAATATGATCTTGATGGGATTCAAGATGCATAAGAAAGAGTTCCTGAAAGGAAATGGTTTCCGGAAATCATGACACAAGGATTATTGGTAATCTTAGGATTCCGAAAGTGCTTGGAATGAGATTACATCAGGTTCCTCGAGCCTATTGGACAAATCAGAAGTGTTATGAACATATCCTGATGACTTAATGCTTAGAGCATTGTAAGTTGGATTCAGGATATTGCCTGGCTGAGAATACTGAATGGATTTTTGAACAGACGTGAGAAATCATTGGGAAATGATTAGGGTGATTGATTTGAAAGGGTTTTCAAATCGGTAATTGTTTACACCAGAACGTGGTGCTGTAGGACTTCATGGTTAAAGAATTTCGTTGGTTTCTGATGGAGCGCGTGTGGGTCACCGGCACATCATGACACCTCGAAATTGTCTTAGGGTGTAGTCATGTGGACTAAAGACCCGACAACCATGGGCAGTCATGGTACACATCACCGGAATGGAGTTGTGAGAGAGAATGACAAAATGACAAAATGACAAACTGAGATATCATCGGAAGAGTATCCGATAGGATCATCTGCAATAAAGTGTATAAGTGTTAGACACTTGGATACATAAAAAGAGTGAAAAGGTCATAGACATAGATATAAAAGGCTTGAATTGAAAGTTTAAAAGAGAATAAGAAACCGACAACAGTTATGATAAATCCGACTTGGTGATTACCTCGTGGAGACTTGGTAATTAGCAGGAGTAGCTGCCAGTCAGATTTTATGTTTCACTTTTGCATGTTTACTTCCTGAATAATTGGATTATTCAAATATCCACAGTCGTTCATACTCTTAGGGAGTAAGTATGAAGGAAGACTGTCATGAATTGGTTTGTAGATTGTCTAAGGAGTTAGACCTTGCAATAAGATTGCTGCAACGTTCATGAGTACTTGGAAATGGAGATTTGAGTATTGGATAAACCCGCGCTCAATGGATTGCTTCATGGATTATATCACGAGCAATGTTGAGACGATAATATCTTATGGTCTTAAAGTGGAGAGATATGAGTTATAATTTGCAAGGCGGTTGTTCATTGATAGTACGAAAACGCATCGGTAACTCGGTGTTATAAAACGTGCTGTTGTGAGTGATTTGTCGGGTAAAAGATATAACATATTAGTCAAATCTTATTCGTCCCTTGACCCAGACGGGAAACAGATATCTGTTGGCCACTCGATGATTTTGAAGTTGACTGAAGCGCTGGCCAGCCAGGACTGAATTGATTCGTTCAATTAGAAGTCTAAAAGTCATAAGCAAAATCGGAAATCGGGAAACAGTGTGTCAGACAGAGATTGATCTCAATCCATGTCTCATGTCTGAAAATATCTTGTTGGACGGAGGATCATCTGATCACTTATCTATGGACAGAACTGACTAGGTCAGAGTTCGGCAGCAGTTTCTAGGAAGCTGCATGTTGCTGATTAATCAGAGGTTAAATTGGTAATTATAGTCATAGACTTATCCAAGTGGGAGACTGTTGGATTAGGTGTCTAAGCCATGACTAATAATTTATATTTACCTAATTAATAGAAGCAAAGTCCATTTGGGTTGCCCTCATAGCTGGAGGTTTGGTAGAAAGTTCAGTAGAGAGAGAGGTTGGTTTATTATGTGATTAATAAATCAATAGAAATAAAAGATATGGTTTTTTAATATATTAAAGTAATAATATATTAATTAGAAACTATATTGATTGATTAATAATTAATCAGAAATTAATTGGATTAATTTCTGTGGCATTAATTAGATTAATCAGGAGGTCAGGGATTAAAGTCGTACAAATTCAATAGTTGAATTGCGGCGCGCGGCGCGCCAATGTAAAGGCTGCGACGCGCGTACACATTCGTACGAATTCAATAGTTGAATTGCGGCGCGCGGCGCGCAAACGATCTGGCCGCGGCGCGCGTACAGATAATCCGGAAAATGGGCTGCGGCTAGGGTTTTTAGCTTTACCCTTTGGTTCCCTATAAATAGGGAGCCCTAGACCTCATTATCAGTGACTCATTCTATAATTCTCTCTAGAATTTTCGTCCTCCCTCTGGCTCCCTGGGTGTGATCTCATTTGAGGCAGGACACTTGTGCTGCTTAGCTTCAAGATTAAAACTAAAGGTTAGTTTTTCTGATTTATTCTTTTAGTTAATTTTTGTTTGGCCTTTAGGAATTAGTTTCATGTTCAAAGAAAGAAAACATAGATCTTTTCTAGGTTGCATGTGAACTTAGGGTTTTAGTTCATGGTTGCGGAAAACCTTTCACTTTATAGACCAGCTTCGTGAATGAGGCCTACTATTGAATTGACTAACCAAATTTATTTCATATATATAGTATTAACTTTTAATAACATATATAAGATGTATTTTAAAAACCCTTTAAAAATATTCAAGCTTTATCTTTTAATTTTACCAAATTTAACAATTAAATTTTAAATTAAATTAAACCTTAAAATCGATTTAATCAATTTTAATTACCAATAAATTAAATTAATTAAATCTAAATATTTTAAACATTTTAAAATATTTTTCCGGATTTATTCCATTAATTTCGCAATTTTAAAATTAATTAAATCCCTTTTGAATTATCTTTTAATTAACAATTAAATAAATTAATTCAAATGAAGATAGGTTTATCCAAATTAATCAAATTAATTAAAACCTATCCTAAACCCCCTAAAAATCGATTTCAAATAAAGGGGTTTAAGGTTATCCATTTAATTAACAAATAAAGTTACCAAAAATAGAAAACCTCCTAAAAACCCTAAAGCCAAAATCGAAAATTACATGGGGGGGGGGGATTAGGGTTTCCAAAGACCTAATCCTAAAAGTCGATCCATACAATAATAGGGTTTAGAAGCTTTAAACCCTAAAACAGTTATAGCAATTCAACAAGAAAACAAAACAGGCTTTGATACCACTGAAAGGTTTTAAGCAAATCATGAACTAAATAACCTAAGTTCACATACAACCTATGAGGATCTATGTTTTCTTCTAATTGAACATATAACAAAAAACCTAGAGGCCAATAAAAGAAACTAAAGATCAAAACAGAAAACCAACCTTAATTTCTTGGAAGCTGAGCAGCAAAAGTATCCTGCCTCAAATGGAAGTCACACCCAAGCTAGAGGTTATGCAGATCGAAAATCCCAGAGAGAATTATGAAAGTGGCGAATTCAATATGGTGCCCAGGGACCCTTATTTATAGTTTTCCAGATGGCCAGTTGATAAGCCTTAGAGATAAACTTTTTTGAATTCAAATAAGATAAACCTTTTATCTTGCAATTCAAACTCTATTTATCTTCTATTTATTATTTTCGAAATATATATATCCATATATATATATTCGACTTTAACTGGTCACTCCACACTGCCACTTACTCAACTATTGAATAATTACAGTTTCAGTCCCTGCACCTTTAATTAATTAAATTAATCACCAAATTAAATCCAATTAATTCCAGATTAATTTCTAATTAATTAATATAGTTTCTAATTAATATATTATGACTTTAATATATTAATAAACCATATATTTAATTCTTGTTGATTTATTAATCCCATAATAAATCAACCTTTCTCTCTACCGAATTTTCTACCAAACCTCCAGCCATGAGGGTAACCCAAATGGACTGTGCTTATATTAATTAGGTATACTAATTATTAGTCATGGCTTAGACACCTAATCCAACATATATATATATATATATATATATATATATATATATATATATATATATATATATATATATATATATATATATATATATATATATATATATATATATATATATATATATATATATATATATATATATATATATATATATATATATATATATATGTATGGTCCCGTTCCGGTGAGGACTCTTTTTTCGGTGAGGACTTGTAAGGACACCTTAAAAAAATTGAAAACAAAATATAAAAAAATACAAATCATAAAATCGATAATAGTACTATATCATGATCCAAAATAAATTGAAAAAAAAATTTTGGATCATTGAGAAACAGTAATGATCCACAAAAAATTTTATTTTGTGGATCATTGTTTCATTATAAAAAAAAATAATGATCCAAAAGTTTTTTTTTCGAATTTTTTTTCTCCAATATAGTACTATGATCCATTTTGTTATTTATATTTTTTTATTTTTTTTTTCAATTTTTTTAAGGTGTCCTCACGAGTTCTCACTTTAAGAAGAGTCCTCACCCGATCGCTTATATATATATATATATATATATATATATATATATATATATATATATATATATATATATATATATATATATATATATATATATATATATATATATATATATATATATATATATATATATATATATATATATATATATATATATATATATATATATATAGATAGAGAGAGAGAGTTAGGATATATTATAACTCACAATTATTGTGTGGTCGTAAGGACCAATCAGAAGCTAGAATCTGTCAAGGGTAGTTAGGTAATTTTATTTAAGGATAAAATTAATTAAATTCCGGATTCCTTAAATTATGGTATCATTCCCCTGTAATTAAGGAATGAATCCCTTAAATCATGGCAACAGATTATCATCACCATCATTATCCTCGTTATCTTCTCCTTCCAAACCACCGATCGATTATGGCGACATTGACAGTTTCCTCCGACACCGGTTTCTCCACACGACGACGCCATTAAATTATATAAAGCTTTCAAAGGTACATCATTTAGTCATTCAACTCAACAGCACCCATTCTCTTTCCCTCACTGAATTGATGATTCGATTTCAATAATCACCTGATCAAAATCTGATTTTGATCGACACCCTCTTTTTGTATTTCCTGATTCTGGCAATAGAACGTGGTTGTTTGATTCGATCCTGGTCAAGTTTTATATGAACATCAATCTGACTTTCGTTGACTTCAATCAGGAGTTGGATGCGATACTGAGGCAGTGATTAATATTCTTGCTCATCGAGATTCAACGCAAAGGGCGCACATCCAGCATGAATACTGAACAATGTATTCCGATGATATCCTTATACGTTTTTCTTCTGAACTTAGTGGCAAATTAGAGGTATATCGATCAAGTTTGACCCTCGATACTTCAAAATTGACGAGAATAAACAATAATTTTAGTCGTAGACATCGATCGATGTCAAACTTATCTGTAGCTCGATATTGTAGATTAGAAAAAGATTGAGTTAAAAAGATTGGCCCTGAAATTCACCCTGGGCTGTCGGAGTAAGTTCCAAAGACTGATTCATACATATGTCATTCTATATATTTCTATATATTCCATATTTTCGAATTGCTGATGTTGATGGTCTTTATAATGGTCCTCCCAGTGATCCAGGGTTAAAGCTGATTCATACATATGTCAAACAAAAACATCAAAAGACGATTACTTTTGGAGATAAGTCAAGAATGGGAAGAGGTGGAATAGATGCAAAAGTCAAAGCTGCATCCAATGCAGCTTATTCAGGCACACCTGTTGTCATTGCAAGGTATCATCACAACATATATGATGATCTTCTAACAATAAAGTTTCAATTCAAAGTTTTATTTATTTGATCTTCTAACATTGTATTCTATCAGAATGGCAATGAATTCTGTCAGAATTGTATTCAGAATAACATTGTATTCTGTCAATATTCTTGAAGATTTTGGGGTTGGAAACACGCACATGACGATCAATGTTATTCTTGTAGATTCTAGGTAAATTTGTGTAACTAGAACATAGAAGAGATAAAGAATAAGCTTTTGAGTATGATTTGAAGGCAATCATGTTAATAGAATTTGATATTAACTTCTACTGTAATATTCAAATACAATGTTCTAGCTATTATGTTATGTATATTAGCTTCTATTATGATATTCTAGTCATTCTGATGTTGGACAATACAATATTCTAGACATTCATATGTATTACAACTTTGATTATGTACTTCATTCTAACAGAGTATGTAATTATGATTTTGTATGATTTTTTAATTCATTCTAATAGAATGTTTAACTTACTTTCACATAAATATGATGTTGTATGATTTTGTAATTCATTCTGCCAAGAATAATAATTTTTTGATGTCATTCTGCCAGAATGGATATTTCATAATATTATTCTGTTAGAATTCTAGTTGTTTGATGTATTTTAGTTCAAAGAATGTTATTCTTTTAATGTATTTTAGTGCAAGAATGTTATCATTTTGATGTATTATAGTTTGTAAAATGTTTTTTCTATATGAAATTCTGTAAAATGATTTTTTGAAGAAAAATATGATTCAGTCAAGAATGACAAATTTTTGGAATAATAACATGATTATTCTGTTAGAATATCCAAAAATTTGAAGATGAAACTAATAATTTCGTTAATAATTTTATTATTAAATTGATTTGATCCTAAAAATCAGTTACTTTCCTTTTTTTCCTCAAAATAAAATGTCTATTTTACCCTTTTGTAACCGTTTTTTAAAAAACCATTTAATAACATAATGGATAATTACAGTTATGCCATTCTAATTTAGACCATTAATATTTCGAATCCTACGGTCCAGATTTGGTCTTACGACCACACAATAATTGTGGTCCTTGTTTGTTTTATTCTACATGTTGTTTATAATCTTCTTATGACCAATAAAACCCAACACCAACATGCATAATCTTTTTTCATAACATCATATATATATATATATATATATATATATATATATATATATATATATATATATATATATATATATATATATATATATATATATATATATATATATATATATATATATATATATATATATATATATATATATATATATATATATATATATATAATTTACCTATAAGTAAATGAGAGGGGCGGGCTTAAAGCCCAGCAATTTGGCCTTCGTTTTGCCTCACCCTTGTCCAATAGGATCAGCCGTCGTTTCCCCCTTTGTTGGTGTTTGGCCGCCTGCTTCACCAGCCACCTTGGGTGCCACCTCCTGCTTCCCTTTTGCTGCTGAGTCATAGTGTTAATTTGAAGGATGGTTTACTTTGCTCTATCTGTCTCCATTATCTTTCTCTTTCTCTACCGGGAAAACACTGGGCGATGAGCTATGTATGCCAACAAACCACGACACATGTGTAGAATTTTGTTCGTAAATGCAAATGGTCATTAGTTAGGGTTGAATTTGTTCGTTACGACTTCAAAACCATCTCTGACTCTTGATGTGTATCTTCTTCAACTTCAATTATAAGACCGTCTCTCAATTTTTTTAAGGTAATCCTCCTTCCCTTCAATCCATGTTTCATATTCTTGATTCTTTGTTTGCTTCCCTCTGTAACCATCGTGCTCTTTTGTCTAGATTCAGGATCAATCCGATATGTCACCACCGCCGGTCTTCATCTTCTCTCTCGTTGTCAAAATCGGTTAGCAACGATCAATCTTTGAGTGCTTGATTCACAGCTCCAACATCAAAATGAAAGCCCTAATATGTTTGAGGTTCATTGATACTTGAACTCATAAAAATTGGTTGACCGATTAGGTTTTCTCCTGGATGTTTTGTGGTGGCGGGTTTGACAGTGGTAGAGATGGAACTGAAGAATGGAGAAAGAATCAAGACTTAATTACACAGATGTTTCCTCATCCAGGTAAACTTTATTGGAGAGTTTTACTCTCATCTTGCATAATGACTTGGTCTTATTTTCAACATTTATCGCAAATAACATCCCTTTTCTAGAGACACGTCACAATTGAGTTCAATCTACAGAACACCGGAAGGTTATTGGTTCGACCCTGCCATCACACCCTTTTGAACAGAGGCTGTCAAGTTTAAGTTAATTTAAGCAAGTTTAGGTTAATTCAAACAATATTGGTATGGTTATTTACTTATTAGCCTCATTCTGTTACGATGATACTATTGCAATTATAGTACCAGATGATATTCAAATTTTGGAACTTCAATGTATTTTATATAGAAAACCAAATCGCTATTTCTCAAATTTAGGATATTATACTTTCGTTCGGTATGCATGATCTTTTATTGAAACAGATAAACAATAGTTGCTCCTTATTAGGTTTAATTTATATCAAACCCACAAATTATATTAGAAAAAGGAGAAATCTTGATGCTTACCTTTTTGTTTTTAAGGTGGGTCTTGTGATATACAATTTATGAGGATTCTTCAAGTGCTAGGTTTCTTCATCTGGGTGGTTAATGAAAAAAGATTACCCAATATTTCTAAAACTTGTTTGACGTTGGATTATGTATTTGAATTATTTGATGTCTTATTAAAACCAACTTAGAATTCTATTATGTTTCTCTTGACAGCCGGAAGAGATGAAAGTCAAGGGTTTTTTTTGTTGATTTTGTTACCTAAAGTCTTCTTTTAATAGCCATTAACAAAGAAGCTTGGATGGTTTTAGAAGATAGACTCCGATTTCAGTTACTGCTAAGTCATTAATGAGGTGGTAATTATATCCCATATAACTTCTTTTCTTTAACCTTTGTGTTTATGTTCAATTATGAAGCGTTTTTAATGGATTAAACCAGGTGATATGGTAAAATTTAGTGATTATTTATCCTGTCAATTCTTTTGTTCAATTTACTTTGTGTATAGATAATCATCACATACATATTTATCTCGTTGACAATTAGGTTTTCTACTATTGGTTTCTTAAGTAATAAATCTGATTGTAGTTCCGATAATCTGTTAAATCCTTCTAGATAATATACTATAAAATTTGATTTACATATGCTTCTTTAATTAAGGCATGAATTAGCGTTGATGTGTTATATAAATTGACCTATTGTTTAATCTGAAAATTATTAGCAATTTGATGTTTCTAACTGTGTATATAATTTATTTTATCAAATTAAAGACAGTTTTAGTTAAAGCGGAGAAGATGTGGGTTCGTTAGGCATGAAGTTGGTGCCAGGGTTATCTGCTTTGGTATGGAAATATGGCAACATATTAATTTTAGAATATAAGTTTTCAAGTAGTGGTAATTTTTACGAAGAGCTATAACTTTCTTATGTTTAGGTGTTATGTTCCCGAGGAGTTTTGCATAGCTACATGAACCACCATTTGAATTGATTTCCATTACATAGGGTGTTGTAACGTAGTCATCATATACATAATATTCTTCATCTAATTTTTTATATGAATTGGTTCCAAAAGAAAAATTTACGATATTCACCCTTAATCTTTCTTTCTTTAATCACAAATCACCTTTTACTTTTGTTTGAATTATTTCTATCCCTCACTTATTATATAAAGTTTCTTGAAGGGTATTCAGGAGGAAAAGATAACCACCACTACTGTAGGATCAAAGCTTTTTCCCTTTGCTTCCTTTTATTGTTAGGAAAACTTATTTTATACCATCATGAGTTGAATATTGATGTTTATGCATTACACCAAGCAACTTGCTTCCCCAAACCCCCTTCTTCAGGTAATGAAATTGATTATCGGTTTCTAAATTTCTAAATGAGTTATGTTGATATCTTAGTTTCTTTATGGATCAGTTAATCCATTATTAGCTGAAGGGTACAAATCCACTCAGATGTGGTAACATTTATGGTAAAAAAATGTCTGGTGTCAGTATTAACTTGCAGCAAAATTTACTCGACTTCCCCTTATCGCTGTTTTCCCGGTGCTAACGCCACTCAGCCCTTCCCGCTTTTCTATCTTCCATTTTTTTTTCTATTTTTAAGCTCTATTTAGATTATTTACGGTTTTAATTTTTGTCATTTTGGATTATAAAAGAATTTCGATTTTATTTTTCCTCTGATTTGGGTTAATTTGAAGCAGTATGTGATGGATGATCTTGAATCTAAAATGAAGATTTAAATTCTAATCTGAGACCTGATAAGAAGAGAGAAAGTATGGAGCTGCTTGAGCAAATTGATCGTCTCATTTTGAGAACCATTCTTTGAGTACTTTGCAGTTGAATCTATTAGAACTTATTGTAAAAAGTTGATTCAGGGTGAGCAAATCCCACCACCACCTCTTGTTCAAGAAATGTTCTGTATGAAATTACAACAAGATGATTATGTTGCTGCTTTCTCCGAGTTTAATATCTCATTCTAGCATAATACCATGTTAAAAAAATTTTAAGGTGAGTTTTTGCTCAATAATGATGTTTACCTATATTACTAAAAGTAATAAAGTACATTGGTATTTTGCTGCAAGCTATCCTTTATATGATAATGAGTTGTCAAAGTTATGCTATATCACTTGCATCAAAGTTTTGTCAACAACCTGAATAATATACTCATTTTTAATTGGTTGTAAACCATTATTTACTTTCATTTGTTTCCTTATTAAGACATTGTACTTTAAAGAACCTATCGTATAATACCATTGTACTTCCATCTTTCTTAGTAGGACATCATAACATCCATCGAATACTCCTCTTGGGCCGTGCTTAGCACGGCCTAAAAACTTTCTAGTATATATATATATATATATATATATATATATATATATATATATATATATATATATATATATATATTCGGTTTGGTTTTCGGTTTTAAAAAAATCTTTATTCGGTCACATGAATTATTATCTATCTGCTTTTACTTATTAAATTAAAAAATTGTTGCTTACATGTATTATAGACATTACCTTGTTATCCACTTCTATAATTCGTGAACTCCAAATGTATTTCGTCTTACTTTCGGATTCTTCTTTTCATTTAATAATTTTAGTAAATATGATGGTTAAAATTTCAATTGATATTTTCCAACTTTGATTGTAATATTTCGTCGTTTGTATATGACAGCTCTCTTTTATTGACTAAGCATGATGAAAAAAACTAGCCAATGGATTTCAAAACCCCTTGTAAGTAATTTATTGAGAAAAAAAAATCACATCTATTCCATAAAACCTTATCTGCTAATATAACGTTTCAATATATATAGTTTCTATATAGCCGAAAGAGTTTATTTCTTTTTAACGCTGGTGCATATATAAAACTAGCATAAACGTTATATAAAAATACAAACTAGCAAATTAAGTAATTATGGACTACATAATTAACGTCAAAAGAATTTAATTAAAATAAGATTAGCAAGGAATTAGATGGAAAAGCATTATAAAAAATAGATATTTTGCTTTTCTTATTGATCCGGTTGAAGAGTTATTAGAACTGTAAATTTGAAATGGACATTATGGTAGCCGAATCGAATAGAGTAGTCCACCGCATGGAACCCACTTTGAAAAACTTACGAACACTTATGATTCCAACGGTATTTGGACATCCAACGAAGAGACAAAGTTGGAACAAATAGATTCAAAAAGAAAAATACTATAGTAGTCCATCGGTGTTTTGATTTTGTATCTATTTGGTTTTTAAAATTTTTCTTTGTTGCCTATGGCTTAATTTTTAGGGACAATTTCATATATACCCTAATTAAAGTTAGAAATATCATATTTATCCGGCTTAAACACAAAATATCATATATACCGTAAATAAGTTTCTATAATATTATATTTGCCCTAATTTATGTTTTTAATAATTTAAACCATTTTATAACTAATTTTAATACTTTAAAATCACCGTAAATATGAAAAAGGGACATTGGCTGAAATACCCCTCTTGGTGTGGAGTACGAAACTTCATTTCTTTTCAGTCTCTCAGGCTTTCTTGAGCTTCATTTTCCATTGTATCTCTCCTCGCTTCATCTTCGATCTAGTTTTCTCTCTTCTTCAACTTCTTTTGTTCGTCTACACAGGTGGAATACGAACCTTCATCTTCTTTTTAGTCTATTTCTTAGCTTTCTCAAAGCTTCATCTTCCATCTGAGTTTCTCTCCTAGCTTCATCTTCGATATGGTTTTCTCTCTTCTTCAATCTCGTTTGTTCGTCGTCCACTGAAAGTAAAGCACACCTGATCGCCTTTAAAGTTGTGTTTGTTGTATTAGGTGTCGGCACCATCCTCTGTCTCTTGACTGTGTAACATAGGTCACTTTGGCAAGCTAAAGAGCTTCAAGAACAGTGTACATGTACTTAATCCTTTCTATCTGGATTTCTTTACTTTTGTTGTGTTTGATTTTGCTGGTATCAATATCGTATCAAACACAACAAAAGTAAAGAAATCCAGATAGAAAGGATTAAGTACATGTACACTGTTCTTGAAGCTCTTTAGCTTGCCAAAGTGACCTATGTTACAATATCGTATCAGTTAGTTGATGTACTTATTTGTGCCTCTTTTTCTTCGTGTTCATGGGGTTGGGGGGAGGGTATGGATTCTTTGGTGTGTGTGCGCCTGTGTGTATGGAGTCAGTCTTCTTTGGGGGGGTGTGTGTGTGTATGTGTGTGTCTGGAGTCTGTCTTCTTTGCAGGCTTGGAGGTTCAGTACATTGATCTGCGAGTTAGCTCCTGGGGTAGTTAAGATGTCAATGCGGTTTTTTGTGCAGATTTTGTCAGGTTGGGTATCTAATCCGGGTTGTTAACTTGGAATATAGACGCTCTAGAGTGGAGATGGGCTGGTAGCGGCAAAGGTTTGACATGTTGGTGTCTCTTTGATGCATTTGGAGGGATGATCAAAATGATCCTGATGGGAAATTCTGGAATGTATATAGATATTAATGTTGTTCTGATTGTGACGGATTTACCCCCGAAGGTTTTCCAGAGATTTGTAGTGATTTGTGGTGGAAGTTTTCTTGGGACTCTATAAGACTTCATAATAATGGGTTTAAGGAGGTTCAAATGTGTTCTAACGCAATGTAAAAGTTCAATGGCGATGCTTCATTTTGGTCGGATTCTCGTTGGTGACTTCTGTTGCTTTGCAAATGGTCGATAATACCCCTGAGGTTCTACATAGGTGTTGGTTGTGCAGGAATTCCATTCACTCTTGGTTTTGTTGGTTTGGAACTTGGTGGAATCGAAGATATCTTATTCCTTCAATTCCTTCAATTGTTGGCATTAATTTTTTTGGCATTAGCCACAGACATTTTGTTCAATTTGAAGTTCTCGACTATCATCTTCAATTGCTTCAAAATTCATCCTGATTAGAAATCGGCCCTGATGAACTTACCTTAGGAATCGGGTGATGATCAGCTATAAATGCAATTGAATCTGGATTTCAGCAGCAATTGAAGACGAGGCCCTTAGGAATCGTTTTTTCCAGAGTAGTGATCCCTGTAAGGTTGAAGAGAAATCTGTTGCAGATTACGTGGTATGTATTCCACCAAAAAAGAATGGGTATTTCAGTCTTTGTCTATTTTTTTATATTTATAAAGATTTTAAAGTATTAAAATTAATTACAAAATGGTTTAAATATTAAAAAAATAAATTAGGGCAAATATGATATTATAGAAACTAATTTAGGGTATATATGATATTTTGTGTTTAGATCGGGTAAATCAAAACTTTCTGGCAACCGGTGGCAAATGGTTGAATTTTCCCGAAGAAACTTTTCTTGTCAATGTATACGCCCCCAAGCTGTCGTGGATAAAAGAACACTATGGGATGAGCTTCTATCACTAAAGAACTCTATGCAGGGTAATTGGGTCTTTTTTGGAGATTGTAATGCAGTTAGAAGGGTGGATGAAAGGGTTAATTCAGAATTTTGCAAATCCTCGGCCGATGACCTTAATAAATTCATTAACCTAGCGGGTCTCAAAGAGTTTTGCATGGGTGGAAGAAGATATACTTACCTTTGTCCTAGAACTGCCAAGCTTAGCAAACTAGATCGATTTCTTGTTTGCCATAACTTCATCGACATTCAACCAAACTCGTCAGTGACGACTCATCCTCGTGAACATTCTGACCACTCCCCAATTACATTATACGGCACCCACGTTGATTTTGGCCCTGCTCCGTTTAGATTCTATAATTCATGGTTACTTCATGATGGCTTTTCTTCTATTTTTATTGCAACCTGGTCATCTTTTCAAGGTTACGGAACCCCTAACATGTTCTTGGCTGCTAAAATCAAAGCCCTAAAAAAAGCAATTAGAAGTTGGAGGAATACAGAGCATCGATTGGAACTTAAAGAATTGGAAGATTTAAGGAAGCGAAATAATGAATTAGATCTCATTGTTGAGACCAGACCCTTATCGAGCGGAGAAAACAATGAGCTGCAGAAGAATAAAATTCGCATAAACGACCTTGACAGGTTCCGAAGGCTTGATTTAAAACAAAAAGCTCACATCAAGTGGACCATAGACGGTGATGAAAATACCTCATTCTTTCATGGCATTTTAAAAGAAAAGAATCGGAACAACAAGATTCATGGTCTCTCTATCAATGGCTCATGGTGTAATGATCCTCATCTTATCAAGCAGGCTGCCTTCGATTTTTTCTCTTCTAAATTCAAGGATAAATGGCCACATAGACCAAAGCTTGTGAATAGCAACATAAAAGTTCTGAACCATCATCAGAAGAGGAGTCTTGAAGAATCATTCTCGTTGGCTGAAATAAAAGAGGCAGTCTGGAGCTGTGGTGGAGAAAAAGCGACTGGTCCTGACGGTCTGACCTTTAAACTAATCAAGACACATTGGGAAGCTATATCGGTTGACTTCATGAACTTTGTGACTCACTTTGAAAAGCATGGTGTCTTTGCCCCAGGATGCAACTCCTCCTTCATAACTTTAATCCCAAAGATTAAAGACCCAATCAATCTAAATGACTATCGGCCCATTAGCTTGATTGGTTGTATGCATAAGGTGGTGTCTAAAGCCCTTGCTAATAGACTGAAAAAGGTTATTGGATCAGTAATAGACGTTACACAATCAACTTATGTGGAGGGACGCAACATCCTCGAGGGGCCACTTGTCATGAATGAAATCTGCTCATGGGGGAAAAAATCGAAGAAGGAGATGTTTCTTTTTAAGGTTGACTTTGAAAAAGCCTTTGATTCTGTAAACTGGGGCTTCATCGATTCAATCATGGAACAAATGGGCTTTGGCATTAAATGGAGGGGTTGGATCTCAGGATGCCTTGCCTCCTCCCGTGCTTCGGTTCTCATAAATGGCTCCCCTACGCCTGAATTCCCCATCACACGTGGGGTTCGTCAAGGTGATCCACTAACTCCTTTTCTCTTCATCATTGCTATGGAGGGGCTCAATGTGGCAATGAAGACAGCCTGTGACAAAGGATTATTTCATGGAATCCAACTAGCCAGCGGTGGACCGGTCATTTCTTCTCTTTTTTACGCAGACGATGCGCTATTCGTCGGTGAGTGGTGTTATGAAAATATTAGGAACTTAGCTCGAATTCTTCGCTGTTTCCATACCTGCTCCGGTCTTCAAGTCAACTTTCATAAGTCAAAAATGTTTGGTGTGGGTGCTGATCCTTCTCAAGCTACGGATTGGGCTAGATCTCTTGGGTGCTCTGTGGGATCACTCCCTTTCACATATCTAGGGGTGTCGGTCGGGGCGAACATGGCCTTAAATAAACATTGGAAGCCGGTGGTGGATAAATTCTTCTCAAAATTATCTGACTGGAAAGCTAAAAATCTCTCTTTTGGCGGAAGGCTCACTCTTATAAAATCCGTGCTCAGTAGTCTTCCTACCTATTACTTCTCCTTATTCAAGGCTCCAGCGGGTATCATCAACCTTCTTGAGAAAATTCGAAGAAGGTTCCTGTGGGGCGGATCTGAAAACAATAAAAAGATAAACAGGGTTGAATGGCCGAAGGTTCTTGCTCCCAAAGAAAGGGGTGGATCGGGGGTGGGGTCTCTAAAAGCTCAAAATTGTGTATTGCTTGTCAAATGGTGGTGGAAATTCAGAGATGGGAAGAAAGCTCTTTGGAAAGATGTGATTGAGGCAATTCATAATACTAAAGGCAAACCGTTTCATGTCATGCATAAGAAAACCATTCCGGGAGTGTGGAACAACATCAATAACATCAGTCTGGATCCCTCCAAGTTGGGGATCGATTATCCTAACATGTTTTTGGTGGTTGCAGGTAATGGCAGGAATACTCTCTTTTGTAAGGATTATTGGCTCGGAAACTTCACTCTACAAAGCAAATTTTCGGAGTTGTTTGAGGTGGAATCCAGGAAAAAATTGTCTTGTCACGGATAGATTGGATACAAATGGTCCCGTGTGTTCTTGGAAGCAGTCCTCATCGGAACCCTCCTTTGTTACTGCTGTCGCTCATCTAGCGAGTCTGATGTCCACATAGTTGCTGGCTCCACATCCTGATCGGCTTGCTTGTATATTATCCCCTGATGGTAGATTTGATGTCCGTTTTGCTTGTGCTTTGGTTGTCGCTCATCTAGCGAGTCTAATGTCAAAGATCACTGTCGACGCTGCCCCTCTACCCGTTTGGAGCAAACTCGTTCCTCCTAAAGTTTCGTGTTTCAATTGGTGGGCCGCACTTGGTCGAATTCCGGTGGCAAAATGTCTGAAAGATAGAGGTATCGTCTTAAACAGCACCATATGCACAGTCTGCAACGCGGAAGAGGAAAACACGGATCATGCCCTAATTGGATGTCCTAGGGCGGTGGAAGCTAGAAGATGGATTTTCAATTAGTGTCATGTTCCCTTCATTCATGTAAACTCGGTGGTAGATCTTATTAATTTTGTGGCATCTTGGGTCATTGTCCAAGAAAAAGGAAGGTGTTTGTAGCCATTATTCAATGCTTGATTTGGCTTCTCTGGAAAGCGAGAAACTTCAAGGTTTTCAGCGGGAGACATCTGCTTCCAACTGTTATTGCGGATGAGACTATTACTACTTTGTTTAATTGGGTAAAACATAGGGGTAAATTAAACTACACTTGGGCGGATTCGGTCTGTTCCCCATTTTCTTTTGTTTAAACTCTAACTTTATACTTTACATCCCACCTCGCGTAGCTTCTTGCTAAGCTTGGTGTTTTTTCTTTTAATGATACTTGTCGTTTCCAAAAAAATGATGTAACCAAGAATTTATGTTCATCGAAAATTGCCACTCAAACAAACCATGAAAATGAAGAAACGATTACCTTTCTTTTCGTAGATGATATTGAGTAAACAAAGTAGGGTTCCTCTCGTAGGTAGGTCTCGACTAAGGGTGAAAGCAATGAGAGAGGGAGAGATCTCTCGTGAATGGGAAAGAGTGCACAAAAAAATAGACTAATAAATGTGTTTTATAGACCAACCCTAACATCTACCCTTCTCATCAAGCAACAATTTGAATTAACAAGATAAATATATATAACAAAATATATAATTATCTAGTCATAATTCATATATCCCTAACTGAAAATTAAGTCTCTCTTTTATTATAGTTTCTAAATAAATCACCATATCAATGATGCATAACAAACTAGTCCATCTATTTATTTTTCTCATTAATTTGAACTTAGATTGTACTTTTCATACAACCCAATAGGCCTATGTAACATTTGTAATATCAATCAACTTGATCTATCAGTAGGTATATCTCTAACAAACTGATGGCAACACAAGTGTATGGTAACATCAACATTGGTTTTCGTCCAGCAATACACCACTGCCCGAAAGTCAGCATAATGTATGTCATCCAAAACAAGTACTGAAATCGGAACCCCAAGGTATGAATTAGTTTATACTTTATAGTTAAGTGATCAAATATATTGTAGCGCCCTCATTTCCTGGAAGATAGGAATTCTACTAAATAGATAAACATCGTCCCAAGGATCTAAAACTTTATTTAAAATACAACATTCTAAGCTAATGCCAAAACCTTCCCATTGCTTTCTACAGAAATACAACATATGACCTCTTTGGTAAAAACATGTATTTTTTTACTTAAGGTAAATACTTACCCATTCATTCACATTTATAAAACATTTAATGCTTTCATAATAATCTAGATTATTACTATACTCTCATAGGTATTAAGCCTTTATATCTTATACACTTTACTTACAAGCATTCTAGGCTATAAATCTAATTCATTACTTCACATACCATATCATTCATTCCTATATGTATTTTAAGGCTATATGCCAAATATATCATCTTGTACTTTTATTTACATTTCATATCATATTTCATCACTTTTATGTATTATAAGACTAAATGCCAAATACATTCACTTTACATAATTACAAGTTTCTTATACCATGTAACACTTACTTCTTATGTATTTCAAGGATATATGTCTGATATATTACTCTTTTCATTATCATTTACATTCGTGTATAATAAGGTTATAGGCCCAATACTTTACTTATTCATTTATCATATACTTTCGTTATCATATATTATACACTTTATAGTCTTTTAATTAAAATACTCATTTTATAGCTATATTTGATACTTATAAACATCATATAGGTACTAGGATTTATTCATCCTTTCACATTTGAAAACATACATAACAATTCATAAATACTTTGCCAAGTATACCAAAGTAGGTAAAAGCTACATGTACTCACCTTAGCTAGTTAGAGAAGTCTAACTATGGTTACTTCATTCCTTTGTCCTTTCCATTCCTTGAACTTTTACTCCTTAATTACCTAAGGAGTTCATTAACAATACATGCTAAGTCTTAACAATGAATAAAGACTTCTTAATATATGTCATAATAGATTCATATCACAATATATTTGTGACATTCATCACCCTTTTACATATTTTTTCCTTATCCCAAGTATTTTCCAAATGGTAATTTAATGACCAAAATACCCTGGGAGGTCAGATACCCTACTTGGGCTTATTTTTCGTCTTAACATACTCTAATACACTTATGGTAGCAATTAGAGACCTAGGCAACAAGTACAACATTAAAACATAAGTTTTAGCCTTCATAAACATTTGAATCGAGTCGAGTCAAACAAAGGAAAAAGTGTTGGAAATAGTATCCAAGACCATTAACTGTTGGTGATATTTATAATAATAGCAGGGTCATTTGGGTTGCCCTCACGACCCAGTAAAAACAATCAGTGATAGAATTAAGTGGGAAATATTAGTTTATTAATTTAGGCTGTGATAAATTAATTAGAAACTAATTGGTAATTAATTAATAAATAAATTTGGATTTGTTTAAAGGAATTAATTACAAGGACTGGATTGTGATTAATTAATGTGTTTAATTAATGGAAACAAAGGGGGGGGTGAAGTGTATGGAGGCTCCTTAAGTTTGAAACACTAGGAGCCCTCCAGTATAAATAGAGGCTTAGATATCAAACCCTAAGCATCCCTTTCTTCTCCTTGGAGCCGCCAATTGCTCCCCTCCAGTATAAATAGAGGCTTATAAATAGAGGATTGTGATCTCTTGCCTCCTCCCTAAAGGACTTCTGTCTGTCTGGTTTTCTGGTGTTCTTGGGTGTGAATCATTAGAGGGATTCTTTTTTGGGTCCTTACATCCAAACTATGGTATGAATTTCTGATTCATTTTAGTTTTGCTGCAATTGCTATGAACTACATGATCTTGGTTATGAAATGTATGATTATTGCTTGAATTTTTGTATGAACTTATGATTTGATCTTGTTAAGTCTTCCGTTGTGCAAATAGTTTTGTTATTATGATCAAATCCCTTTAGCGGTATCCGAGCCTCTGTTCATAGGTTGTATGCACTTTAGACTTGATATCTTTCGATCCCGATTCAAGCAATCGTCGTCCTAATAGGTAACTCTTTTTCTCCATTGTCTTAATTTTTCTTTTGTACAACGGGAACGTTGTACGGTTTAAAGTGTGGGTGGGATGGTGAAAAAATAGTTTTTGAAAATTTTTGCGGAAAGAGTCATTTTTCAAAAAAATTAGCAGTTTTCAAAAAAAAATTAAGAAGTTATTACTTGGAAATGAATAGGTTTTGAATTTCTGTAGTATTGTGGTATTTTGCAAGAAATACTATTTAGTAGTGAGCATGCCACTTTAGTTAAAATAAGTTTAGTAGTTTTGAGAAGTTAGAAAATTTGTGGATTTGGAATATCTTAGGATTGAGATTTAGAAAGGAATTTCAATCGGTGGCCTTTGTTGTTTGAGCCGGTAAAATCGAAAAGGGTGGCCTTTAGGGCACTTATGCACCTCACTACCTAAGACCAACTAGTATGAGATAGTGTTTTTGAAATCTCATTACACGAACAACATCAAAAGTCAAGAAAATTTCCTTAATGACCTTTAGAATTTGAATGAGTAAGTTTGCACAGTTATGAACTGAAAATTTGTAATCAATGGTTCTTTAGAAAGTCGTGATTCCCAAAGGGTATTTTGGTCATTAATAAAAAAATTGTTTTCATCTAACGTTTCGAACTGCGAGAAACTTTGAAACTAGATATTCTAAAAAATGTTTGGATCTTTGTTAGAATTTGTTAAAAACTCTACTTGCTTGGGGACAAGCAAGGCACAAGTGTGAGGTGTTTGATAACACCTAGCAATGTTAGCCATTTTAAGTGTTATTGAGCCGACTTTTAGTTAGTTTATGGTTGTTAATTGACTAATATCACTATTTTTTGTGCCAAAGTGCTTTGGATATGTTTTTAGTGTAAACGCAGGGTTAAAAGTGCAAATTGGAACAAGTTGAGGGGAAAAAGAGGCAAAAACATGGATCAGGACCAGTTAGCGCCACTAAGTTCGTAGAAACGCATAACTTCATATTCAAATTCAAAATGCGTAAATCGAGGAGTGGATGATGACGTAGCGACGCTAACCTCCTTGGTTAGAGACGCTAAGTTGTGATAAGGATGAAATCTTCGTTTTCAAAATTCAAATCGCGAGAAACAAGGCGCGGATGACGAGTTAGCAAGGCTAACCCTTAAAGTTAGCGACGCTAAGGTCAAATTTCACCACTATAAATACCAGACACCATTCCGACTTTTGAAGCATCCTGGGGTATCAAGAAGGAAGCTCAATTTCGTGATTTTCTCAGTTGCAATTGATAGGTTTGGTTAGATAGTTGGTTTTTCTATTGTTTTTATCAACTCGGTATCGAGGTATTCCGCAATTAGGATTTCCGTCGATTACTTGATGTTTTAGTTTAGACCTCAGGACAATCATTTGATTCTTGTAGATTCTTTGGTAGATCTAGATAGTTGGATAGTTTAGTTTGAACGATTGTTTGGATATTGGTTTTTGTTTGATTTTATTAAAGGAAGCATTCGGTTTTACTGTTTTATCCATCTCCAATCAGAATTGAGTTTTATTTTGGTTTTGTTTGAGTTTTGGTTCGTTTCTTACGTGTTCTTGATTTGTCGGCTATAGAGTGACACTATAGTTAGTTTTTCAACACAAAGTGCCAACCACGAACTCCACGGTTCGACCCTTACTTGCCGCTAGCTAGTGAGCTGTAAGGTTTTATTTTGTATTTTTTAACCACATCAACGACTGCGTTGCGTCAATCCCGATTTAGTGAATCGAATGAGTTTGATAGCACGATGTTTTCTGACATATCCTCCAAACTCGAGAATTGTTTTAATAGTGTTGGAGCACAAGCAAGACGGGAACAATTCGAGAGCATTAAATTCCTTAGGGCATGTATACTTCAAGAAGGAACGTTTGTGTGTACGCATCTTCAAAAGATGAAATCGTACATAGACAGATTGGATAATCTTGGTGTCCATTTTCCAATGGAGTTAGCAATTGATATGGTTCTTAACTCGCTTTTGGTTCATAACATGAGTTCATTATGGAATATGACAAGAACCATCTAAACATAATCTTGATGGAGCTGCACGATATGCTGAAAACTGCTAAGGCTGGTATAAAGCAATCTTGTGGCTCAAGTTCCACCACTCCTGTCTTCGCCATTTATCATGGTGATGCTAAGAAGAAGAAAGTTTCTAATCCCATAGGAAAGGGAAAGACTAAGGCTGGACAGTTTAACCAACGCTTTAAGAGAAAGGCTGATTCTGACATAGCACCCACCGGCCACCAGTGACCCGAATAAGGCCATATGTTTTTACTGATAGCTAAAGGGACATTGGAAATGTAGTTGCCCAATATACCTGAAGGATCTAAAGAAGAACAGGGTCAAGGATTTTGACACCTCAAGTATATTTAAACTCAATAGTACATCATCTTCTCATTCTTTAATCCTTGATACAGGATGTGTTACTCACATCTACGCTGTATGCAGAGACAATTTAAAGGTTTAAATTAATTTTTAAATTTAATAGTTTAAATTCCAATAAATGAAAAGATAAACCTAAAATATTTTAAAAGGTTTAAAATTCATCTTATATATATTATAATTAAAAGTTAATATTATATGTATAAGATTAAATGGTTAGTCAAATCAATAGTAGGCCTCATTCACGAAGCTGGTCTATAAACATGGTATAAGGAGACTGCCTATAACATGGCGTCTAATGGGTGTCCACTCTCACCCACCGCTCTCCTGACCAGTGGAGGGTCGTTAGCCGAACGGGTTTGATAGGACCGCCTAATCTCATTAAAAGTATAATGATATTATTCAAAGTACTAGAACAACTTAATAAAACCCCAATCTAGTTACTTTAGGAAAAATGTGAATTGGTGCTAATCCATAAAATTGCACATTGCACTTTTTGAAACATTGGTGGAGCGTGTGTGGTTTACCGGCACACCAATAGAGGTTCATAAAGAGTTGCAATGGGTTTCTCGAGTGTTATCATTATTGATGGAGCGTGTGTGGTTACCGGCACATCAATTAGAGATGGTAACTGACCCCGAGAGTACCAAGCTAATTTGCATGGTTATTCACACCCGGTTTGTGATCCTCGGTATCCCAGTCACAAACAGTGGGGAACATCCGAGATTAAAACATGCTATTGAATAGTTCAATAAATCTCAAAAGAAACTAGGAATTCCATTATAATATGATTATTTTTCCGCGGTGGAATTGGCTGAATCGTCATTCGCCTACCTTTATAAAATTTACAATTAGACTACGGCATCCCTCTTCTATATTGTGAATTCTTATAGTTGGGTCCTAGTCTTATATTTATTATTGGGTTATTATAAGGATTACTATATATATCTAATTAAAACTATCTTCTTTTATAGATGTCTTCTGCTGATCAATCTGCCCCCACTCTAACTCCAGCAATGTCACATCTATCCTATCATTGTGTTCCAAAGTTATATTGAACGGTACTAAATACAATGATTGGATCCGCAACATTAAGATGGCTCTAAGGTTTGAACATAAAGAGTATGTTCTAGAAATCGAGCTTATTGACATTGACCCTGATACTGCTACTCCCGAGGAACTCGCCTCGTACACAAAACACTCTGATTATGCAACCAAGGTTGCTTGCATCATGATTGCTACCATGAACCCATAATTGCAAAGAATATATGAAGACTACTGGCCCTATGAGATGCACAAAGAGAGGCGCGAGGTGGTTAAAGCATTCACCAATGGAAAGCCAAGGGATGGAGAGTCCATCTGCAACCACGTGCAGAGGATGCAAGGATACGTTGAAAGGCTTAGGAAGCTTGAGATGCCAGTCCATGAGGATTTAGCTGTAGACATATTGCTAAATTCCTTACCAATTTCATATGACCAGTTTACGCTGGCGTATTATTTGAACAACTCACAGGCTATTCTGGCCGAGTTGCATCGCATGCTCCGTACTGCTGGAGACGGGATGAAGGGTAAGAGTGTACCCTCAGTTAGCCAGCCCGTCTGGGCAATTGGTAGTGGGAAAGGGAAGAAGAGAAAGGGCCCTCCCAATCAGAATTGGAGGGAAAAGGTCCATGTTGGATCATCCAACAGTGGCCCGAGACCCAAGTCCTCTAGCATTCCTCACAATGTCAACCCCAAGGAAGCCGACTGCTTCTACTGCAAGGAAAAGGGTCAATGGAAGAGAAGCTACCCGAGATACTTGCAAGACTTGAAAGATGGCAAAGTGAAGCCGTCTACAGCAGGTATATACACTATCTCTAAAAACTCACCATCTTCCAGTTCTTAGGTCCTTAATACAGGATGTGGTTTTCACATTTGTTCTGATTTGCAGGGCCTAAAGGTAAGCAGGGAGGTGGAGCACGGTAGATTGAACCTGATCATGGGGAATAGGAGATCGTCGCCTGTTACCAAGATCGAAATCTATAGTTTAGTGCTTAGTAGTGGTGTTTGTTTAGAACTTATAAATTGTTGCTATTCTCCAGAAATGGCAAGAAACATTATTTCCGTTCATACATTGTTTAGACAAGGTTTCTAGTTTTCTTTTGATAATATTAATGGTTCAATTTCTGTTTTTCAAAATGGTACTTCTATTTTTACTGCTTTACCTTGTGATGGTGTGTATGAAACGGTACAATGTGTTGACAATTTAGGACATAGTATAAATTATATTGATTCTTCTAGTGGTGTAGAAAAGGCGTGCTTGTGGCACTGTCGTCTTGGGCACATTAACAAGAAACGCAGCGCCCAACCCAAAAGGATGGAGTGTTGGAATCATTCGACCTCAAATCGGATGATGTATGCGAATCTTGTCTTTTGGACAAGATGACTAAGTCACCTTTCAAAGGGTCCTTTGAAAGAGGTGAAGGTCTGTTGGACATCATACACACAGATGTGTGTGGTCCCTTCAGATTAACCACAAAGGATGGCACACGGTTCTATGTGACCTTTACTGACGATTTTAGTAGATACGGGTATATCTACTTAATCAAACACAAGTCAGACACCTTTGAAAAGTTCAAAGAATTCAAAAACAAAGTTGAGAATCAATTGGGGAGGAAGATAAAGATGCTCAGATCCGACAGAGGCGGTGAGTATCTTAGTATCGAGTTCCTAGAATATCTAAAGGAATGTTGAATAGTTTCACAGTTAACACCTCCTGGGACACCACAGTTGAACGGTGTTGCCGAGAGGCGTAACCGAACCCTGTTAGACATGGTCCGTTCCATGATGAGTCGAGCTTCACTTCCCATCCACTTCTGGGGGTATGCCTTAGAGACTGCTGCCCACATCCTCAATCTTGTCCTAATTAAGAAGGTTGCTAAAACACCTCATGAGATGTGGACGGGGAAAGTTCCCTCGTTAGCACATATCAAAGTCTGGGGTTGTGAGGCTTTCGTTAGACGAGAAACTCACGACAAACTCGCAGAGAGAAGCGAGAGGTGTATTTTCATTGGATACCCCAAACAGGCTTTTGGATACTTATTCTACAGACCAAGCGAGGACGTGGTCTTTGTAGCTAGACGATGAGTCTTTCGAGAGAGAGAACTCATATTCAAGGAGGAAAATGGGAGTACCATTGATCTTAAAGAAATTCAAGAGTCACCAGATAATGCGACCTTAGGAGAAACTAGCAACCAACAATAGGAAGAAGTTCTTGTTGGTCCGACTGATATATTCTTACCTCTTAGGCGTTCTAGCAGAGTTAGCATGCCACCCGAGTTTTATGGATTCCATATAACTACGGATGGAGATACATTTGTCAGTGATATGACACTGATAAATTTGGATGAACCAGCTAACTACCGGAAAGCGATGGCGGGCCCTGAGTCTGTCAAATGGAAATAGGCAATGGACAGCGAGATCAAGTCCATGTATGACAATCAAGTTTGGAACTTGGTTGACAATGTACCGGGTTGAAAGACAATCGGGTGCAAGTGGATCTTCAAAAAGAAGACCGACATGGATGGAAAGGTACACACTTTCAAGGCAAGACTGGTTGCGAAGGGCTTTACTCAAACCCCAGGGATTCACTATGATGAGACCTTCTCACCAGTGGCCAAGATAAAGTCTATTAGGATTATGTTGGCCATAGCTGCATTTCATGACTATGAAATTTGGCAGATGGACGTCAAAACCTCTTTCCTTAATGGGAAGTTGACTGAGGATGTTTACATGAATCAGCCATAGGGTTTTGTCAATGCCAAGTATCCTAATAAGGTGTGTAAGCTTGAGAAATCGATCTACGGATTGAAACAAGCTTCTCGCAGCTGGAATCTTTGTTTCCATGATAAAGTCAAAGAGTTTGGTTTTTCTAGGAGCGAGGATGAGTCCTGCATATATGTCAAGGCTAGTAGGAGTATAGTCACTTTTCTGGTGCTGTATGTTGATGACATACTGCTCATGGGAAACAATATTCCAACCTTGCAAGATGTCAAGTCTTGGCTTGGGAAGTGTTTCGCAATGAAAGATCTAGGAGAGGCTGCCTATATTCTCGGGATAAGAATATTGAGAGATAGGAAGAAGAGACTAATTGGACTTAGTCAGAGTACATACTTGGAAAAGGTACTAAAGAGTTTTAGTATGCAAAATTCCAAGAATGGAGAGCTACCTATCCAAAGTAACATAAACTGAATGCTTATTATAAAAAACTCAGATCCCAAAGGTTCAAAACAGTAAACATCAAATTTAAAAACTAAAACCTAGTGCCAATGGTTGTCACACCCAAAGACACTCACTAAAGCTACTGAATTAACTAAACTATTTGGAAATTAAAAGAGAAAACATAAACATACCAAATTATAGTTGCTGAAAGCTGAAACTCGGAGTCAAAGAAGCCTTGGGAGTCGTTCCTATGCCAGGTCTTTGCTACTTTTTTCGACCTAAAACCCTCTATTTATAGTTGCAAAAATTAAGCGATCGTGCCGCGCACAGATGAATTCCGCGGCGCGCGTATGGGTTTATCCCCGTTTTCTCGGCATTTGAATTTTCTCCACCGCATCATCACCATGTCGCGCCTTTGTGAATCCCGCGGCGTGCGTGCGAATTCGACTGATTTTCTTTATCTTCAAACTTCTTCCATTTTGTACGCTTTTATCCCCTGTTTATATCATTTCTTTCCAAACAAGCACTGACACAAAAAGTGAGAATACCAAAGCATCTATGATATAATTTCACTAAGAATAGGGCTCAACAAGGACTAAAATACTTGATATTACTAGGCGTTGTCAAACATCCTACACTTGTGCCTTTCTTGTCCCCAAGCAGAGAGTTTTTAACAAATTCTAATAAAGACTCAAACAATTTTTTGAATGTGTTTAATTTCAAAGCTTATTGCCCAAGGAGTTAGAGTGAAATAGTTCGTGAAAACATAATTGGAATATTCTTTGGAATTTATGACTTCTAGAGAACCCTTGATTACAAATTTTCTGTCCACAATGAAGTGTACGTACTCATTCAGATTCTAAAGGCCATTAAAGAATTGTCCATGACTTTCGATGTTGTCCGTGTAGCGAGCTTTCAGAAATATCATCCCAGACCAGACGATCTTAGGTGGTAAGGTGCGTAAGGTCCACCCATTTTAGACCTACCGGCTCGAACAACAAAGGCCACTGATTGCCAATTCCTTCCTAAATTTCAATCCTAAAACACTCCAATCGTCTAACTCTTAAAACTCAACTTATTTGACTAAACTAATAGCATGATAACAACTAAATAGTATTTCTCGAAAAATACCAATGCTAAAACATTCAGAAACTATTCGTTTCAAAATTACAATCTATTAAAAATTTTGAAAAAATTGCAAAATTTTTGAAAACTGGTCATTTCTCGCAAAAATTTCAAAAACACTCTTTCAACCCGTCCACACCCCACACTTAAAACCGTACAACGTCCCCGTTGTACTAAAATAATTTTAGAACTAAGGAAAAAGAGTTACCCTTTTGACGGTAGACTGGTTGATTGTCACAGGTACACAAACACGAACAAAAAGTCCTCGATTCAGCATTCAGGAGTTGTAGCGCAACAGTGAAAACATGCCGGTGGTCAGGCAAGTGGAGGGGGCACGGTGACCCCACACTTGCTTAAAACAACTCCTCCAATTGGTATCACATGCATGACTCACAAAGAACATTAAATGCAAACAAAGAAACAACAAATGAAATATAAACAAACATAAATAAAGATATTAGTATCATAAGTACAGTACATATATCCTAAAAAGTGAGAAGAAAAAAATACATCAATCACCACCGGGTGGCCTAGAAGATCCTGCCTCTTGATCGTGGGCTCGGGCTGGGAATGGTCGGGGGCGTCGTCCCTGCTGGGAGTCCATCTCCAAAAGTACCTCCCCAATCCACTCCAGCTGGTCCTCAATCCTAGCTACCCGATCCTGCATTCGTCTGAGCTCTGTCGCCTCCTCCTACTGTGGCTCTCCTGCCTGGCTGGGCGTCTCCTGCCTGGCTGGGCGTAGGCTGGCTGGGGAGACTGGGGTGCCTCGGTTGCCACCCTCACGTACTGGCCTGGGCGCTGCTGCTCGATCAGCCCCATGTTCTCCAGGGCTCGCACCGATGTGCGAACTGGGGGTAAAGCAGTCAAAGAGGCCATGGTCGCGGCAGTAAGGATCCGGTACGAACGGGCCAGGCGGGTGATGTAATGCCTGTGGGCCAGAGGACTACTGGAATATGCACCCGTCGCACGGGTGGATAGAGAGACGGCTAGAGCAAACGGGAGGTAGAGGAACCTGGATGGGTCAAAGAGCACCTAGGGATACGTTATGTCATCACCGGAAACCTTCTCGCCGCCCTCCCTATGCATGATAGAGGTGGTGACGATACGGTGCATGAGCCGATGAAGTGGGTTGCGGAGCTGGCTCTCCCTGGCCGACCCCGCCTCAAAATGTACGTTGGACAACGGTGCCTAAATAGCTAGATTGGCATCCCTCTCGGGCTGCCCCTGGATGCATGCGTGAAAGAACTGCGTGAAGTATCGATGCTAGAGGTCCGCCTCCGTGTAGATGCTCGTGCATCTCCCAAAATCCTGGAGACTGCACTCCCTGGGGACTCCCCCCAATCGGAATCGAACCAGCCTGGACCTGGCCTCCGTCGAACCTGGTGAAAAACGGACCGTGGACAGGAACTCCAGAAGAAGCTCGGTGTACACGGTGTCGTCCTGGTTGGCCATGAGCCTGTTCTAACCACGACATGTGAATGAAGCATCCTCGTGGGTCCATGTGCGGTGGAGAAATGGCTCGATCTCAGCCCAGAGCCTGGCGTCCCTCAAAATGTCATGGTCAATGATCGTCGCCTCAAGAACTCGGCGACTCGTCAGCGCATCCCTCCTCGCAGCATACTCGACTGAACTATTTGGTCCCTCAGGGAACTGGAGGAAGGGGTGGTCAAGTCTGAAAGACATCTGCACAAAATAGCCACAAATTTTTTTTTTACAAAATAAGTCCTTTTCTTCCCCATCGAACCGCGGCGCGGCCCAAGAACCAGGGCGCGGCGCGGCGAGCGGCTGCTTCGACTTTCAAACCCGAAATCACAGTTTAACCTGTTTAAACTCGATCCAAATGCACTACAAGGTAGCCTAAGCATCGACTAACTCATCTAGGGTCATTATTTGGCACAATAAACACCCTACGAGTTAGCATTGCCGATTTCTAAGTTTTTGAGTTTTTGGAGAAGTCAACCAAATCAGCTGCCTAATCACTAGTTCTAACAAGTAAAAACTAGTTAGAATGACGTACCTCGATCGCGGGAATGAAATGAGCAAGAAAAACACGAGAAAATTTTCGATGATCAGAGCTCTACGACGTGGGTGTGTGTGAATAGTGTCGCGAATTACCTTTTTATCGAAGAAAACCGACCGATTGTTTCCTACGGCACGGATATGAGCAAACCGCGGCGCACGTGTTCCTAAATCAACCCCTGTGCATCGGGTTGGTTTACGATTCCACGGCGCACAAATCGCCTGACCGCGGTGCGGTCATTAAAAATTCAATTTTTTTCTCAAAACAACCCCACACTTGCCTTGGACCAAGAATACCTGCAATGACGATGATATAATCTTCCTAATTACTCCTAAGAATGCAGCACCTAACCTATGAAAGATGGGTTGCCTCCCAACAAGCGCTAAGTTTAACGTCTTCAGCCAGACGGGTAGTCCTTCTACAGCTACGGTGGATCGTATTCCTTCTTTCTTTGCTGATTTTCAATTACCACTGTCCCTTTGTTTACCCACTGCTCCTCAAACTTTCCTGGGTCGAATGGCTTGCCGGTCTCCTGCTGCTGTCTGGTCGCCGTCTCCCGAGGATTTCCCGCGAATGCTTGGAGGTAGCTTTGAACCTCCAAGCTCGGTCCTTCCTTCTGCATCTCTTCAAAATTACCAGTTTGACGTGGAGCGTCCCCAATGCTGCTCCTAGTAGTTGTTTTGCGCCTCGTTTGTTACTCACATATTGCGTGTTATCTTCAGTTTGCAATTTTGGCTTGCAAAACCAATAAAAATTTTCCAACCGAATGGGATCGGAAGGCAACATATCGGGATGCTTCCATATGTCCTCATCGATGGTATTAATTACATCTAATTTTCCATTCATGAATGGATCTTGAGTGGCGATAAAATCATGTTTATTTTTTTCAAAAACCAACTCGTCGGCCTCATCTTCTTGATCATCGTCCAACAGGTGGGATCGGTACCAAGAGTGAGCGATTGGTTTCATCAGGTGGTGGTATAAAGTCCCCCATCACCAGATCCTTACTTTCAAAATGTTCAAAATTTTCAAAAATTATAGGTTCGGGGGTAGTATTGTCATCTACAACCCCTTCCCCAATAGTATCAACAACATCGACAATTTCGGGAATCGTTGGGCTGGGGTCTGCACTGTCACTTACAGCCTCCTCCACAACATCCTCCTTAACCAAATTGTCTGGTGATGGTATGGATTCACTCACACCAGCTTAACATTTTCAAAAATATCAAAAGCATCAAAAGTTGTTGAGGCAGAAGTAGCATTGTCACCTACAACCTCTTCCTCAACAACCGTTTCAATCATCTCAATGGTCTCTTGACTTTCCCAAGGTGCATGCCCTTCCATCACATGTTCAGGTGATGCAGGTTCACACACTATATTGTTGGAATAAAAATCACTCGCCTCAGGTTCTGGCGAGGGTGATGAACATTTCCAGTTTTCCTCTAACTTATCTAATGAAACTTGCAATTTTTCAAGAGCATCAGCCTGGTCCTTCTGCACTTGGTAGGTGTTATACATGAGTACCCAAAGTTGGGCCCAAGTTGCAGGATTATCAGGTTGAGATTACTCCTCGGTCCGCCATCCATTGTCATCGAATGATCCATTGTAGCAATCATCCTCGTAATAGTTGTCGGCCTAATTTTCATAATACTCATAATACTGATCCGAGTACATGTAATCACCCATTATAAGGATGTGCACATACCAAAAATCAGTAAATTAAAATCAAACATCAAAAATCAGAAACTAAGTCCTACAGATCGCCTACTCTCAAGCTCACAACTCCCCGGCAACGGCGCCAAAATTTGACATCGCAGCGGTCGTCATGCGGTCAAAAATAGTAAAATAACCTCACTCTTACTTAGCACAGTGGTAGTCAGGGTCGATCCACAGGAGTTACATGGTTAAGGTAGGCAACAGATTACCAACTGTAGTGTCACAGCTACAGTCAGAGGATCTAGTTTCCGACTTATACCCAAAATAATCCCGAAAATCACAAATCAAGGAATCCAACACAAGCATTAACTAAACCAAACCCAATACTAACCTAAGTACTAACTGAAATCAGAATTATATCTAAAAATCAGAAGTAACAAAAGGTCAAACCAAACATCAAACACAATCCAAACATCCACAAAATCATTCAAAAGCAATAAATAACGAAAACCAAGCAATTAACATAAACTGAATGCTTATTATAAAAAACTCAGATCCCAAAGGTTCAAAACAGTAAACATCCAATTTAAAAACTAAAAACCTAGTGCCAATGGTTGTCACACCCAAAGACACTCACTAAAGCTACTGAATTCACTAAACTATTTGGAAATTAAAAGAGAAAACATAAAAATACCAAATTATGGTTGCTGAAAGCTGAAACTCGGAGTCAAAGAAGCCTTGGGAGTCGTTCCTATGCCAGGTCTTTGCTACTTTTTTCGACCTAAAACCCTCTATTTATAGTTGCAAAAATTAAGCGACCGCGCCGCGCACAGATGAATTCCGCGGCGCGCGTATGGGTTTATGACACGCCTAGGTTGTCGTGCGGTCAAAAATAAAGAAAACCTAACACACACACTAGTACATTGGTAGTCAGGGTCAATCCGCAGGAGCTTCGTGGTTAGACCAGATGACAGATTACCAACTAGTAGTGTCACGCTACAGTCGGAGGACCTGATTTCTAAGTTTTCAACTACCAACAAGCAATCACTAACCAAAGTCAAGCTAAGCATAAGCTAACCCAACTCAAACTAACCTAATCACTTTCTGAAATCAGAAGTGCATCTCTGAATCAGAAGCAAACAAAGGCATCCAAACCAAACAAAGCATAACCTAACTAATAACTAGGGTTCTGACTGAAGAGCTACTAGCTAGAGTTCAATGCCCAAAACTAACCTAATTGGCTACTGATTTCAGCAAAGGAAAACAGTTCCAACCAAGGTCAAAGCAAGATTCAAACACAATTCAAACAATCAAAACACAATCAAACATCCAAAACATCAAAATACCAATAATACTCATAACCGAATGATTCTCATTCATCAAACTCAGATCCAAACATCAAAACAGTAACTAAAGACTACTAAAACAGAAACCTAAGCTTGATATCAATGGTTGTCACTCCCAAAGATACAAACCAAAGCTTACAACTATCTAACTAATTGAAAATAAAATGCAAAACATAAAAAATACCAATTGAGAACTTGCTGGAATGAAATCTTGGAGTCCAAGAGCTTCAAGGTCGATTTTACACCCGGTCTTTGCTAGGGTTTTCGGCTGTAAATGCCTCTATTTATAGTTGCAAATTTCTCGAGGCCGCGCCGCGCTTTTGTGGATTCCGCGGCACGCGTACTTATCAGATCCCGTTTCTTCGGCATTTGAATGTGTTACACCGCCTTAAGCCCGCGTCGCGTGTTTCATAGATCCGCGGCGCGCGTACGTGTTTCCTTGATTTTTCATTCTTTTCAAACTTCTTCCTTTTGCACGCTTTTAGTCCCTGTTTCCATTCTTTTCCTCCAAACAAGTCCTGGCACGAAAAGTGATAATACCAAGATATATCTGATATAATTTCATCAAGAACAAGGCTCAACAACGCCTAAAATACTTGATATCACTAGGCGTTGCCAAACACCCGACACTTGTGCCTTGCTTGTCCCCAAGCAAGAGAGTTTTTAACAAATTATAATAAAGACTCAAACAATTTTTTGACTGTGTTCAGTTTCAAAGCTTATTGCCCTATGAGTTAGAGTGGAATAGTTCGCGAAAACATAATTGAATTGTTCTTTGGAATTCATGGCTTTCTAGAGAACCCTTGATTACAAACTTTCTGTCCACAATGAAGTGTACTTACTCATTCAGATTCTAAAGGCCATTAAGGAATTGTCCATGACTTTCGATGTTGTCCGTGTAACGAGCTTTCAGAAATACCATCCCAGACCAGACGATCGTAAGTGGCAAGGTGCATAAGTCCCACCCATTTTAGACTTACCGGCTCGAACAACAAAGGCCACAGATTGACATTTCCTTCCTAAATTCCAATCCTAAAACAGCTCAATCTTCTAAACTCGTAAAACTCAACTTATTTGACTAACTAATAGCATGATCACAAATAAACAGTATTTCTTGAAAAATATCAGTGCTATCACAATCACAAACCATTCATTTCAAAATTGCAATTTATTAAAAATTTTGAAAAATATTGCTAAAAATATTGAAATTTGATCATTTCTGCAAAAATTTCAAAAAAAATTCTCTTTCGACCGTCCACACCCCACACTTAAAACCGTACAACGTCCCCGTTGTACAAAAAAAAATTTCAGCATAAGGGAGAAAGAGTTACCCCTGTTGGACGATAGGTTGCTTGGTGCTCAGTATCACAGGTATAATTGCGAACAAACGGATCCTTGATTTCGTATGCTGGAGTTTTAGCGCTACAGTGAACACGCTGGTGGTCGAGACAAGTGGAGGGGGGCACGGTGACCCCACACTTGTCTGAGACAACTCCTTCTCATTTGGTATATCATGCATGACTCAACAAACAAATTAAAACAAACATGACAAATAGAATATAAACAAAGATACAGATAGTGGTGCCATAAGTTTTGTACATATATCAAAAAAAAAGTAAAAAGAAAGAAAGAAAAAGTACATCAATCACCACCATGTGGCCTAGAGGGTCCAGCCTCATGATCGTGGGCCCTGGCTGGGAATGGTCGGGGATGCTGGCCCTGAGTTGATGCAATCTGTAGAAGTACCTCCCTGATCCACTCAAGCTGGTCCTCGATCCTGGCAACCCTGGCTGCCAGGTCCTCCTGCTGTGGCTGTGGTGCTGGCTCGGCGGGTGCCTCCCGCCTCTGTCGTCTCCGGCCCGGCTGTGCATATGCCGGCTGGGGGTCCTGGCGTGGCTCCGTCGGCGCTCGAATGAACTGCCCCGGACGCTGCTGCTCGATGAGCCTCATCCTCTCCAGAGTGCGCGCCGTAGTGCGAGACGGAGGCAGAGCGGTCAAAGAAGCGGCCACGGAAGCAGTGAGGATCCCGTATGAGCGGGTGGAGAGGGCTACTGCAAGGGCAAATGGAAGGTGGAGGAATCTGGAGGGGTCCAGTAGAACCCAAAAATAGGTCATGTCGTCACCCGATACCTTCTCGCCCCCCTCCCGATGCATGATGGAGGTGGAGACGATACGGTGCATGAGGCGGTGGAGTGGGTCTCGAAGGTGGCTCTCCCGGGAGGTCCCTGCCTCGTAAATGACGTTGGACAGCGGTGCCCAAACCTCCATGTTGGCAGTCCTGTCTGGCTGCCCCTGGTACAAGCCTCAAAGAACTGGGTGAAGTGGCGGTGTTGGAGATCCGCCGGAGTGTATAAGCCGACTCGCCTCCCGAACTCGCGGAGGTTGCACTCCCTCTGCTCACCCCCCAAGCGAAATCGAACTATCCTAGACCGCGGATCTGACACCCAAGGTGCAAAATGGATAGTGGAGAGAAACTCCAGCAGCAGCTCGGTGTAGACCACGTCCTCGTCCGTGGCCATAATCATGTCCCAGCCACGGCATGTGAACGATGCCTCCCCGAGAGTCCAGGTGCGATGTAAATATGGCTCAATCGCACCCCAAAGTCCTGCGTCTCTCAAAATATCCCGGTCGATAATTGTCACCTCGAGGACCCGGCGACTGGTCAGTGCGTCTCTCCGTGAGATGTACTCTGCGGAGCTAGCAAGTCCCTTGGGGAACTGGAGGAAAGGGTGATCTAACCTGAACATCATCTGCAAAAAGATACATAGCCACAAAAGAATTTTTTTTTGCAAAATTAGTCCTTTTCTTCCCCACCGCACCGCGGCGCGGCTCAAGATAGAAGCGCGTCGCGGCGAGCGGCTGTTGCAAAACCCCAATCCAAACTCGCGATTTAACCTGCTAAAACTCGATCCAATCATACCACAAGGTAGCCTAAGTGCCGAGTAACTCATCTAGGGTCTCTATTTGGCAAAACAAACACCCTATGAGTTAGCATTGGCGATTCTAAGTTTTGAACTTTTCTGGACAAATCACTAAAATTAACTACCTAATTGCTAGTTTTACAACTAATAGATAGTTAGAATAGTGTACCTTGGTAGTAGAAACAAAATGAGTAAGAAAAAATACGAGAGAAATTTGTCGATCAGAGCTCCGAGTCGTGTGAGGGTTGGTTGAGCCGCGGCTTACCTTAATATAGGAGAAAACCGACTGATCATTTCCCGCATCGCGCATTTACGCTTTGCGCGTCGCGCGTGTCACCAAATCAACCCTTGCGCATCGGGTTGGTTTACGACCCCGCATCGCGTAATTCAAAAACTTACGGTGCGGTCTTCAAAATTTTAAAAACTTCTCACACGACCCCACACTTATTTTAGACCACTAATACCTGCAAAAGATCGATGTATTTTCCTAATTAAATTCTAAGAAATATAAAACCTAACCTATGACACGATGGGTTGCCTCCCAACAAGCGCTAAGTTTAACGTCTTCAGCCAGACGTACTATTCATTCTACATCTACGGTGGATCGTATGCCATTTGTTTCTGCTGCATTTCTACTTCCACCGTCCTTTCGCTGACCCACTGCCCCTCAAACTTTCCTGGGTCGAATGGCTTGTTGGTTCTCCTGTTGCTGCCCAGTTGCTGCTTTCTGATTAACTCCCGTGAATGCTTGGAGGTAGCTTTGAACATCCAAGCTCGGTCCTTCCTTCTATATATCTTCAAAATCACTGGCTTGACGTGAAGCGCGCCCAGGGCCGCTTCCAGTAGTTGTTTCACACCTCGGTTGCTAGTGTCTCGCATGCTATCTTCATGTTGCAATTTTGGTTTGTAGTACCAATAAAAATTTTCCAATCGAATGGAATCGGAAGGCAACATATCAGGATGCTTCCATATGTCCTCATCGATGGTATTGATAAAATCTAATTTTCCATTCATGAATGGATCATGAGTGGCGATAAAATCTTATTTATTATTTTCAAAAATTAACTCGTCAGCATCATCTTCTTGATCATCGTCCAACAGGTGGATCGAGACCAAGAGTGGGTGACTAGTTGGATCTGGTGGTGGTACAAAGTCACCCATCACCAGATCCTTACTTTCAAATTTCTCAAAATTTTCAAAAATTACAGGGTCAGGGGTAGTATTGTCATCTACACCCCCTTCCCCAAAAACATTGGTACTTTCAACAATTTCGGGAATTGTTGCGCTGGGATCTGTACTGTCACTTACAGCCCCCTCCACAACATCCTCATCAATCAAATCGTATGGTGATGGTATGGATTCACTCATCACTAGATCGACATTATCAACATTTTCAAAAACATCAAAAACATCAAAAGCTGTTGAGTCAGAGGTAGCATTGTCACCTACAACCTCTTCCTCAACAATATTTTCGACCCTCTCGGTGGTCTCTTGACTTTCCCAAGGTGCATGCCCTTCCATCACATATTCAGGTGATGCAAGTTCACACACATTATGATTGGTATAAAAATCACTCGCCTCCGGTTCTGGCAAAGGTGGTGAACATTTCCAACTTTCTTCTAACCTATCTAAAGAAGCTTGCAATCTTAAAAGAGCATCAGCCTGATCCTTCTGCTCTTGGTGGGTGTTATACCAGAGTACCCAAAGTTGGGCCCAAGTTGCAGAATTTTCAGGTTGAGATGACTCCTCGGTCCGCCATCGATTGTCATCGGGTGATCCATTGTAGCAATCATCCTCGTAATAGGTGTTGGCCAGATTTTCATAATCATCATAATATTGTTCCGGGTACATGTAATCGCCCATTATGAAGACGTACACATACCAGAATTCGAAGTACTAAAATCAAACATCAAAAATCAGAAACTAAGTCCTACAAATCACCTAATCTAAGCGCACAGCTCCCCGGCAACGGCGCCAAAATTTGACACGCCTAGGTCGTCGTGCGGTCAAAAATAAAGAAAACCTAACACACACACTAGTACAGTGGTAGTCAGGGTCGATCCGCAGGAGCTTCGTGGTTAGACCAGATGATAGATTACCAACTAGTAGTGTCACGCTACAGTCGGAGGACCTGATTTCTAAGTTTTCAACTACCAACAAATCACCTAATCTAAGCGCACAGCTCCCCGGCAACGGCGCCAAAATTTGACATGCCTAGGTCGTCGTGCGGTCAAAAATAAAGAAAACCTAACACACACACTAGTACAGTGGTAGTCAGGGTCGATCCGCAGGAGCTTCGTGGTTAGACCAGATGATAGATTACCAACTAGTAGTGTCACGCTACAGTCGGAGGACCTGATTTCTAAGTTTTCAACTACCAACAAGCAATCACTAACCAAAGTCAAGCTAAGCATAAGCTAACCCAACTCAAACTAACCTAGTCACTTTCTGAAATCAGAAGTGCATCTCTGAATTAGAAGCAAACAAAGGCATCCAAACCAAACAAAGCATAACCTAACTAATAACTAGGGTTCTGACTGAAGAGCTACTAGCTAGAGTTCAATGCCCAAAACTAACCTAATTGGCTACTAGCGCGTTTCATAGATCCGCGGCGCGCGTACATGTTTCCTTAATTTTTCATTCTTTTCAAACTTCTTCCTTTTGCATGCTTTTAGTCCCTGTTTCCATTCTTTTCCTCCAAACAAGTCCGGCACGAAAAGTGATAATACCAAGATATATCTGATATAATTTCATCAAGAACAAGGCTCAACAACGCCTAAAATACTTGATATCACTAGGCGTTGTCAGTTTATCCCCGTTTTCTCGGCATTTGAATTTTCTCCACCGCCTCATCACCGTGTCGCGCCTTTGTGAATCCCGCGGCACGCGTGCGAATTCGACTGATTTTCTTTATCTTCAAACTTCTTCCATTTTGTACGCTTTTGACCCCTGTTTATATCATTTCTTTCCAAACAAGCACTGACACAAAAAGTGATAATACCAAAGCATCTATGATATAATTTCACTAAGAATAGGGCTCAACAACGACTAAAATACTTGATATATTACTAGGCGTTGTCAAGTACCACTACATAAGACATAGAGTATAAGAAGATCATCTCCTAGTGAAGAGGGTATCATCAGATGATAATCCTGCAGATCCCTTGACAAAGGCTCTGAGTAGGATTAAGCACAATCAGCATGCACGGTTCATAGGGTTAAGAGATGATATTAGTTTTTGTAATTAGATAGGATTTGAAACTTATTGCAATGTAAATGTAATTGACTTTTGGTGATTTAATAATGTAGTTTTGTTGATGAGTATTTGATACTGCCTTTTGTCAATTGTTTATTATTGTGTTTCATTTTGCATGTTTACTTCCTGAGTAATTTAATTATTCAAATGTCCACAGTCGCTCATGCTTTTAGGGAGTAAGTATGAATGAAGGCTGTCATGAATTGTTTTGTAGATTGTTTAAGGAGTTAGACATTTATGATTGCTACAACATTCATGAGTATTTAGAAATAGGGATTTAAGTATTGGATAAACCCTCGCTCAATAGATTGCTTCATGGATTATATCACGAGCAAAGTTGAGACGATAATATCTTTTGATCTTTAAGTAGAGACATATAAATTTTGTTTTACCAAGCGGTTGTTCATTGAAAATGTGAAAACGCATCGGTAACGCGATGTTATAAAACGTGTTCTTGTGAATGATTTGACTAGTAAAAGACATGAGTATTTGAGTCGCAGCTTATTCATCCCTTGACTGAAAGGGTTGGCCAACCAGGACTAAATTGATATGCTCAATTAGTAGTCTTAAAGTCATATGCAAATCAGAAATCGGGAAACAGAGAATCAGACCAGGATTAATTTTAATCCATGTCTTGAGTCTAAAAATATCTTGTTGGACGGAGGATCATCTGATCACTTATCTATGGACAGAACTGACTAGGTCAGAATTCGGCAGCAGTTTCTAGGAAGCTACAGTTGCTAATTAATTAGAGGCTAAATTGGTAATTATAGTCATAGACTTATCCAAGTGGGAGACTGTTGGATTAGGTGTCTAAGCCATGACTAATAATTAGTATTTACCTAATTAATAGTAGCATAGTCCATTTGGGTTGCCCTCATAGCTGGAGGTTTGGTAGAAAGTTCGGTAGAGAGAAAGATTGATTTATTATCTGATTAATAAATCAATAGAAATTAAATACATGGTTTATTAATATATTAAAGTGATAATATATTAATTAGAAACTATATTAATTAATTAGAAATTAATCTGGAATTAATTGGAATTAATTTGGTGATTAAATTAATTAATTAAAGGTGTAGGGACTGAAACTGTAATTATTCAATAGTTGAGTAAGTGACAGTGTGAGTAAGTGAGTGACCAGCGATTTTATATATATAAATATATATAATCGATTTATATATATATATGTATATATATATATATATATATATATATATATATATATATATATATATATATATATATATATATATATATATATATATATATATATATATATATATATATATATATATATATATATATATATGAGATAAATGTGGTTTGAATTATTATGATAAGGTTTATCTTAATTTGAATTTGAAAAGGTTTATCTCTTAAGGTTTATCTGGTCATCTGCTAGAGGCTGTAAATAGGGAGCCTCAGACCCTCATAACCTGCGATTTTTTACCCTAACTCTCCCTCTGGAATTTTCGATCCCCTCCTGGCTTGGGTGTGATTGCATTTGAGGCAAGATAGTTTTGTTGCTTTGCTTCCAAGAAACACTAAAAGGTTAGTTTTTCTAATTTTATTCTTTTAGTTTATTTCTTCTGACCTTTAGGATTTTGTTATATGTTTAATTAGAAGAAAACATAGATCCTCCTAGGTTGCATGTGAACTTAGGATTTAGTTCATTGGTTTGCATAAAACCCTTCAGTTGAAGCATAGGAGCATAATATGATCATGAGATATAGAAACGTTGAAGTTGTTACAAGGGATCGGGGATTACAAGCTTGCACCACCAAGCTCCAAGCGGACAAGATCTTGGAATCATTTGACTTAGAGTCAGATGATGTATGTGAATCTTACTTACTTGGAAGATGACAAAAGTGCCATTCACAGAAAACTGTGAAAAAGGCAAGGATTTGTTGGAACTAATCCACGCAAATGTTTATGGACCGTTCAGATCCACCACAAGACATGATGAACGATACTTCGTTAGGTTACTAATGATTTCAGTAAACATGGATATGTTTATTTGATTAAATATAAGATAAAAACTTTGAAATGTTCAAAGAGTTCCGAAACAAAGTAGAAAATCAACAGGGCTAGAATATCTATGTATTGTTTTCTGTGAACGTCTTAGGAACTGTGAAATGGTTTCACAGTTGTCTCCTCCCAGAACACCGTTGCATAGTAGTGTGTCTGAAATGAGAAATCTAACATTGTTTGAAATGGTTCGATCCATGATGTGTCGAGCTACACTTCTAATTAGTTTCAGGGATTATGCCCTAAAAACAACAACACATCTTAAACCTCGTACCAACTAAGTATGTTGCAAAGACATCATCTGAAATATGGAGTGGGGGTTCGTCCCTCACTAGCACATGTGAAAGTCTTGGGTTGTGAAATCTTCGTTCATCACGAGGCTCATGACAAGCTTGAACCCAGATCAGAGAAGTGTCATTTCATTGGTTATCCCCAAAAGTTCTTTAGATACTTGTTTTACAAGTCTTCTGAGAACAAAGTGTTTGTGGCTTGAAGGATAGTCTTTCTTGAGAGAAAACTTCAAATATAGACATGATTTTTGCAGATCCACCTGCATCATCTGCAAAAATCGCATTTTGGCAGCTAACATCAGAGAATTTTGCAAATGTCATCTACGGAATCTATCATCGGAAATGAAACATTTTGATTTTTTTACCTTATATAATGTTGTTTTGTGTCTTATACATTTTCGTAGGAGAGCATGGATTTTTCGTAGTATTTATCTGCAAAAATCCTATAAATGACGATGTTTTAAGATTTTTGTAGATAAGAACCAGAAAATTTTATGGCTCAGGTTCAAAGACTAACTTTTAACTAAATTTTAAAATATATTTTAGAAAATTATCCAATTTTAGTTTTTCAAAAAGAACACATGTTGACATATACGTTATGCAATTGTTCGTGTTAGCAGGGCTGCCAGCCTACTACAATTCCATGCGTATAAACAGAAAGCCCAAGTCAATTTTTTAGTCTTACATGTCTTTTGGCTCAATGGATTTTACATATTTAATTATTCTGCGGATATTATATATAGTCATATAGAAAGTCTCTTTTCTATTGGCCCCTTACTAAAATTTTCATATTAACCGCTAAACTAGATTAATATTTTATTTGTATCGTATAACTTCACTTTTTATACAATCTTAACCTAAATTTTATTTTTTTACAAACCTTTTTTTTTAATTTGGACAATTAAAACTTACAAATTACCTCCTCAACTTTGGTTGTATCTAATTCTCTTACCACATAACTTTATCTTTTTATAATTTTAGTCTAAATATTATTTTTTATAAACATAATTTTTTTCTTACATATTTTTCGAAGTTTTAAATTTTTTTTACAATCTTATGTTACAAGTTAGTTTATCAATAATTCATTTCTTTAAAATTATTTATTTTACATATTGTATGTATGTATATGTTTTTTAAGAGTCTTCGTCTTTAAATTTTTTATATTTTCCTCATGGCTTTATACGTTGCTATATATTTGGTAGATTATTTCTTAAACGAAAACAATGTCTAGGCTGCAACGTGCAGGATACATGCCCCAGTTTTATACAAATTGTATCACGTTATAATGATTTTATTAAGCACAAGAGTCTTCCAAAATTTTAAATCAAATCTATTAACCAATAAAAGAAGTTATTCATATTTTGTTATTTTATAAAACCCTAGATGTTTTATGTGTATTAATTCACACATCTATAGACTAACTAATTCATGTAACAAAATGAGTAGCATTGTAATTTTCATTCCATTCGATTAATGAAATGAGCTAAAACATCGTTCGCTAAGTTACGTGACATACAAATTGGGACTAATTATATTTCAGGAAATAATAACATCATATCATTAAACCAAACAAACAACTTTAGTTTATTCAAATCAAGTAAACCATATCATTCTTCTTGGTTCACTATAAGAAACTTATCGACAATATTATACAGTACACTCATATATTCAAATCAAGAACACCCTAATATCATTTTATTCTATTACATATTTTCGTCGTTGCATGATTAAGGCTACTTGCTCATGTGATTGATAAAAGCACTACTAGAATATTAGGGTAATACTGACGACGATTTTGGTAGCTATTCGGTAGCTATCTCAGTTTACCGACGGGTTTCTGACGGAATTAGAAAGGAGGAAAAACCCTGGTGGGAAATTTTTACCTACCGATTTTCGACGACACAGTGACAGAATAGCCACGGGAAAACAGCGTCGGTAAGCTTCGACGAAATGTCGACTGGATTTGTTTTGTCGACTTTAGCTATCAAATACCGACGAGAAGTATTACCTACCAAATATCTACCGATTCATGTTTTTCAAGTTAGTGACCGAATTACGACGGGAAGCTTTACCTACCGAATAGCTACCAAATCCGCCTTTTCAATTTTGTGACAGAATACCGACGGATGGCTTTAACCACCGAATACCTACCAAATCTGATACTTTTTTTTGTGACAGAAGTTCGGTCACTAATCCGTCACTTCTATTTTTTTAATTTAAAACAATCAAAAAATAAATAAAAATTTCTAGCTTTTAATAGTGTAAATGTAGCAAAAAAGAGAATACATGAAACATACAATAACATATATATTCGATACAAAACCTAATAACCCATCCAAACAATATCATTCGGATACAAAAGCTATTTAAGCATCGTGTTTCAAGACGCTAGTTGTTTCATATACAAAAATTACAATTGCTTCACAAAAGCTAATTAAGCATCACGTTTCACGACCCTAGTTTCATACACAAAAATTACAATTGCTTCACAATATCAAGCTAAGGATTTGGATCACTTGACGGGTTACCGAGTGGTCGAAAAGAATTTGGACAACTTTGCATAAAAGCCGCCATCATATCTTGCATTTCTTTTTGTTTTCTTTCCATTTCCACTTGTCTTTCTTCAAATTCTTCCCTCAATTTTGCTTCTCTTGCCTCCATATGCTCTTCCATGGTTTGTAGTTTTTAACGCAACATTTGTACCTAAAATTGGTAAGACGAACATATAGAGTTAGGGAATATACTTTAATTTAAATCCTTACTTTTACTATTTTCTTAATAACAACATACTTTCATTTTCAACCATATATGCAATGTACTTTCATTTTTAATCATAATAACAATATAGTTTACCTTACCATCCATAATAACAACATATTTTCATTTTCAACCATATATGCAGTGTACTTTACCCTACTATACATAATAGCAATCTACTTTATCTTGTCATCCATCATAACAACTTACTATATAAAACAAAATGCATTTAATGAATAAGTATACCTCCTGCTGCGACTGTGCGTAGTCTGAGGAAGATGAAGACCCGGTAACTACACGATGAATATCTGAAGATCCTATCCCATAGACAGGACCCTTTTTCTTCCCTCCCGTTAACTTAAACTGGCTCTCGAGCCACAAATTAGCATCACCGATGGCAGGTCGGTCAGCTTCCTCTGGGTATTTTTCAGTCTCTGCCCTCTTATAATCATACTACAATTCACCAAAACAACATCATTACCATTGTACCAAAATCCAAGATAGTCAATATATAAAATTGGTAAACACAAATTACATATGAATCTTCAGCCTTCTTTGAGAGAAACTGCAAATTTGTATGGTCTCCTGCGAAATATCTAGCTTTTGATTCGGCGGTCAAGCGAGTCTGCAGATACACCTCTTCCCATGTGGGTTCTCTACCCAACATCAATCTCTACATAAACAGCACAATATAGTTGATTTAGTTAGTGTTAAAAGGAAAAAAGTTACTAAAATTCTTAAATATGATTAGTTACCAATCTGTCACGGTGCTCGTTCATTCCGATGCTGCCGCCTGTGTGTCTGCCTGTCTTCCCGGAACCATCAGATGAATTGCGGTTTTTTGTCCCGCTAGCTGACAACTTCCATTCTGGTGTGTCCCAATACTGTAAAAAAACACACATGTATAATACTATAACGGGTAATAAAATTCAACAAAATAAACAATGACATATAGAATCGTTTACTTTGCATAATGACCGCCACACGCCATCCGGTATGTATTTGGGATTGAAATCCTTCAGGATGTGTATAGAGTCCGCAATGTTAACGATAATGTGTTCTTTAGCTCTTGCTAATTTTGCAGAATGCTTCCTGGCAGTCCTCATCCGATCTTTGTATCGGTCTTTGATCGTATTTTGAAAACCATCATAAATGCTCTGCTCCTCTTTTGGATGCCACCTATAAAGCGTCTGTAAATAATAAAACGGTAAAGTTAGCATTGTAACCCCAAAAACAAATAAGCAAAAGATATACAAATAAAGATCTACTCATTCTTTCACTACAAATAAAATAACGTTTAGTGGCACAAAAAAAGTGTCACTAAATACCAAAAAAAATGCCACTAAAAGCGCTCTTGGTAATCAGCGGCACAAAAAATAAGTGCCACTAGAAGCGCTGCCACTAAAAGCATTTAGTGGCACATTTTGGTTGTGCCGCTGCAGCAAATTCAGGTTTTAGTGACACTTTTTAGTTATGCCACTATAGTCTTTTTAGGTTTTAGTGGCATATTTTTTGAGCCACAAAAGTTCATATTCAAAAATTAAATTTTATTCTCTTTTTATTGGAATGGAACAAAATGAAAAAATAATTACGAAAATAGATGAACATAAAATATCATTAGTTAAAATAAAAAGTTAACTTGTATTAATAAGTACAAATGTTGTACTAAGTCCCTGTATCCTCAAAACTGAATCAAGTTTAAATCATCTATCATCCCTGTTACAAACCGAATAAGAAAGTATGTTTCATGTCATCGCATTACATAATCTTTCATCCCTAATTAAAAAGACATATCTTAGGACAACTTCATATTTCACAATTAAAGCCATTGCAAGTGCTCAAAGTTGTGTCACCAAACATCTGTTCATAATCTTCACTGCACAAACTAAAACACAATACCTTATCGGGTCCAGCAGTGAAGAAATATATAAAATTAATAGCAGAAAATTCAGTCTTTATAATCTTTGGAATAGCACTGTAACACAAAAAGAATCAGTCAGATCATCTTTTTTGTCAAATGAGTTATGCTATAAATATATTGCAATACAGGCAAAAGTACTCAACAATAAACAAGAAAAAACCATTTATATAATTAGTAAAATGCATGATTGAATTATAAGTTAAATAACCAACAAATTCGACAATTATATGGTGTTTTAAGTGTCTTTCTAATGATTAAAAATGTATCAAGTAAATCAAGCATACCAAGCATGAATCTTGGGTAGAAACTTGTTCTTTTTTCTCTGATAATCTTTTTCATTCATATTCACCTGCAACAATAAAAACATCACATGTCTAAAGGGTATTCAAGATTTCAATATACAAAAGACATTCATGACCAAATTATTTTACCAAATAAACAACAAATTTGCAGTAAGCAATTGAAAAGTATTCAAGATTTCAATATGAGCAGCTTTCTAGTCCCTTAACTGGATATCTATTTCATTCTCTAACCATGCTTTGACCTAAATAAAAACCATATAGAGTCCTTGTAAGTATATTTAACTTTTTATCAAGTAAATATACATTAAGTGAATCCAAGAAGATACCTTCAAACACAATTCAAGTTCTTGTAACTGCTTGTCATTGCTCCTCTTCGTGCTCTTTTCAAGATCTTCGATAGCTATTTTCATGAATTAAATATCCTTAATGACACATTTAATACAAATTTTTAGAATCTAAAGCATACATTAAATAAGCATTCAAGCACATTTCTTTATTAGATCACACCTTGAGCCGTAATTCTGCATTTATAACTTCTAAATCTCTTACAAGATCCACAATGTCATCAACATATATGATATCCGGGTCTTCAAATGCACCTATTTTATAAATAAATAAATAAATAAATTATACCGCAAGAAACATTCTCAGACTTTGAAAATGAATAAGGATGTGATTTCTTCCATGTAATCGGACTAGCAAAAGCAGATGTGTGTATATACGCATTTCTTGCCGACAATTGATTTTTATTCAACTTACCTAGAAAAAGGATGCGATTTCTTGTCTGTAATCGAACTAACAAAAGCAGATGTATACATATGCAATTTCTTACCGAGAAAGAGGAAGCTAGAGGAAAAGGAAGCTGGAGGCAATTTCAGACTTGTAAAATTGATTAAGATACTTGCAGGTGTGAAACTTACTGATGAAGAGGAAGTTGGAGGCAGCGACTGAGAAAGCCGAAGGAAACTACGAGACCAAGATCTTCCCAGGAGGAATCAGAGATGACGAAGAAGGCAGATCCAAAGGAAACAATGAGACCAATACCAGCGGGGGAGGGAGACGATGCTGGGGGAAATCAGATATGACGAAGAAGGGGAAAGGAGCTAAGTGTGTCGATCTTGAAGAGGCGAGAGGAAGTAACGAAAGTTGTATGGCACACTCGATCATCCAAGACATTGGCTGTGGCGGTGGTATAATTGGGGATTTAGATAGCAGGAGAAATTAGGAAATTTGAACTAAGGAGTACATTTTGAAACCCTAAACCGTGTACTACTTTTTAATCTTGGAGGGAACGGAGAGCGAGATAATAAAATTAGAAATTTTCAGCTACAGTGTCACAAATGATAGATGCGCCACTAAAAATACATTATAGTGGCACTAAAATAATTATGCCACTAAAAAATTATGCTACTAAATGTAATTTTTTTTGTAGTGTTTGAATAATTATATACTTATTATATTTATTAATATTATATAAAGATTAATGTATAATGAAAATGTACATATATAAGATCTACTCATTTGTACGTATTATATCTATTTAAGATCTATTCATTTGTACGTATATAAATATTATGTACAATTTGGAGAAAAATTAAAAAAATAAAAAAATCGGTCACTATTCCGTAGGCAACTCCGACAGATTACCTACCAACTAACGCTATCGGTCACTATACGGTTGGTAATCAGTTGTTCTCGTTTGACGGATTACCTACCAAACTTTTTTATTTTTTAGTTTTCGAGAACTAATTGGCGTTGTTTTAGCTTCATTTTTTCAACATCTATATTATATATTAGATACTCCATTTTTCCCTAATTATACATAATATTTATAAAGAAACAAACATTTGCATAACTCGATGGGGAGAAACGATAGTAGAATAAGAACAAGAAACTAAGGAACGAGTTGGTTTTGGGTTTTCTTCTAAGGAATAAACATCCCGATGGTACGTGTGTGTATGTACATGTGTATATGTGTCTACGTGTGTCGCTCTATTAAAAAAATATGTAGTTATACAAATTATAATATTAAAAGAATAAACGAGTAATTAACTTTGAACGTGTACGTTTGTACATATATAAATATTGTGTACAATTTAGAGAAAAAAAGTAATTGATGTATAATAAAAATGTTTAAAAAAATGAAGCATAAAAAACAACGTTTAGGCCTCGAAAAATTAAAAAAAAATAAAAAAGTCGGTCACTATTCCGTAGGCAATTCCTACAGAATACCTACCAACTAACGCTATCGGTCACTATACGGTTGGTAATCGGTTGTTCTCGTTTGACGGATTACCTACCAAACTTTTTTAGTTTTTAGTTTTCGAGAACTAATTGGCGTTGTTTTAGTTTAATTTTTCAACATCTATATTATATATTAGATACTTCATTTTTCCCTAATTATACATAATATCTATAAAGAAACAAACATTTGCACAACTCGATAGGGAGAAACGATAGTAGAATAAGAACAAGAAACTAAGGAACGAGTTGGTTTTGGGTTTTCTTCTAAGGAATAAGCATCCCGATGGTACGTGTGTGTATGTACATGTGTATATGTGTCTACGTGTGTCGCTCTATTAAAAAAATATGTAGTTATACAAATTATAATATTAAAGGAATAAACGAGTAATTAACTTTGAACGTGTACGTTTGTACATATATAAATATTGTGTACAATTTGGAGAAAATGAAGTAATTTATGTATAATAAAAAAGTTTAAAAAAATGAAGCATAAACAACAACGTTTAGGCCTCGAAAAATTAAAAAAATAAAAAAGTCGGTCACTATTCCGTAGGCAACTCCTACAGAATACCTACCAACTAACGCTATCGGTCACTATACGGTTGGTAATCGATTGTTCTTGTTTGACGGATTACCTACCAAACTTTTTTATTTTTTAGTTTTCGAGAACTAATTGGCGTTGTTTTAGGTTCATTTTTTTCAACATCTATATTATATATTAGATACTTCATTTTTCCCTAATTATACATTATATCTATAAAGAAACAAACATTTGCACAACTCGATAAGGAGAAACGATAGTAGAATAAGAACAAGAAGCTAAGGAACGAGTTGGTTTTGGGTTTTCTTCTAAGGAATAAACATCCCGATGGTACGTGTGTGTATGTACATGTGTATATGTGCCTATGTGTGTCGCTCTATTAAAAACAATGTGTAGTTATACAAATTATAATATTAAAGGAATAAACGAGTAATTAACTTTGAACGTGTACGTTTGTACATATATAAATATTGTGTACAATTTGGAGAAAATGAAGTAATTGATGTATAATAAAAATGTTAAAAAAATGAAGCATAAAAAACAAAGTTTAGGCCTTGAAAATTTAAAAAAATAAAAAAGTTGGTCACTATTCCGTAGGAAACTCCTACAGAATACCTACCAAAAAACGTTATGGTCACTATTCGGTTGGTTATCGGTTGTTTACGTGTGATGGATTACCTACCACGTTTATTTTCGTCACTAAACCGTCGGTATTTCGTAGGTGAATTAGGGTTGGAAATTTCGTCATTTTTCCGTCAGAAAGCCGTAGCTAATTACTGACGGAATTTGGTTGGTCACTATTTTTGGTAGCTATTACCCCTGTTTTCTTGTAGTGAAGTACAAATTCTATTGCGTAAAATACCAGCATTAACTGATGAAGGGTGTAATAGGAAAAACGCATGGTTCTCCCCTTTATCCTCAATAACCTCAATATCTCCTTTCCAACCATTTTTACCCAAAATAACCTTATAATACCATCCCCTATCCTTCAAAATATCCTTATCAGCAACACAAACCAGTACCCTGGAGCATCCAAGATCCGACACTTTCGGATCCTTATCCGGGTTAATCAACGGGTCATCCAACCCACTTGTTCCCGGGTAGGCAAAGATCCATACCCCGTCCACGAATGACTTCCATGGGTGTTCGCCTTCAGACCCTATTCGATCTTCTCCCCAAAAATACGGATGAAGCAGGATAATTCCCTGTAGGTTTATGCTCACTCTCGAAGTTTCTGACCCGACCCGGATAGCCATGTTGTGGGCGATAGTGCCACCGGCACTGTCGCCGGCGAAGAACACATTTTCAAGGTCGGCGTAGTCGTTGAGCCATGGGTCGGAGGGAGTTTCCGACAACCCACATGATTGCTTCCCAGGAATCGTTGAAACAGGTTGGGACAGGATTTTCCGGCGCCGTTCCGTAGTCAACGGAAACTATGACCACGTTGGATTCCAATGCGAGGAGGTTTAAAAAGTTATGGTAGAGAGGGGAGGAGGCGGATTCGAGAATGAATCCGCCGCCGTGGAAGTAGATTAGAAGGGGGAGGTTTTTGGTGATAGTTTTGGGTAGGTAAAGCCTTGCGGAGAGGTTGGTTTCAGGTGAGATGACGACGTCTTTGGATTGGACGCCGGAGGAAAGATCAATGCCGGCGGGAACGACATCGGTGCCGCCGAGTTTCTGGAATCGGCCATCTTTGTATACTCGAATGACTCCGGGAACTTCTGTAGCAATAGTATCTGATGAATCCATGTGGCAAATTTTGAGTATAGAAGTGATGTATACTCGATACTCTTAACACTGTTAATTTACCGAATGAATATTCTCATTAAAGCAAATACGTATAAATACACACGAGATACAAGTATGGGCTGGATACACTAAATACATGACTGTACAATACGAATGGGCCCAATAATCAATAATACACACAATATGTACAATACGCTAACATCCCCCCGCAGTCGGAACGGGGTGAACATCACGGACGTTCAGACTGGATCTGAAATCTAGAAATAGTGCAGACGGCAAGCCTTTAGTGAAGATGTCGGCATACTGGGAGGCGGATGGAACATGTAGAACACGGATGTTTCCAAGGGCCACTTGGTCTCGGACGAAGTGAATATCGATATTGATATGTTTGGTGCGCTGATGTTGAACCGGATTCGAGGTCATGTACACGGTACTGACGTTGTCACAATAGACCAGCGTTGCAGAGATAGGAGGTCGATGTAATTCTCGAAGTAGATTACGTAGCCAACATGTTTCAGCAACGGTTTTGGCAACCGCACGATATTCGGCTTCAGCACTGGAGCTGGATACCGTAACTTGGCGCTTGGAGGACCAAGAGAGAAGATTATTTCCAAGAAAGACACAATAGCCCGAGGTGGACCGGCGAGTGTCTGGACATCCAGCCCAATCAGCATCAGAGTAGGCAGTGAGTGTATGTGTAGTGGATGAGTATAACTGTAACCCATGAGAGACAGTTCCGCGAATATACCGAAGGATCCGTTTAAGAGCCGTGAAGTGTGGCTCTCGTGGATCATGCATATGGAGACATATCTGTTGGACAGCATAGGAGATATCAGGTCTGGTGAACGTAAGGTATTGCAGTGCTCCAGCAAGACTGCGATAAAGAGTTGGATCCGACACAGGCGGGCCGGACCCGTCAAGTTTGGACGAAGTGTCAACTGGAGTACGCGAAGGTTTACAGTGAGTCATGTTTGCTCGTTGTAGAATGTCAAGAGCATATTTTTTCTGCGAGAGAAACATGCCAGATGAATCATGAGATACTGCAATACCAAGAAAGTAGTTGAGATCACCAAGATCCGTCATAGCAAACTCAGAGGCCAGAGTATTTGTAATCTGTGTCAACAGAAGCTGAGATGAAGCTGTTAAAATAATATCATCAACATATAAGAGTAAGTAAGCAGTGTCAGGCCCCCGATGATAAATAAAGAGAGATGTGTCACTCTTGCTATGAGTGAAACCCATCTGAAAAAATGTAGTGGGCAAACCACTGAAACCACGCTCGTGGTGCTTGTTTGAGGCCATACAGGGAGCGGTGTAAGAGGCACACATGATCCGGATGACACGGATCTCTAAAGCCGGGAGGCTGATTCATGTACACAGTCTCCTGAAGTTGCCCGTGAAGGAACGCATTCTTCACATCAAGCTGGCGAATGGGCCAGTGATGAGAAATAGCCAGACTAAGAACAGTGCGAATGGTGGCCGGCTTGACAACCAGGCTGAAAGTCTGATCACAATCAATGCCAGGGCGCTGACTGCGCCCATTTGCAACAAGTCGGGCTTTGTAGCGAGCTAGGGATCCATCTGCATTATGCTTCTTTTTAAACAACCAAAGGCAATTAACAATGTTAGCATCAGCGGGACGCGGAACAAGTTCCCACGTACCATTAGAAATAAGTGCTTCATATTCCTCTTGCATGGCAGCATGCCAGTGAGGATCACGAAAGGCCTGAGAGTAAGACCGAGGGACAGAAGATGAGGTGTCAACATGAAGATTGAGCTTGTGGATGGGTTTGGAGATGCCATAACGAAGACGAGTGGTCATGGGATGGACCGAGGTGGAGGGTGGAAGCGAAGTGGTGTGAGGGGAGGTAGGTTGGGAGACCACGGGTTGGGGAACCGTGGGTTGAATGGGAGGCTCCGGTGAGATAGGGGAGATGGGAGAGCGGAGCAGGAAGGTGGATATGTTGTTTGGGGCAGGGTCATGATCTAAAAACTCATAGGGAGGAGGGTCATTAGGGGTTATGGAGCCAAAGGGAAACACGGTTTCGTCAAATGTGACATGGCGGGATATGATAATTTTTCTGGTGGCGAGGTCAAGGCAGCGGTATCCACGATGTTGTGTAGGATAGCCGAGGAAGATGCAAGACGTGGACCGGGGTGAGAGTTTGTGGTCGGTGGGAATATGAGGGAAGCATAAGCAGCCAAAAACTCGTAAGTGGGTGTATGATGGTTGTTTGTTATGAAGTTTATGATATGGGGTGTCGTTGTTGAGGGTAGTGGATGGGAGTATGTTGAGAAGGTGAGTGGCCATGTGGAGAGCTTCCACCCAAAAAATGGGAGGGATATGGGCATGGAACAAGAGAGAGCGGATACAATTATTTATAGTACGGATAATTCGTTCCGATTTTCCATTTTGCTGCGAGGTGTAAGGACACGAGAACTGAAGGTGAATACCATGCTCAGCACACAAATCCTGAAACTGTGTGATAGCAAATTCGCCACCATTATCGCATTGAAAGGTTTGAATATGACATTTATATTGGTTTTGAGCGTGAGCATGAAAATGAGCAAACTTGGAAAAAACATCAGACTTGGTACGCAAAGGATAAACCCAAACAAAATGAGAGAACTGATCAAGAAACACCACATAGTATTTAAGGCCACTCGCACTCATAACAGGGGAGGTCTAAACATCAGAATGAATAATTTGAAAAGGAAAAGTAGCAACAGTACGAGATAGGGAAAAAGGCAAGCGAACATGTTTGCCCAACTGACACGCAACACATAAAGTTTTGTTTTTAGCATAATTACAAGGAATTAAATTACGAGACACTAAAGACTGAAAAACACGATGTCCCGGATGTCCGAGACGTTGATGCCAAAGAGAGGAGGTGACCGAGGCGAGGGCTTGAACAGACTCAGGGCTGGACGTGACTGGATACAAGTCACCGGTACTGTCACATCGAAGGAGGGTTTGTTTGGTCCGGTAATCCTTCACAGAAAAACCAAATTCGTCAAATTCGATAGCACATTTATTATCACGAGCAAAACGACGAACAAAAATTAAATTTTTGATTACAGTGGGGGTAATAAGAACACGGTTTAAATGAAGGGTACGATACGGATTTAGACACGAGATAGACGAGTTACCGGATTTGGTAACGGGAATACGTGATCCATCACCGACAAGAACATGCAGAATTAAGCAATTATTGCTAAAGGATGTGAGAATACCTGTGTTCGCGTGAAGATGCGATGTCGCCCCGGAGTCCATGTACCACTCGTTGGAAGCGGGGTCTTGGAAAGCTACCGTGTTGTATGTTTGCGGGATGACCGTGGGCTGATCCGATGAGGAGGTGGGATCCGTGGGGGGCCAGACCCATGACCCGGCTGGTATATGTTGAAGTCCAGACGGAATACACCCAGCTAGGTGCGCCTGCTGCTGGGCAGAATTTGGCTAAAGTTGTACGCTGGTGGGAAGGGCAGCAACAGTGGGCTGGCGCTGAAACTGGGTCTGATGACTTGGGCTAGGAGCTGGCGGTGGAAAAACAGGCCAAGGGGCCCAATATGGAGTTAACGGTACTGGGCCAGAAGGGCGTGGGAGCAGTCCAGCGTGATGTTGCTGTTGAGGAACGGACCAATCGTAGGACCATGCAGGAGAGGCAGCGGGACGCTGAGGCTGCTGTCCGTGACCACGGGTGGAGCCGGTTCTACCGCCGCCCCTATTATTCCGACCACCGCGGTTGCCTCGACCTCCGGAACGGCCACCGCGGTTCGAACCACTGTTGCGATTGTTCCCGTTATCTGCAAGAAGAACGGTTTGAGAAGATGCATTATCACCGTGACTAGCTTGAACGGAGCGAGCATGAAGTTGATTCATGCGTTGCTCCTCAAGCAAAAGCATGGAGCGAGTTTCCAAGAACGTTGGGAGAGGCGAGCGATGGCGGATAAGACTAGCAATGTAATCGAATTTCTGAGAAAGACCATTGATAGTATACGTTACCAGATTCTTTTCGGGAACAGCAGCATCAATATTATCGAGGAGATCCGTCATTGTTTTGATACGAGTACAGTAGTCAGTAACCGACGAATCGCCGATCGTAATGTTGCGCAACTCGTTGTCAAGTTGTATTGCCTTGGCGTCTTTATTGTCACAGAATAATCGTTCTAATGCAACCCAAACATCCCGGGCTGTTGATTGTTTCTTGATTATCATCTGAAGCAACGGTTGGGTCATCGTTCCGTATAACCACATTTTGACAAGAGAGTCAATGCGGTTCCATTCCGCAAGTTCAGCGGGGGGTCGGACCGTAGGCTCGTCTAGATGGTCTGATACACCAAACTCAATGCAGTGGGTTTCAAAAAGTTCACGCCATGAGTCGTAATTTAGTTTCTCCAAATCAAGAATAAGGGGTATGAATGCACGGATATTTGTGATTCCGTATGGTTTCTCAAGCTTCTTATCGTCAGCCATGAGAGGGTAGGAGCAAACCTGATGTATGCGGCGGAGGGAGAGTGGAGAGGAGTCGAGAAAATGCAGCAGCAGGAGAAACTCTGAAGAAGATGGACTGAGAAGCAGATAGCGGCGCAGAAAGAGGTATCACCGGCGATCAGATCAGATCACCGAGGGAGAAGAAGATGAGATCGAGGTGCGAGATATGAGGGGAGATAGTTATCAGGATAAATGCTCTGATACCATGTTAATTTACCGAATGAATATTCTCATTAAAGCAAATACGTATAAATACACACGAGATACAAGTATGGGCTGGATACACTAAATACATGACTGCACAATACGAATGGGCCCAATAATCAATAATACACACAATATGTACAATACGCTAACAAACACTAGCTAATACTCTTAAATATAGATTTATATAAATAGTAATAAAATTATAATAGGATTTTTAATATGACGAAGGGAAAATGACCTCCAAAAGTAACCAAGTTTTGTTTCTGTTCAAAAAAGACCATTGAAGTTTCAATTGTTCAAAAAATACCAGTGAAGTATTAGGTCTCTTCATGTAATGCCATCAAACTCAATGTGATGCTTAAAATAATCCATGTAATTACTGGCTCTAATAGGTTACTCATTCGCTTTCTGAACACACAAACAGATGTCACACTCATCACACACACACACACAACACACATAGAGTTCACACACCCGGTAAACACAATACACAAAGAAGAGACACAGTAAACGAAATCAAGGGCTACGGAGGTGGCGGTGGCAGTGGTTGAAGTAATGATTGAAGATCATAATCTCCGGCTGATCCATCAACCTTGTGTTAGTCTTCATCCTCATCAACCTTCACTACCTACCAAACCAACTACGTTGCCAGATTGAAAGGGAAGAACTCTGGGAATATATTTTGTATGTGACTAATGAAACATAGGAATATTGAGGGGTATTTTGGGGAAAATTTTCTATTGTATATCTTCACACCAAAAGCGAGATAAAGTGCAAACAAATAAATAAAAAAACTCCTCAAAGCTAGGATTAAGTTTCCAACACAGATGACCCAATGCCGCCACCCAACACGGTCGCCAAAGGCCACCATCCCGTTCTTGTGGGAGGAAGCACCCGGAAAAACCGCCACAGGCCACCATACCGTTCGACTTTGGGTTCGTCGGAGAAGGTGGTGGTTAAGAGCAGGCTGTAATATGTTGTAGAGTACCCAAAGAATAGCAGGTGTGATAACAATCAACAGAAGAGCCCTCTATTGTCATTAGAGGCGGCGATTGCAGGAACGAGAGGCAAGAGAAGAGCGATTCTACGGTTGTCTCCTTCTGCGATGTTAGCGATTTGTTATACGGCAAAAGTAGGGTCACATGAGTTTAAGGAGGAGAAGATTGCTCCAGCGATGGCAGTTCCGGTGAGGGAGATGGTGGCGGGTTTTGAGGTGGTTAGGGATTTGGGGAGCGACAACGGTGGTGGTTCCATATTTCTTCATTCATGGGTGGGATAGTTTCAGGGATATGAGTGGCGGCATGTGTATATGTGTGTACAATGCGTGTATGTGTGTGTGTTGTGTGTGTGTTTGGGTCCTTTGTGGTTGACGTGTGCTGTGTATGTGTGTGTCTAAATGTAAAAGTAACCGGGGATATCAAGATTAACCTGCCAGAGCTGGTGACCAGAATAGTGGATTGTGAACAACAGTTTAAATTCGATAATATAATGTATACTTATGTAATACTTCACTGTGTTTTTTGAATAATCAAAACTTTAATGATATTTTTTGAAAAAAACAAAACTTGATTACCCTCGGTAATTTTCCCTATTATGACAACAAAACGTTTTTTATGTTTGGCATTCGGCCGGACATGGGTGGTTGATTTGTGCAATTTGTTAATAATCACGTCACGTGTCTTTTATAATAAAATAAATTTGTTAATAATCACGTGATCGTGTCTTTTATAAAAAATAAAGCACCTTTTTTGTCTTTCAAGTTCTTGTTTTGACTTTTGATATGTGTACAAGCAAAACCATTTTTAGAAGTGAAATTAACTTTTCGTTGAATACATGAATTGTGATTAGAAGGCTTCTTAAGGTGATCAAGTGATATTTCACCCAATCAAATATCGAACCAGTGTATTATATAACCTTTCCGTTATGTTTATGGTTCTCTATCATTATATCATCTTATTGTTCATTCATCGACCAAATAATAATAGTTTTGTCCATCAGTCACATAAATTATTGTTTATTTTTACTTAATTAAATTAAGAAATTGTTGCGTACACATATTATAGACATTAATTACCTTATTATCTACTTCTATAATTCGTGAACTCCAAATGTATTTCGTTTTACTTTTGAATTCTTCTTTTCATTTCATAATTTTAGTAAATATGATGGTTAGAGTTTCAAATGATATTTTCCAACTTTGATTGTAATATTTCGTCGTTTGTATATGACAGCATACTTTAATTGGCTAAGCATGACAAAAAGAACTAGTCAATGGATTCCAAAAACCCCTTGTAAGTAATTCATTGGAAAAAAAAAAAACAAATTACATCTATTCCATAAAACCTTATCTGCTAATGTAACGCTTGAATATATATATATAGTTTCTATATAGCCGAAAGAATTTAATTTTTTTAACGCCGGTGTATATATAAAAGGGATAATGTACAGTAATACATATATTTGGTTTTTTAGGCTTTTTCTTTGCTCCTTAGGGGTTTAAGGTTTCGAAAACCGAGCAATAGGGAAAAATCTGAAAAAGATTAGGGACCTTTTAAATGCATTTTCAAAACGTTGTGGGGTTGCTGTAACAAATTATTTTGCTACAGTAACCCTCCGGTGACAAATTAAACTCGGTTCTATAAACATTAAGCCCTTAGACAGCAAAGAAAAAAATTTAAGAACCAAATAGATGCAAAATGAAAAGTTTGATAAGTTACTGTAGCAAACGTTAGATAAAAATACAAAGTAGTTAATTAGGGATTTTATATATATATATATATATATATATATATATATATATATATATATATATATATATATATATATATATATATATATATATATATATATATATATATATATATATATATATATATATATATATATATATATATATATATGTTTTTTGATTGATCCCGCCAAAAAGCTGAAAAGTTACTACAACTGTAACTTTGAAATGGATATTATGGTAGCCGAATCAAATAGAGTAGCCCACCACATAAAACCCACTTTGAAGAACTTTATTGTTTGAGAAAATGTTTTTGTTCCTACCTTTTATTCCTACTAATCTTCTTACCTATTTGAAATTGTGACATGTGTCTTAAAATATTATTATTTTTTATTAAATGTAACACTTGTCATAATTTCACATGGGTAGGAATGAATACAATTACTCTTATCGTTTTGATGCATCCAAACAAGCCACAAAAAATGATGCATTCGGATGAAGCAAATGAGGATGCAATTTATCATTTGATTCATTAAAAATGGATCATATTATTTATTTAGTAATTAATCATACTTGAAATTATGTTTTGAAGTTGTAAACTCAATATGGAGTATTGGTTCTTTAAATGAAGCAAATGAGGATTTATCAAGCTTTGCAGTGGATGGTGAATTAGAAGTTGACTAAATCTTCATAAAAGTAGTTAATCAGGATTTTAAGGATGTTAAAATAGTCTTAATATGATTAGAAGTTAGTTAATATTATGCTTCATGCAAATCATGGGTGAAAATCCAATTTAGTGACCATAATTGAGTTTTAAAGCATTAAAATGGAGTTTTTGAGATGATCACTTTAGTCCATGATTTGGTTATGTTAGTTATGATTTAGGAAGGTTATAAATTCAGTAACAATGTTTTGAACCTAGTAAAGTTTTATAGATCCTAAGTCAGAAACGATTTAAGCAAAGTAGGATGCTGTTTTTTTGGAAAAAATGTACATTTTTTGGATGACCGGTGCATTTACACGACCCGTGTAATTTTATGGCATGCACATGGCATCGAGTTTCATTGTTTTTTGGTTTTAAATTGTATTTAAACTTTAAAATAAGATAATAACATTTAAAAACCTTAATTTAAGATAAAAGGGTAAATTCGTATGTAGTTAATTAATTAATGTTGTCCTTTATATGGAAATTTAGAAGTTACTTATCTTTGGATGTGGATTAGAAGAGTTATTACTATTAAGGTGAGTTTATTACTAAAAACACATGTCCCTATTATGTATTGTACTTTGATCTTGCCTCATCTGAATTACTATATGAATATGTTGTGTGTATATTATATGTGATTTGTTGGCATTTACGAAATCAGGTTTAAAAATAGTATTTGAAATGGGGACAATTTTTTATTATTTTGAGTTGAGATGTTGAACATGATCAAGTACATTAATTTAGGATATGTATGAGATTGTGTGCCATAGGAACCAAAATTGATACTTGAGATTTGAGAAGTATATTATTGATACACCTACTAGTGTTGCATGTAGGACTTGTTACGCCTTGTACGGTACATATATGATGTTTTGCAAGTTACCTGGTGAATAGATTATGAGAGTGTTTAGTGTGATATGTGATAACTTTACAAAGGCTCCATAACCCTCACTTGTGACATTTGGGCTTTGTGATTAACTTGAGAATTTTCAGAATAGAAGCATTAATGCAATGTATTTTTATAGAGTTTTGATTTGAGATTATCGGATTTGATGATGTTGTAGCAATGTAATTACTTTAAAATGTGTTTCCCAAATATTTGAGATGTTACTAATCATTTGAGTTTTAGAAACCTTTTTAGGGGTTTGACTTAGGGCTAGTATTCTTAACTTTATCCAACTCGTATAATACGTTAGAACCTGATATTCTCACTAGGCTTTCCAAGCCTAACCTACTTATTTTGACATGTGTTTAAGTTAGGTGTCTTGGTTGGATATTGAAGTTGGATTTTAGATGTTAGAGATCTAGAATATGTTTTAACTAAGATCTAAATTATATTTAAGGTTGTTAAGGACTTGACTATTTTGGATCTTTATCTGTAAAATTGTTTTCTTAAATGATTATCATTTCTATAAAATATATCATAAAATGTGTTTCAAAAAACTATTTCAAATGTCTCATACAGGGGGTGTACAAGATGCTACAAGAGCTTTAGTTAAAGAGAAGTAGGCACTTAGAGTAGTGCATAGACTTAATTGTAAATATTAAGGAAGATATGTGGAAGTAAGTAGAAAGTTTTTTAGGTGGTGGCTTAAGTTGAACTTTAAGATTTTATGTGTTTAATTCTAGATTTTATTTAATTATTTAAGAATTAGTATATCGAACATCTAGGGAATAGTAAACACAATAAGTAATTGGGTTTATTAGAAGGAATCATGTTATCAAATGAATACCTAATATTATAAATTAAAACAATTGCAGTAGTGTGTTTTGGAATAGACAAAATTGGAACTTATATTACTTTCATGATTGAAATGCTTTTTTATATGATATAGTTCTAATAGTAGGAAATATTACCCATTATGAGACTTATCTTATATATATATATATATATATATATATATATATATATATATATATATATATATATATATATATATATATATATATATATATATATATATATATATATATATATATATATAAGGTTAGGATTTATCGAGAACCCAAAAACTCATGAGATCATAAGAACTCATTCTGATTGGTTAGTTTATAAAAGGGTATGGTAGTCATTTAACAAATGTCATTTAATTTTGAATTTTTTGTATTTTTGGCAACAACAATAACTATCCTAAAATTAAGCCTTAGATTTAAATATTCAAATTTAAAAAAAAAATCAAAATTTCGTTTTTTTAAATCAGATTTTTGGAATTTGAAAAAACATAAAATTTTATTTTTTTAATTAGATTTTGGAATTTAAAAGGCACAAATTTTTTTTAATTGCAGTTACATATATACATATTCGCAGGTGCATATATGCATATTTTCCAAATTCATATATACATCTTATTATCTTTAAATATCAATGCAAATAATAAAAAATCGATTTATTAAAAACAATAATATACAATTGTTTTGAACGATATATAAAATTTATTAGAAAAGAATGAACAATACATACAAAAAATATATAAAAACACAAATTTTCATGATATCTTCATTCTTTTAGTTTGTCACTATTCAATTCTTCAATTTGATTGATAAATTCTTAAAATCTGCAAAAACATTAATAAAAATTAATATACATGTATATTCAAAAACATTAAAATAAATACATACATGCATATGCACCTATGAACAAATGCACATCTATTTATGCATATATGCAAATACGCACACGTGTATAGATGAACAAATTGATATACATATGCATATCATACGATTTATTAATAAACATATGCACATGCATTTTTGAACATATACGCACATATATGCATGTGTATATTTGCACATATATGCATTTGTATAGATATGCATATTTTGTATATATACATTTATACACATATGCACATATGCATTTATGCACATATGCACATATAAACATATGCACATATGCATACATCTATGTATATATGTGATGCGAACTCGGCTCCGAGGGTTGGGTCTTGATGTTGGATCAGGATCGTGGAATTGGTTTGGTGTCGTCAGCGTATTCCCAACTCGGTTCCTAGCTGCCATCATAGAACAAAACCGTTAGAACCGCCCCAGGACTCGGTTCCTAGCTGCCATCATAGAACAAAAGCGTTAGAACTGCCCTAGTGCATGATCCTTGGGAGACGGCTCCGACGATCAAGTCAGTATGGTGAAAGATGAGAGATGATCTCTCTTGGCCAGAGAGATCCATTGTTGTGTGTAGAGGGAGAGAAGTGGAGGCTGATGACTTAGAGAATTAGGGTTCCCTCATGTTCTATTTATAGGGAACAATTAGGTCAGGCCTTGGACCAGCCCAATTTAGGGCCAGCTAGCCGGCAGCGTGACCGGGCCGGCTAGCAGGCAAAGTTGGAAGGCAATCCAGGATGGCAAGCAGTCCAGGCTAGCAAGCAGTCTAGGATGGTAGGCACTAGGCAGTCTAGGCTGGAAGGTAGTCCATGCTGGCAAGTAGTAGGTCGGCTGGTGGACCTATGTCATCAAGTCCCCCCAGTCCGATGTGATTGGTTTGCGACCAATCGCATTGGACTGGATACAGTTATATTGATAATATGTCGTCAAGTCATGGTAAACAATAAGCATAAGTATTAAGTATTTGTATGTATGTAATATGTACGACGATGTTCAAAAATGAGAGATAAATGTACATTTTGGGAATTACATGTGTTGTGTATCCTTCATGATTTTCAGTGTATCTCTCAAGTTAATAAAATTACCTACTTTTCAGAAAGATGGTTGTATGACGTGTGGCAATATAATAGCCTAGACAATATATTAAGGTATTGTAGTTGTGGTTAAATGGTTTATTTTGAATCATAAGGGACGTTTTAGTAACTAAATATACATTGACTCGAATTTGTGAGAATGCCTTGTACATGTAGAGCCAAACCGTCCCCCTTTTTCCAAAGAAAAAATATCTTAAAGTATCTGAAGGGTTTCTATGCAAGTAATGAACACAAAAATTCCTATGGTTCACATGCAACCCTAAGATGATCTATGTTTTCTTCTATGAAGATAATAAACTAAAACCCTAAAGGATAGAATTCAATTCTAAAGATGAATTAAGAAAAACCAACCTTTGATCTTATGATCCTTCAAGCAAGCAGCAAAGAGATCCTGCCTCAAATGCAAGTCACACCAAAAAGATGGAAGAATCAGTCCAGCAGAGTAATCACAGAGAGAGGGAGACGTGGGATTTAGGGCACCCAGGGGGTTCCTTATATAGCCTCCTAGGGTTACACCTGAAACCCTAGAAAGCCTCCAAGTAGACAGGGCTTTTGGCCACTTGGACCAGACTTCCCAAACCCTAATTAGGGTTTCGCCAAAACCCTGGAGGAGCCTCCAGGGTGGCGCCAACTTGGCCCCTGGTTTTTACCTGGCCAGTTATTCGACTATTGAATAAATGCCAACTAGTCCCTGCACCTTTTATTAATTAATTTAATCACTAAATTAAATCCAATTAATTCTAGATTAAAATCTTAATTAATTATTATAGTTTCTAATTAATATATTAACACTTTAATATATTAATAAACCATATATTTATTTTCTATTGATTTATTATACAATTAATAAATCAACTATTATCTCTACTGAACTATACATCTATCCTCCATCTATGAGGGCAACCCAAATGGACTTTGCTTTTATTCATAAGATAAATACAATTATAAGTCATGGCTTAGACACCTAATCCAACAGTATCATCATGAGGCAGTTCAGAATTCATATTAATAGACCTTATAGTGCTGGCAGTGGCATTTAAGAGGAGTTCCACAATTTTCTTTTCTTTTTTTATTTGAAAAAACAAAACTTTGCATTTTATGCGAAATATTGCAAAGGTTTGGAACAAGAGTAAGAAAATAATGTTTATTCTCTTCCTGAGATCTTCATTATTCAAAATGGGATATGTGTCCGATAGCACCGGTATTGTTTAATATGTTTTGTCGTTTGTAGTTTGCGATTTGACCATTCCTTTGTTTTTGTGTAAAATGTGTGCTAAATTTCCATGGGTCCATGGTGCACCAGAAAGGTTTTATTTAATGCCTATGTTCTCCATGTAGTCCTTATTCATAATAAAACTTGAATGGTTTTTTTAGAAAAACATCATACTAGCCTATCTTCGGTTTTTTTAATATTATATGTATAAGAGTATGGTGAGGTATGCATAATGGTAGATACAATTCGATTCTAGATGGAACACTGAACCGTGCGGGTCTTCAACAAAGTTGAGGCATTGACACTCTTCTACCGGGGGTAATAGTCAGGTGTCCAGTCTATAGAAAAGAGTGCTCTGTTTTCGCATGCAAGTTTGTAGATCGGAGCGTTCAGTTCAGTCGTACGAGGAATAGTATATTCGACAAGTGCTTGAATAATAGGGTCGGGTGATTAAGATTGAAGGACAGGAGTGCGAGGAAGTTAAGGAATGTGCTTGGTTTAAGAAATAGTTTCAAGTAACCTTATGTAGGTTGAAATGCGTGTAGGTTTAAATTCTGTGTACGGTGATCATCGTTTTGACTTTAATGTTAACCAACTTAGAAGTTGTTGTGATGAATAGGCATTCTTTCGAATACCTTCAGCGCACAACTCTTTCCCCTCTTTTCCTCAACTCGTTCACAACTGAATAAACCTGAACTTGTCTGAAGCCAATTAACTAGATTGAAATAGAGCTTCTGCTGAGCGTATATTGTAGCCAGGTGCCTTGATGTGTAGCAAAAATAGACAAATTTGAAGTTGTATATTCCAGTGATGCATTATTGTGAAATGATTGCTATATCCCTCTGGGCACGCGACGCGTGTATTACTTCGACCAGAAGTAGCATTTTTTCCATAACTTTGCCAATTTTTACGCTTTTCACCCTGTATTTCCTGTTATTACACAAAACCCCACATTGGCACAAAACGTGAGTAATATCGTGAATTCAGAAGTATATTTTACTCAAAATAAATCTCAATAACGACTATAATACTTGATGTTCCTACGCGTTATCACTAACTTTCACCATTTTCAAACTGCCATGAACCACCAACACAATATACACCAAAATATTCATTAGAAAATTTAAAGTCGGTTTTTTTCTCTTTTTTTCTCAAACAAATTATATAAATAGATAAATCTGTTGAAACTTTTTAATAATATTATATGTTTTAAAATAATCATTTAATGTATTGTACGGACGTCTGGATTTTGCAGTATGGATTTTTCATTTCACAATACAGAGACATGCTTTCATAGTACGACTTACATGAAAATAAAGATGTATGTCAGATAATACAAAATTTTCAGAATTTAAAATATAGACATGATTTTTGCAGATCCACCTGCGAAAACATGATTTTCGCAAGCAGTCGTCTGCAAAAACGCATTTTGGCAGTTAACATCAAAGAATTTCGCAAATGTCATCTACGAAAATCTATCATCGAAAATGAAACATTTTGATTTTTTACCTTATATAATGTTGTTTTGTGTCTTACAGATTTTCATAGGAGAGCCTGGATTTTTCGAAATATTCATCTACGAAAATCCTTTAAATGACGATGTTTTAAGATTTTTTTAGATAATGAACTGTAAAATTTATGGCTATTCAGGTTCAAAGACTAACTTTTAACTAAATTTTAAAATATAATTTAGAAAATTATCCAATTTTAGTTTATCAAAAAGAACACATGTTGCCATATTAGAGGTGCACAAAAGCCGGTTAAAAACCGGTTTCGGTTATTTAAAAACCGGTTTTTTAAAAACCGGTTTTTTTAAAAACCGGTTTCGGTTATAACCGGTCCGGTTTTGACCGGTTTTTTTTTAAACGAGATTGAGTTTCAAACCGGTTTTTTTCGATTTTTAAACCGGTTCGGTTCGGTTAACCGGAAGAAAAACCGGTTTTTTTCGGTTTTTAAACCGGTTCGGTTTCAGATAAAAAACCGGCTAAAAAACCGGTTCGGTTAAAAAACCGGTTCGGTTATTAAAAAACCGGTTATTAAAAAAACCGGTTCGGTTATTATTTTCGGTTATTTAAAAAACCGGTTTTTTTGTGCACCTCTATGCCATATACATTATGCAATTGTTTGTGTCAGCAGGGCTGCGAGCCTGCTACAATTCCATGTATATAAATAGAAAGCCCAAGTCAATTTTTTAAAGTCTTACATGTCTTTTGGCTCAACAGATTTTACTACATATTTAATTATTATGCGGATATTATATATATAAAGTCTCTTTTCTATTGGCTACTTGCCTATTTAGAGTAAAAAGAGTAAATTACAATAATGGTCCATGTGGTTTGCAAAAATTTACAATAATCGATCAACTTTTGAAAAAACATCGATAATGGTCCAAATATTCCGATTTACTTTCAATAATGGTCCAAAAATAAGTAAAAAAAAATAAAAAGACCAATTTACCCGTTTTAATTTATTTTTCATTTTTATTTTAATGTTTTATTTATTTTAATAATTAAAAAAAATACCCCACCCTAGCCTCACCCCCACCCCCTGCATATATATATATATATATATATATATATATATATATATATATATATATATATATATATATATATATATATATATATATATATATATATATATATATATATATATATATATATATATATATATATATATATATATCTTTTTTTTTTTCTGGTTAATCAAGAATAGAACACCCCCATCTCCACCATTTTTTCTGGCGAAGAGCTCTGCGATGAAATGGGTTTTGAATCAATTAAAAAAAAGAAAAATAAAACAACCCATCTCTCTCTCTCTTCTTTTCTGGTTAATCAAGAACACAACACCCCCATTTCCACCATTTTTTTCCGGCATGTAAGAAAACCTGCAACTACAAACCGATGGTGCCTTTTAACGATGAAATGATTTCATCGAGGATTAGCTAATTCAGTTTTTCTTCTTCGAATCATATCACTACTTTTAACATTAAAATTAATGTTACAAATTGATTATGAAGTGTGGTGGGAAGGGAAGGGGACCAAGAAAGTAGGTCCTGGAATAAACGGTGATCTTTTGATTTTTAGTATTTAGATTCTTGTCATATAATTTATTATTATTTAAAAGAAAAGAAGAGGGGTTCACGTTGATGCATTTGATATCAAGGAACCGCCACATCAACCTCTATTATGTGAAGATAATCAAGAATCAATATTATGTGCATGCCTATGGAAAGCCAAGGGCGCACATGGTCTTAATTTCCGTGAATAAAACCAGTACAAATATATAGAAAGGGTTTGACGTCTGATTAGTATATGGTTTGTGGGTGCTTAGTTCCAGTTACTGTGTATCCATGGCGGAGATGGCAAAAATAGTAGCAAAATCCAAGGCGGAGAACCATAACCTTTGGTTAATCGGCACAGCCACTTGTGAGACTCATGGAAACCGACTGGGATTTGCAGGCTTTTCCGATTTCGTCAAGATCACCTCTCTCCGGCAGGTAAATGTTCACGATCACCACCGGCCACTCACCCCGTCACCCGTGACCATTACCGCCGCCTACGACAGCGGTTTCGTCGGAGAAACGCACCAGCACTGAGAAAAATTGCCATACTACGTGGACTATGCCATAAGGTATCATATAGAATTGGATGCACCCTCCCTCAATTATCATTTTAACGCTGTAAACAAAATTTCCAGGTTGGCATTGAGCTGGTTCCAAGAGATTTTGATATGAATTCTCCACACCCTTTCAGAAAAGAGGACATTATCAGCTTAGTACCAGTCCATAAGGTGATAAATTTCAGCATTCATATGATTGGTCGTTGTCTTGTAATTAGTCGATGTTATTTGATATATTGATTTTATGTTTGTTGCAGCAAGCAACATGTTCTTCTGCTGATGGACGCCAACTCCTGGAATCATCAAAAACTGCCCTGGACAAAGGAAAGCTGGAAGATGCAGTTAGCTATGGGACAAAGGTGGTACCCAAGTTACATTTGGCAAAAGTTGTAAATAATTTGCTCTTCGCTTTCAGTAGCTTCTCAACAAGGACTCGAGAAGCACCCAGCTCTTCGCTTTCAGACTTTTACAAATTAGGAAGAATGCTATTTGTTCTTTTAACCTGCAACCGAGGACTTTGAGAAGAATCCCCAGAAAAAAAAAGCAAGAACTCAAGTGGGTTTTCTTTATTGAGAGAGAGAGAGAGAGACGGGTGGGGGTGGAGGGGGTGAGGTTAGGGTTTTTTTTAATTTATTTAATAATAATATATTAAAATAAAAATGAAAAATAAATTAAAAAGGATAAATTTGTCTTTTTACTTGGTATTTGGACCATTTCTGTAATTGCATCCATACCTTTGAACCATTATCGATGTTTTTTCAAAAGTTAGTCGATTATTGCAATTTCTTGCATACCACATGGACCATTGTTGTAATTTACTCTGCCTACTTACTAAAATTTTCGTATTAACCCCTAAACTAGATTAATAGTATTTTATTTGTATCCTATAACTTCACTTTTTATACAATTTTTAACTTAAATTTTACTTTTTTATGATCCTATTTTTTTTTTTCAATTTTGACAATTAAAACTTTCAAATTACCTCATCAACTTCGATCGTATCATATTTCTTTTACCCCATAACTTTCTTTTTCTACAATTTTAGACTAAATAAATATAATTTTTTATAAATATAATATTTTTCTTACAATTTTTCGGAAGTTTTAATTTTTTTTTACAATATTATTTTATAAGTTAGATTATCAATAATTTTTTTCTATAAAATTACATATTTTACATTTTTGTATGTATATATACGTGTCTTAAGAGTCTTTTGTCTTTAAAAAATTATTTTTTTCTCATACGTTGCTATGTATTTGATAGATTATATTTTTAAACAAAAACAATGTCTCAACGTACGAGTTACAAACGTAGTTTTTATACAAGTTGTATCAGGTTATAATGATTTTATTAAGCACAAGAGTCTTCCAAAATTTTAAATCAAATCTATCAGCCAAGAAATTCATATTTGTTATTTTATAAAACCCTAGATGTTTTATGTGCATTAATTCACACATCTATAGACTATAATTAAGTCATGTAACAAAGCATTGTAAATTTCATTCCAATCGACTAATGAAATGGGGTAAAACATCATTCGCTAAGTTACGTGACATACGATTGGGACTAATTACATTTTAGGAAATAATAACATCATTTCATTAAACCAACAAACAACTTTATTTTATTCAAATCAAGTAAACCATAACATTCTTCTTGGTTCACCATAGGAAACTTATCGACAATATTATACATTACACTCATATATTCAAATCAAGAACACCCTAATATCATTTTATTCTATTACATATTTTCGTCGTTGCATGACGAAGGCTACTTGTTCATGTGATTGATAAAAGTACAAATTCTCTTGCGTAAAATACCAGCATTATCAGAAGAAGGGTAAAATAGGAAAAACACATGGTCCTCCCCTTTATCCTCTATAACTTCAATATTTCCTCTCCACCCATTTTTAACCAAAATTTCCTTATAATACCATCCCCTATCCTTCAAAATATCTTTCTCTGCAACACAAACAAGTGCCCTGGAGCATCCAAGATCCGACACTTTCGGATCCTTATCCGGGTTAATCAACGGGTCATCCAACCCACTTGTTTCCGGGTGGGCAAAGATCCATAACTCCTCCACGAATGACTTCCATGGATGTTCACCTTCAGACCCGATTCGATCTTCTCCCCAAAAATACGGATGAAGCAGGATAGTTCCGTGTAGGTTTATGCCCACTCTCGATTTTTCTAACCCGACCCGGATAGCCATGTGGTGGGCGATATTGGCACCGGCGCTGTCGCCGGCGAAGAACACATTTTCAAGATCGGCGTAGTCGTTGAGCCATGGGTCGGGGGAGTTTCCGGCGACCCACGTGATTGCTTCCCAGGAATCGTCGAAACAGGTGGGTAGAGGATATTCCGGCGCCGTTCGGTAGTCAACGGAAACTATCACCACATTGGATTCTGATGCTACGAGGTTTAAGAAGTTATGGTAGACAGGGGAGGATGCGGTTTCGATGACGAATCCGCCGCCGTGGAAGTAGATTAGAAGGGGGAGTTTTTTGGTGGTAGTGTTGGGAAGGTAAAGCCTTGCGGAGAGGTTGGTTTCAGGTGAGATGACGACGTCTTTGGATTGGACGCCGGAGGAAAGATCAATGCCGGCGGGAACGACATCGGTGCCTCTGAGTTTCTCGAATCGGCCATCTTTGTATACTCGAATGAGTCCGCTAATTTCTTTAGCAATATTATCTGATGAATCCATGTGGCAAATTTTGAGTAGGATAGAAGTGATGCATATGGATATATAAATAGTAATAAAATTATTTGAGTAAATTACAAAAATGGTCTCTGTAGTTTGCACGAACTAACAATAATGGTCCTACTGTAGAAAAAAACACTATAGGTCCTCATGCTTAGGATTTTCTTTCAAAAATGGTCCAAATGCCAAGTAAAAAGACCATTTTACCCTTTTTAATTTCTTTTTCATTTTCTTTTAATGTTTAATTTATTAAAATAATTAAAAAAAAAACATACCCCACCCCTCTCTCTCTCTCTCTCTCTCTCTCTCTCTCTCTCTCTCTCTCTCTCTCTCTCTCTCAACGGTGATCTGGATATACACCGAATCCTTTATCTCTTTCTTTCTCAGTTCTAAGATGATAGAGTTTACCCAGTACTTGATCCCCCTTTCCTGACATTCCAATATAATTAATCCGATCATAATGATTCGAGTCTACTGAGTTATCTCTCGCCTCGGCAAGTTTATGCATTCAGGTACCTGCATTTAGTTTTAGTACAAATCTCCAAAAGAAAAGAAAATCCCAACGAAACACTAACCCAAGATCATTGAAAATTTTAGTACTTTTTTGTTAACGATTCCAAACACATAAAGATGAAAACCAAGTTCTTCATGTGTATGCATCCTCCGGTCATCGAAAACAGAGGATGGAGACTACAAAAAAGTATCGCCAATAGTCGGATCATCATATTCTACCGGTTCCATCAAAACCTTCGGCCGCCGTAATCGAGATTTGCTACAGAGGAAAAGGGTTGCTGTTGAGACATACATCCACCAAATGTCTGTCAAATCAAACACAAACTCTTTTGCTCTCTTTACCCTCACCGGAAAGATGATGAAAATAATGGTCAGAGATCGATAAAAGTGGTGGCAAACTCACCGGAAAATGGGTCACGGGAGGACTACAAGAAAAGAATCACAATGGGCTCGACCTTATCTTGGAGAAAGAAGACGATTCTACCGGTTGATAGATCCACGCTAGGAAGATTCTTGATAAACTTGGTGTTTGTACTAATTTACTTGGACTCCTTTTTCATTGTTCTTGAGCGTGTGTGTCTCTTACATAACAAACCCAGGAGAGAGAGAGAGAGAGAGAGAGAGAGAGAGAGAGAGAGAGAGAGAGAGAGAGAGAGAGAGAGAGAGAGAGAGAGAGAGAGAGAGAGAGAGAGAGAGAGAGAGAGGTGGGGTGGGGTAAAATTTTTTTAAATTACTTTAATAAATTAAACAATAAAAGAAAATGAAAATGAAATTAAAAAAGGTAAAATGGTCTTTTTACTTAGCATTTGGACCATTTTTGAAAGAAAATCATAAGCATGAGGACAATTATAGTATTTTTTTTCTACAATAAGACCATTATTATTAGTTCGTGCCATCTACAGGTAGCATTTTTGTAATTTACTCTTATTTTTAGTATTGATATTATATTATTATTATGAGAGCAAATGGGATTTCGGTACTTCCGGACATGGCCCATGGGTGGTTGATTTGTGCAATTTGTTAATAATCACGTGACATTTTTTTTATTTTATAAAAAACAGACCACCTTTTTTATCTTTGAAGTTCTTGTTTTGATATGTGTATAAGCAAAACCGTTTTTCGAAGTGAAATACACTATCAATTATGAATTTCGAACCAATCTATTTCTATAACCTTTCCGTTATGTTTATAGTTCTCTATCATTCACATAAATTATATCAGTTTATTGTTCATTCATCGACTAAATAAGAATAGCTTTGTTGATCAGTCACATGAATCATTATCTATCTACTTTTACTTAATTAAATTAAGAAATTGTTGCTTACATATATTATAGACATTACCTTGTTATCTACTTCTATAATTCGTGAACTCCAAATGTATTTCGTTTTACTTCTGAATTCTTCATTTCAATTCATAATTTTAGTAAATATGATGGTTAGAATTTCAAATGATATTTGTCAAACTTTGATTGTAATATTTCTGTCGTTTGTATATGACAGCCCACTTTTGTTGACTAAGCATGATGAAAAAAACTAGTCAATGGATTCTAAAACCCCTTGTAAGTAATTTATTGGAAAAAAGAAGCAAATCACATCTATTCCATAAAACCTTATTTGCTAATGTAACGCTTGAATAGGGTGAGCAACGGGCGGTTTTACGGTTTAGGCGGTTTGCGGTTTGTGCGGGTTCGGTTTAGGCGGTTCGGTTTGGTTTAACCCATTTAAGCAAAGTCTATCTAATAATAGTTACGGTGAAAGCCCCTATATTTAATTAAAAACCTCCATCATCGATAATCAAATTGAAACTTACAACAATATTGTTATACTTTTTTTTTTACATTTAACGAAAATAAAAAACAAAAGTTATCAAATTTTGGTAAGGAAAAGGAATTTGTGGAGGACGGTGGCTGAGTATGAAGAGATTTCCACTTATGGTAATATCGCATAGAGTTAGGATATATTAAAAATTGTAATTATTGTGTGGACGGAAGACCCAATCAGAAGCCTAGAATCACCAAGGGTATTTTTGTCAATTGATTTATAAATCATTTAATTAAATTTAAATCAATTCCTATAATTATGGTAAACTAATCCTACAATTATGGAATATTGGTAACTGCTTCAATTAACCTAGCTGCCATCGATAACATCATAAAACGTCCGCAAATTCATCATCCTCACATCTCCAGTAACCTGGCCGATCTCACCACAATTGAAGACGAGGATTATGAGACTGAAGACGGCGACAAAGATGCCGATTATTGGGACGAGGACGATGACGAGTACGAAGAGGAAGATATGGCTCAGTTGATTCCGGTAGAGATAACTTCACGTAATGTTCCAAGTACTATTTCCAATGGCAGATCGTTCCAACGGCCGGTGACGATCGACGATGGCTTGCTGCACGATTTCAACGATTTGGAGTCGTGTGAAAGGAATCTGGGGAATATAGAGAACGATGGCGGTGATGTAGTAAAGGAATCGTTGAACAATGGCGAAATTGATGGTTTATTTTGCCCTATCTACTTTGAAGCTTGGACTAGCAGTGGAAGCCATCAAATCTGGTAAAACAATGCTTCCACATTTTCTATTCAACCCACATTCAATCGATTTATATCGATTCTAACAGATTCCATGACTGCAGTTGTCTTCCATGTGGGCATATATAAGGATTGTCATGTATAAAGAAATGGCTCCAACTTGGTCGAAGTTCTGGGAAGGTCTGTTCACTGTAACATAACGAAAATACATGATTCTGTTATCTACATTCTCATACATTTCTTTTGATTTTATCAGTGCCCTCAATGCAAGGGATTGTGCACATTAAAGGATGTTAGAGTTCTTTATGCTGCTCGTCTTTGTGTTGCTGATGAGGAGTTACACAAGGTAATACGAATAATCTCTTTGAAATTTATACTCAGAAAAAGCAAACTACATTTCATGATTAAGAACATCAATTGTTTTCTGTTTGCAGAAAGTTCGTTCACTTGTTGTGGATTATTCTAACGGGTAAGAAGATCATTCTGATGTTGCAAACTACATTTCATGATTAAGAACATCACTGTTGTGGATTATTCTAACGGGTGAGAAGATCATTCTGATGTTGCAGGCTAATTCTTCATGCATTCAAAACATACAAGAAACAGAGAAGGATATCATTCTGATGTTGCAATCATTCTGGCAGAATATCATTCTGATGTTGCAGTCATTCTGGCAGAATATCATTCTCACATAATATAATTCTCATAGAATGACATTCTATTTTGTGTATTAGATTCTAGTATATTGTTCTAGTCATTTTGATGTTACACAATACAATGGAAATCTGATTTTGTAAGATTTTGTAATTAATATAAGTATGATTTTGTAATTGATTCTACCAGAATGTTTAACTTACTTTCAAAATATCAAGTAGCATTCTTTAAGAATACTAGTCATTCTGATGTATGCTTTGTAATTCATTTTAATAGAATGTAAGTGATTATGAACTTATAATAAGAACCGAAATTAATTATATATTTTATTAGAATTGTAAAAACATTAATGTTTGAATTTGAAAATAAATTCGAATTTGAATTTGAAATTACATTTAAATTCGGAATTTAATCCCATAAAAATCTCACATTCTATAATTGAAAAACATAAAAAAGTCCATATTACCCTTTAGAATGATATTATTAGAAGTTTATATTTTTTAATTAAAAAAAGCAATATTCTGTTATTAATCACAGCCATTGATAATTATAATCCTACGCACCATATTTGTTCTTACGACCACACAATAATTATGGTTCTTAATGTAACCTAGCCTATATCGCATAACCTTAAAATTGCCTTTTCATATTCGTAATCACAAATCAGTGGAGGCTGTGAGTCGAGTCTGGGAGTAGAGCTGTGTCAACAGTGAACTGAAGGTGTGCCTTAAATATAAAGGGTGAGTTAGGTAATTTAATATTTAATATATTTTATAAATATTTAATATTAATATATTTAAATGGTTTTCGGGCGGGCACCGTATTATTTTTATCAAACCGTAAACCGAACCGCAAACCGCCTAACCAGACCAATTAACTCGCTAACCGAACCGTTAACCGTTTAACCCGAAACCGCAAACTGTATAAGGTTCGGTTCGGGCGGTTTCGCGGTTTAATTCGATTAACGCTCACACCTACGCTTGAATATATACAGTTTCTATATAGCCGAAAGAATTTAATTTTTCTTAACACTCGTGTATATATAGAACTAGCATAAACGTTAGATAAAAATATAAAGTAGAAAATTAAGGACTACATAATTAACACCAAAATAATATAATTAAAATGAGATTAGCAAGGAATTAGATAAGAAAATTATTATAAAAATTCTAGATGGATTCTCGCACGCGTTGCGTAGGAATTAAAGTATATAGTTAAAATTATAACAAATATGTTTTGTTAAAAAAATATGTAACTCATGGTCATCAACTATAAGTTAACAATCCCATATAAGAAATCAAAAGATTGATGTATCACTAATAAATTATCTTATATTAAGACATTCGTCCTAAAAAATAAGAACTTAAATAAAATATTAGTTAATTTATATTATAAATTCATAATAATTACATAATAAGAAATTTTCATCCAATAATGGTTAAAATAAAAAATGAGTTTATAGTATAGTTGGCATCTTTATTTTTAAATTTTTTAAGACTTATGGTTAACTTTGATGATCAATTTACCACTTTGAAATTGATATTGCAGTACAAATTACATAGTTCAAGTTCATTTATACACGAAAATTTTAGTTATCCCAATAAATATATTGAATACACAAGATTCACACAATAACTCAAATGCACAAACATATCAAATATTCATATCGATCCCAATAACATTTTCAAGAAGTAAGATTAACAAGTTGAACATTAAAAAATATATAAAATTTTTATTTCGATTGAGAATTTTATTGATCTATTATTGCTTAATTCGTCAACATAGCTTCTCCATCCTCTTATTGATGATGACATAATGGTCTTTCAGTATTGAGGCTTTTTCCATCACGTATTTCTGAGAAGCAATTACGAAGAAAACCTTCTTCTTCTTTTTTTATCATGGATCTTCAAAAAAACAATTCAAAGAAAAACTTTTTTTTTTTAAGATGAAAACCTTTTTACTACGAAAAAATATATAATTAGAAAATAAAAATACATAACTAGAAAGTACAAAACCTACAAATTATATATTTGTTTTATTTTCATTATAACCTCCATAGCCGCTTCATACATATCCCCGTTGACTCACGTCCACAAAAAACTATTGCATTTCCGCTAGTCAGTTGGTTTACGATCCATTTCCATCAAATATTTCATATGTTTCTCCAAACTCGTACATTGAAACACCCTCGCTTAAGGCTTTTCATAAACAACATTTTAACCCATGATTTATCATCATTATTTTAAAAATCATCATCCTTTAGTAAAACTTTAGTTTCAACATCTTCAAATAAGTCATTTTCTTTCAAAATCATTTTAAAACACATGGGGTTTAATGAGAAAATAGTTTAGGTTTAAGTTGCGGAAAGCATCGTTTGGTCCTATTTTAGATAAAACATTTTAGTTTATAAAATAGCGAGGTTGTAACAATTCAAATACCATTACACAGCTCAAATGATACCACACAAACCGTGGCCTTCTAAACATCCAGCTCTTCTAAGTCATCTAAACTCCTCAACCTGAGTACACATCAAAATAAGTTAGGCAATTGAAATGCCTAGTGAGCTTACCCGAGGTTGACCCATTTCGAGTGGGCAGTGAACTATCACACTCGGGACAAACCCCCAAAAATAGTTTTGAAACATACTTCAAAAGTTATTTAAAACATCATAATTATTTACTTCAAAATAGATAGTTATGATATGCAAATGCAAGATGCAACTATCCCAAACCCACGTCCATCTCATAAAAGTTCAACTCACATCAATGGCACCCACCTAAGTTCACAAGCAAACGCACGAAGCATAATACTTGATTCCCGTATGGGTTGAAACTAAGACTAGTGGCCATTACACTAGCCTCATGAGGGGTAGCAACTCCCTCATGCGGTTCCCTATTGTCGGGAACAAACTCTCCTCACCCTCTTTATTTTAGAGAAGGGTAAAACTCATAATAACTCCTCACCCTCTTTGTTTGAGAAGGGTAAAACTCGTCCTCAAGGTATCACACGGTCAATCCCATCCTATATGAAATGCAATGCACAATAGGATGCTCAAAACGTCTTTCAAAAACAACATCATACTCTTTATTTGAAAACATCTTTAGAAACTCATTTTCATGCAATGCACAAGTAGTAATCATATAACACATTGCACATAATAATATGCATGAAAAGTAATTGATAACACACACAAAAGATAATAGTTGGGATGTGTACTCCCGGTAAACTCACCTGAAGGCTGACTGAAAAGTCAACACAAATCTTGAAACATCATTGACTAAAAATGTCAAATCCTAGACAGCATCAACTCAACTTCCAAGTCGTTATGATTCAATCGAATAAGAATTAATACGCCATCTAAAAGTGTAATCGTTTCTCAAACTTAACTAAGTTCTATTCGATAATTAGACTTAGATTAACACCAAGACTGGATTTAATTGTCAAGGCTAATAATTATCCCACTAAATCTTCCATGCTAAGGTAATAATATCAAAACCCTATTTTTCATTAAGTAAAGTTTCTCTTCAAGAACATTCGTATTTAAAAAGACATTTGTATGACTTGAATCCTCTTTAAAATACTTACTATTTCTAAATATAAATTTAAGTTACGTTTGATTAAATAAAATAAACCTCCATTTAAAATAATTGATTGATTAATACTAATAGTAATTTAAATCCATTATTATGTAATTAAAACTAGCTTTAATTTAAAACTAGTCTACTACAAATTATCTAAGTCCAATTTTCACAACAGTCCATATAATCATATTAGCTTTAAAAGTCCATAGAGACGAGCCCACTAGTAATAAGTTCAGCCCAACCAAGACTATATCACAAATGGTCTAATGAGAATGGGAGCCCAAAGCAATTGAATCCAAAAGCCCAATACCAATTTAACCTAAGAATTCAACGGGAGAGGAAATACCTCTCGACGGCGACTCCTAAGGACTCCAACGCCTTCGCATCCCGGCGTCTGACTTGTCTCCGGCGACAAGGTTTGAATCGTCACCCCTAACCTCCGGTTGTCGCACGCCTTTCCCCCGCCCCTCTCGCCGGCGATTCGCGTCCACTAGCGATACGCCCCACTCGACAGTCTCGATCCGCTGTGCATCCCCGGGATTGCCATCGAACACCAAGCTCCACACCGGAGTTGTCAACAGGCGGGAACACCACCTCGTTCCTGTCATGCAGCCGCCTCCCTCCGCCGGTAGTGCTTACTCCGGCGACCACTATCACCTTCGAGTGTAATCTACGACTTCACCCCACATGATAACACACATCGCACCCTCAACATTGATTGGAACTTCACAGCTCCGACAACCTCTATGCCACAGTCTCTAATCCCGTTCACATCTCTAGCCTCACAAGAAACAGTCGTTGCACACACATCGAGTTTTACCGTCCATTGGCGACAGTTGGTGACCGGCTAATTCCTTGTAGTCTCGCTACACTGCTCAACTTCACGAACACCACATCACCGGTAACAGTGGCGGAGCAACCAGGATTACCCATTTCCAGCCTCCGACTTTGATGATATTTAACGCCACCACAGTGGCTCCACCTCAGATGCTCGATAGAACTCGCTGAGTTTAAACCCCCACCTCACCGCCATTGATACCAAGCTTCCAATGACAATCAATCTCTCTCTCTCTCTCTCTCTCTCTCTCCCTCAACCATTGTTGTGGTCTTCCGCTGGAGAGCTCCACCGGTTCCACCCCCCCTCGATACTCTCGTATCCATCTTCTTGATCCATTCTGATGCAAGGTCATGGTGAGAGACCACCGAGACCTACAAGCTCATTAGCTCAACCACCTAGTTCTCTCATTTTCATTCGGTGCCATTAATCTGAATTTGATAGTGGTTGGAGATGAAGTCTGAAGATGCAACGAACCTCACACAAAATGGAAACTTGGTTTCCATTTGACACCTTTGGCCACATGACTTCCAAAGTTTTCAGCTTAAGTCCATCCAGAAACTCATCATTTACGAACCATACCATTACTCACTATTTTTCTAATATCTAGGTACCAATATAATTTTGTTATATATGATTACCAAAATGCCCTTCCAAATAAATTAGAATATGTAAAATATATTAAAATGATAATAATTATAAAATTTCATCTATTTATGGATTTCATGTGAAATAACAAATAAAAACGATGTTTATTTTATAACATTACAATCGCCAAGCAAATATGACATTGTGTCATCATTTATTTCCGAAATCCATTGATTTATCGTCGTTTAATAAATTTTTGAATATAGTTTACGTCATCAAATTTTATTTTATTTTATAAATTTAGCATAAAACTTTTAGGCCTGAAACACGGATGTTACATACGTAAACCCACGAACACCAACCTTATTTGTTGAATTTCGTCGAAAAGACCGGTAACCGATGAGTTTGAAAAAGTCGCTTTCCCTTTTCGTTTTGATAGGTCTTGACCCATCAGACGACTAGGCCGTTCAACCGCAACTATGCCATCGTTATCGTCGTTTAGATTGACTCCAACATGCGCATCCGATGTATCGTGATAGAACCCGAGCCTAATGTTTTGCTTCGTTCCGAACTTGGATGCTTTTGGTCCACTTTCTTACCACCTTTCATTTTTCATTATTCTTTATGATTTGTCAAACATGTAAATATTTGAAAGGCTAAGGCTTTGCTAAGTTGTTTTCATAAATATAATGTGCTCATTCGAATATTGTTCTCACTCGCCCAGCTTATCCATTGGTTCGTCAAATTTGTGACGATGTTATTAAAGTGTATTACCGCCTTGTTTATATTGGACCACTTAGTGTTGCATTGGTCGGTGCCCCGGTAATCTTTTTTCCTTTCTTCACTCCAAGCCTAAAACGATTCGTGACACAAATCAAAGCCAAAATGTGTCACAAACTTTGATCTTTCCGGGAACGTGCGTCTTCGGATATGTCGAATATGTTCCCGTGCCAATTCTTTCTCCTCCTCTAGAGACCATAGTCTCTTTTTGGTCCTCCCTTTCCCTTTTCTTTGTAGTAGCTCGGATTTGGGTTCCGATTCGAATTCGGGTTGGGTTTGGTTTGCATTTGCAGTGATGGTTGGGGTGATTGGAATTAAGGTTGGTCTTAGTATTGAGGTTGGCATTGAAATTGCATAAAAGGGTTGAAGTTTTGTGGTGCCATTTATTATGCAAATAGTTGTTGTGGTGACATTTGGAATTGGTTGTACATTGACGGAATACCACTGAAAAACAAGTTTAGAGAGTCTAATTATGGGTGGTAAGGTGGAGGTAACGAATGATCATAGCCAAAAATACTAGGAGTGGAAGTGTTTAATAAATTCACGTTGTTTAAGCCATTTTGAAAAATATAAAAAGTTTATAGATGAGAAATGGTGTGAAAAAACCGTTAACAAGTAGTAATATTTACGGTGGAAACTTTACTAAGTTATACACACACAAAATCTATTTCTCATTGGTCATATTCCATCGATACACCTTTGTCGATGTCGCTGGATGCCGCCTTGGCGGGACGGTGTTCACCGCCGGTATAGGTGTGACATGTTGAATGCCGACAACATCATGAACCACATACCATGTAGCCTTAAAAAATAATTATTATAACATCACGAGTTTTCTGAATTTACAGATCCGTAAGGGTGCCTTTAGTTCTCAAAAATTACTTTGCTTTCTGGAAAAATTTTCCAAAAAAAATTAGAATTCTGAAATCGCGTTTAGTTCGGCAAATTTTATAGAGTTTTCAAAGAAAATGAAAATTTTTCATTTTTCCAAAATTATAAAGAATTTGATGAATTTTGGAAAACCCAAAATTATTGTTTTCTGTATCTTTCTATTTCCAAAATTTTTCTAAAATATAAGAAACAGACAAACACACTCATTTTCACCTACACCCCCGCAATTGCACCTACACCCTCTACCCACCCCTACCCCCACCCACCCTACCCTCTACTAACCACACACCATTCACCACCCACCCCACCGCCACCCAACCCAAACCCACCCACCCCAACACCTACCACTCACCCCACCCCCACCCAACTTACCAACCCCACCCCTACCCACCTCACCCCAAACACCCACCCCCACCCCACCCACACCCACCCCAACCACCCCACCCAATCACCCATCCTACACACATCCACCCCAATCACCCACCCCACCACCCACCCACTCACCCATCCCCACCCCACCTTACCCTACCCTACCCAACCTCACCTTACCCACCCCACCCCTACCCAACCTTACCCACCCCATCCCACCCTAACCACCCACCCGCCCCACTCCACCCTACCCACCTCAACCACCCACGCCACCCTACCCACCCCAAACCCACCCAACCCCACAACCTACCCCACCACCTACCCACGTCATCCTATACCCACCTCACCCTAACCACCCCACTCCCACCACCCCACCCAACCACCACCCAGCCCACCCCACACCTACCTACCCCACCCAACCACCACCTACCCCGTCCCTACCCCCACCATACCTATCCCACCCCATCCCACCCTACTGACCCCACCCCACCCCACCCTACATCTCCTACATGTAAACTTGTATAGATTAAACTTAAACCAGATTACTACGATTAAACTTACACTAGGGAGGGGTGGGGTGGGTTGGGGTAGGATCGGGTGGGGGTGGTGGTGGGGTTGGGTAGGGTAGGGTAGGGTGGGCGGGTAAGGGTGTAGTGGGTTTGTACGGTAGGGTGGGTGGGGGTGGGGGGAATAGGGTCGTCAGGGTAAGGGTGGGGTGATCTTTTTTTTTTTGGAACCAGCGAATAGATATGGTTTCACCTGAGGGTAATCAGCCCCGCAACCCAGGGCGGTTGGCGATTACCTAAACCGCAAATGTAAGAACCCGTGAAAAAGTTGTAAAAAGGGTAAAACGGTCTTTTGACACATTATAAGACCATTATGTAAATAATATGTAATTTGTGGAATAATATTACAAGAAATAAAAGTCTATGTGAAATTTGGAGTTTTATCGTGTGAATAGTGAAATTTGGCCGAAAAGGGCAAAATGGTCATTTGACATGAAAATGAACAAAATGTTAAGAAATTTTATTAAGGAGTTAAATTGGTAGTTAATGGAACCTTGTTTGCAAGATTATGAGTCTTAGGACTATTTTTGTAAAGAAAGTGGAAGATTAGGGGTTAAAGTGAAAATATTTTATAAAACTAAAAATATAAATAAGAGAATTATCACTCTCATTCTCCAGAACATCATAGAAGATTTCAGAAGACTTGGGAGAGAACGAGAGAGAGCTAGAGAGAGAAGTACGGGAAGATCAAAGGTTTGCCAAGAAATCAAGAAACAACACTTGGAATTAGTAATTCCAAGCCTTGAGAGGTAAGAATTCTAACCTTTGAATTCAAGATCTTGAACGGGAATCAAGTCTTAACTTCTGAATTCCCAGGAATCATAGTTCTAATGAAATCATCTTGCTCAAAATCATCAAATAAGCATGTTCTAACCAAGGAATATGTTGAAAATCAAGAAATGATGATTTTGCTCAAGAACCCTAATTCACGGGTTTACATGATCAAGACCAGTTTTTATGCTTTTGTTGGGTCCAAATGATCACTTAGGATGTATTAAGACACTCCTAAGTGGTTAATTTCAAAAATTTGGATTTTTAGTGAAAATTACCAAAAACGGGTTTTTGTGAAATTGGAATTGGAATCAGTGATTCCATGGTTTAAAACCTGATGTAAAGCAAGGGTTTTAGTCATGGAATGATAGTAAAACGATTAAGATAAGTATTAAGCACTTAATAGGTCAAAATAGAGGTCTGCAGCTCAAAAATCGGACTGAAAACCAAGTCTGCAGATAAGGCACGAGTCGTGCCTTTTTGTACTAAGAAATGCACGAGTCGTGCTTCATGAAAAGGCATGGTACTTTAGAGCACGAGTCGTGCAACCCATAAGGCACAAAGAGCACGAGTCATGCTCTTGCTGGGCAGCCTCCTGTCCAATTTTTGAATTTTGAAATCAATGCTAGGCATGTCCGTTTGGTCTGTAATTCATACCATAGCCTTAAAATGGTATGAAACCACATGGAAAATTGTTAAATTCGTAATCCGACCTTGCGGAAAAATCACTGTAGCGGCAGTGGCTAAACTTCAAGTTTATGTCAAAACTTGATTTTTGGAATTTGAGCTAGACTTGTCCAATTAACCCCAAATTTGAAACACAAGTCTAATATGACCTAAGACTTCATGGGAAAGTGTCAGAACTGAAATACGACCCCTCGGGGATACTGTAGCAAAATACGCGTATTTCGGAGAAAACTATAAAATGAGTTCATTAATGGTTATCTATTTAGTATGACCTGAAGTTGAGTCATATGGGACCTTAGAACTATAAAGTTAGTTGTATTATGTCTTTATATACATGCTACTTGTATAGGTGGTGCTTCGAACGTTGTTGAGCACAGAAAAGGGAAGGGTGTACGAGAAGCTTGAGTGACCCGTAGTTACACCAAGGTGAGTTTTATGAGGATTTTTCTGGTACATAGCAAAATGATATTTTCAGAAAAGTATGAGATTTACAAATATTTTTAGATACTAAAGTTTGGAAACAGTTTTGAAAGTAGCTCCAAGAGCTAAGTGTTTAAAAGAGATTTTAAAGAGGTTCAGTTTTTAAAGAAGTATAGTTGTAAAGTTTTGAAAGAAGCTCCATATGAGAGCTAAAGATTTTGAAGTTAGTTTTAAAATGATTTTCAAGAGTATGAGTCAAAGAGTTAAAGTTGAGCCTGTTTTGAAATTGTGTCCATATTTGACCAATTTGAGATGAAATGAAGAAAGTAATGAAATAAGAACTAAAGCAAAGAAAGTAGTAAGAGTTAGTTGTCCGGACTAGGATCACCCACATAATCGGGAGATCAGAAGACACTACTGGGATGGTACTTCCCGTCGCGAAGTAGTTGTCTAGCTTAGCATACCCTTGTGCTTGAATCCGTTCCAAGTCACAAAGGGGAGTCAGAAAGAGCATAACCTAGCGGGTGGATCTGTTCTGTCCCGCGAGGGGAGCTAGTAGAATGAATTAAATTAAACTAATTCATGAGTTTCAGTTGGTCACCAGAAAATGAGAAAGAAAGCAGTTTTGAGAAAGAAAGCAGTTTTGAGAAAGAAAGTAGTTTTAAAAACAAAAGCAGTTTTGAAGAAGAAAGTATTTTTAGAGTTTGAAAGTAAAGAAGAAATGAAATTTTGAGATTTATTACATAAATCAGTTTAAAGCAGTTTACTTGTAAAATTTCAAGTTTTGAACAGAAAAGTTTTGGGTCTAAACCCATATTACTCACGAGGCTTTTGAAAGGTTTTCTGCAACTATGAACTAAAAATCCTAAGTTCACATGCAACCTATATAGATCTAGGTTTTCTTCTAATTAAACATATAACATATCCTAGAAAGCCAGAAGAAATTAACTAAAAGAATAAAATAAGAAAAACTAACCTTTTAGGATTTCTTGGAAACCAAGCAGCACAAATGTCCTGCCTCAAATGAAGTCACACCCTTAGCTGAGGTCTTGGCCGAAAATTCCTTGGGAGAGAGAGTCAAATTTCGTGGCTTTAGGGTTAGGGAGAGCCTCCCTATTTATAGCCTCCATGTGGTGATCAGATAATCGTTACAGATAAGCCTTTTTGAATTCGAATTAAGATAAACTATTATTTTAATCATTCAAACACCATTTATCTATAATATATATATATATATTTCGAAAATATATATATCTATATATATATTTTCGGCCACCACATGGTCACTAACACTGCCACTTACTCAACTATCGAATAATTACAGTTTTAGTCCCTGCACCTTTAATTAATCAATTTAACTGCCAAATTAATTCCAATTAATTCCAGAAAAATTTCTAATTAATTATTATAGTTTCTAATTAATATATTAACACTTAAATATATTAATAAACTATTTATTTAATTTCTATTGATTTATTAATCACATAATAAATCAACCTTTCTCTCTACCGGACTTTCTGCCAATCCTCCAACTATGAGGGCAACCCAAATGGACTATGCTACTATTAATTAGGTAAATACTAATTATTAGTCATGGCTTAGACACCTAATCCAACAGTCTCCCACTTGGATAAGTCTATGACTAAAATTACCAATTTACCCTCTAATTAATTTAGCAACTGTAGCTTCCTAGAAACTGCTGCCGAACTCTGACCTAGTCAGTTCTGTCCAAAGATAAGTGATCATATGATCCTTCGTCCAACAAGATATTTTCAGACACGAGACATGGATTGAGATCAATCTCTGTCTGATACTCTGTTCCCCGATTTCCGATTCTGCTTATGACTTTAGAACTTCTAATTGAACACATCAATTTAGTCCAGGCTGGCCAGCACTTTAGTCAACTTCAAAATCATCGAGAGGCCTACAGATATCTGTTTCCCATCAGGGTCAAGGAACGAATAAGCTTCGACTCATATGCTTATATCTTTTACCAGTCAAATCATTCACAACAACACGTTTTATAACATCGAGTTACCGATGCGTTTTCGTATTATCAATGAACAACTGCCTTGTAAATTATAACTCATATCTCTCTACTTGAAGATCATAGGATATTATCGTCTCAATATTGCTTGTGATATAATCCATGAAGCAATCTATCGAGCGTGGGTTTATCCAATACTCAAATCTCTATTTCTAAGTACTCATGAATGTTGTAGCAATCCTATTGCTATGCCTAACTCCTTAGACAGTCTACAAATCAATTCACGACAGTCTTGATTCAATACTTACTTCCCAAAGTATGAGCGACTGTGGACCTTTCTGAATAATTAAATTATTCGGGAAGTAAAACATGCGAAAGGGAAACATAAAGATCTGACTGGCAGCTACTCCTGCTTATTACCAAGTCTCCACAAGGTAATCACCAAGTCTGGTCTTGTCATAAACTATTATCGGTTTCAAAAATTTCTTTTAAACTTTCAATTCTAATTTTGCATCTATGTCTTTATGAACCTTACACTCTTTCTATGTATCCAAAGTATCTTATACTTGTACACTTTATTGTAGATGATCCAATCGGATGCTCATCCGATAACATCTCAATATGTTATCCTGTCAATTTCTCTCCTAACTCCATTCTGGTAATGTGTACGGTGACTTACTATGGTTTTGGGGTCTTTAGTCTACTTGACTGCACCCTAAGACTATTTCGAGGTGCTATGATGTGCCGGTGAACCACACGCGCTCCATCAGAATACCATCGAGATTCTTTAACCATCATGTCCTGACGTTACCCATTTGAAAAACTTTCAAATTAACACTATCACCCCAATCATTTCCTAATGAATTCTCACTTGAGTTCAAACAATCCATCCAGTATACCTAGCCAGGCAATGTCCTGAATCCAACTTACTATGCCCTAAGCATTAAGTTATCAGGACATGTTCATGACTTTATGATCGATCCAAAACTTGTGGAACCCGATCTAATCCTATTCCAAACCCTTTCGGAGTCCAAGGATTATTTATAATCCTTTGTGTCATGATTTTCGAAAAACTATTTTCCTTTCGGAGACTTTTCTCGTGCATCTTGAATCTTATCAAGATCATGCTTACAATGGCTAGGTCTATGCTGGTGATTTCATCTTTCCAATAGATGACTGTGAATTACATGAGTATGTTGCACCTTCTTTATTTCTTTCATGCCAAGTCATCACACTTTGCAATGACAAGAAAAAAAAACTTTTCCTAAGTCTATGTATCTTGAATCTCATCAAGATCATCTTGGCAGAATCTGGATCTATCTCATAGACATTTACAACCACCTGAGTATGCCGTATTTCTATTAAGGCTTTCATAGCGATCCGTCTCTTAACACCAAGTCATTACACTTTGTAATGAAAAGAGACATTTTCTAGAACCATTATTTATCCCACATGTGGGGATAGTGGATAACGGCGACTCCCACTGGCTTTGACACGGTTATAGGCTATTCACAAAATCCAGAACTTATGGCACATTTTGAGAATCCAAACCTTTCTGACATTTTAATGGAAATCTTTCAGCCCTTTCTCAAAATCCAATCCTATGGCATATTTTGAGAATCTGAATATCCTTTCTTGCGAGATGCCCGTGGGACGAAACCCGGGACTATTCACCTTTGTACCGGGACTCTCTTTGTGAGTCTCTATTAGTGTGCCGGTGATCCACACGCGCTCCACTAACGATTCACAATGTACCGTACAGTATTCTTTCAGATTCCATCCTCTATTGAGATTACTTCTCCCGGAATCAATTACTTGACTCTGAGTATCGTCTCACTCAACCAGATGTTCTGAAGGTATGTATTTGTCCATGTTGCTTTCTTTTAATGATTCAGTTACTCCCACTGGTTTTTAGACCAGGTGTAGAATCAATCAAAATTTTCACATAGACTGTGTCTCGCCCTAAGGTTCTCTTGTTTGGTAGCAACCGGGCTCACCAATGCTTCCCAATAGTCGGATTGTGAATCCGTACTAACTATAGTGTTTTACCACCAATCGGTGTGTCACCCCAATCATAGCTACTTATGATGGTGATCAATACTACTGGTCAAGAGAAGATTATGTCAGTTGTAGAACAGAAATTTGATTTCTGCTCCAAGCCTAGTGATGACTAAAGGTTCTTCCACTTGGCTAATCCTGAACTCATTCAGGACTGTCCCAACTCCCACTGTTTCCTTAAAACATGAGTTCTTTCTAAAAGAGCTATTCTTTTAGAGTTGTAGCGGGATAGCCAACGAAACGACATTGCTGATCAGGTTCAGGCTAGTCATGAGGTTCAGACGAACACTACAGGACCCTGGAGTTTCACTGTACAAGTAGGATAATCCCAGCTTTACATATCAGACAGTGTCAGCAAGACCTACTTAGTCTAGGATGTGGTCGGAATATGGTTTATATAGACTGACTGGTATAGAGTTCAACTTATTTAAAACTAATTTGCAATGTATCTCATACATCGAGGATCGAACTGTTTCGACCAATGCTCCATTATCTTCCTCAAGACACATTATAACCATTAATGCTCTTGGAAGAGAATGAACTGTGAAACCTTTTTCTCAGTTTATGTTATCGCTCAGGTTCTGTGAAACTTGTACTTCCTTTGAAGTCCTTGGAATTTTCAAGGTTTCAATTCAATTGCTTATCCCGATAAGCAATGTCATATTCATCATATCGAATGATGAATATTGCGAAGTACAAACAATTGTGTTCTATGTCTTTTACATATCTATGTAGACTAATGACTTTGTTAACTTTGTTCAAGACTTGCAATCTTCAGTTGACTCTAAGTCAACTGATTCCAAAATCCTATCCTCTGGATCTTTGGGTGATTCATTTCTTGCCACATGTGCTTTATAAAGAACTTAATCATCATCTGACTCCAAGTCAGATGATTCCAAAGTCCTGTCCAACTGGACCTTTGGTTGATTCATTTCTTGACACATTAAGAAATCAATTCATCAAGTGACTCTAAGTCAAATGATTCCAAGGTCCTGTCCAACTGGACCTATGGTTGAATTGATTCTTATAACTTTTGTATTAACAATCATAAATGACATAATTCTTGAATCCAAACACTTTGGATGCATCAACATTCAAGTTATTACTAATCATACATTCAACACATTCATATAACATTTCAAGGATAATTTCAGACAACAGGTGTTAAAAGAAAATATGACAATTTTATTAAAAATAAAATCCTTGAATAATGTAATAGACAATGTCAAAAATGTATCTAAAGACTAATAACAATATTTAATATCTATCTAAACTTCAAAACTGCACGAGCTGGATATCCAATCCATATGTGCTCCTATGCACCAGAGTCCCGTGCCTTCTTGATTCCCTGAGCTTTCAAAAGAGTTGGAGCGTCTTCCAATCTTTCCGTGACTGTATCCGATTTAGCGGATTCCCAGTTTGAGACATGTCCAGTCGATCTTGACCGTTTCTTGTTACGTCTCTTTACTGGACTTAATCTAGAAGTAGCTGAGCCATTGGAGCTATGCCTGTCCAAGAGTGACTCGTATAAAGTCAACAGTGGACGCATTTCCATGAGGGTTTTTTTCTGGTTTTCCTTTCTATACGTCTGAATGAACAGATCGTACTCATTTGTCAGCGAAGCGAGCAGGATGTTAACACTCTCCTCCTGACTCATGGGATGACCAAGTTTATATAACTCGCCTATGTACCCTTCAATCTGAAGAACATGCGAATTGATGCTACTTCCTCCCTTTAGCTTGCACTCTGCAAGTCTTCCGAGGATTCTAGCTTGTTCCTCTTCAACTGGTTTTTGGAACCTTTCCTCCACCAGTTGCATCAACTCATATGGCCCCAAGGATTCAAAATCCTTGCGGAACTCGGGGTTAATGGTTGATAGCATGAGGTCACGAATCTCTTCGGATTCATCATAAGGACCTTTTATGATGACTTGTTCCGGTGGAACTGGGATCGGATACTCGGTGAGATGTAGCTTGCCAGCAATGCCGAGACCCAGTCTCCAATTGCGAAGCCATTCTTTACAGTTGAGGCCAGTCAGCCTTTCCATATTAAGCAGGTGCAATCTGATGCTTTCAGAAATGGGTGAAGGAGGAGAAGGAGGAGAATTGACACTTGACATCTATAAAAGAAATAGAATTTATTAGTTTAACTGTTCCTTTTAAATAATTACCCAATATATTATTTATTAAGGCTAGGATCCAAAATACCCCAACTATGGTGTGAAGAGGGATGCCGTAATCACAACATAATGGTCATTAAGGTAGATAAACACTTATCAATTTCATCTTATGAAATTCCTAGTTCTGATGAGATTCATTAAACTTTTAAATGGCATGTTTAATCTCGGATGTGCCCCACTGTTTGTGACTGGGATGCCGAGGATCACAAACTGGATGTGAATAACCATGCAAATTAGCTTGGTACTCTCGGGTTAATTATCATCTCTAATTGATGTGCCGGTAAACCACACACGCTCCATCAATAATGATAATACCCGGGAAACCCATTGCAACTCTTTATGAACCCCTATTGGCGTGCCGGTAAACCACACACGCTCCACCAATGTTTCATAAAGTGCAATGTGCAATTTCATGGATTAGCACCAATTCACATTTTCCTAAAGTAACTAGATATGGGATTTTATTAAGTGTTCTAGTACTTTGAATCATTAACTTTTAGTGATTATTAGGTGGTCCTATCATACATGTTCGGCTAACGACCCTCCACTGATCAGGCGAGCGGTGGGCGAGAGTGTTCACCCATTAGACCGCCATTTTATAGGCAGTCTCCTTATACCCACTTTATAGACCAGCTTCGTGAATGAGGCCTACTAATGATTTGACTAACCATTTTAATCTTATACATATAATAATAACTCCCTAATTATAATATATATAAGATGTAATTTTTTAAACCATTTAAAAATTGTTTCTGGTTTATCTTTTAATTTATTGCCAATTTAAACTATTAAATTTCAAATTAAATTAAACCTTAAAATGGATTTTAATTATCTTTTAATTAACCAATTAATTAAATTAATTAAATTTGATATTTTAAACATTTTAAAATATTTTAGGATTTATCTATTTAATTTTCGCCAATTTAAAGCAATTAAATTTTAAATTAAATTAAATCCTTGAATTATCTTTTAATTACCAATTAATTAAATTAATTCAAAAGTAGATAGGTTTATCAAATTAATCAAATTAATTAAAACATATCCTTATCCCCTAATTTTCGATTTTTAGGATAAAGGGTTTTAAGGTTTATCTTTTAAACAATTTAAAGTTACCAAAAATAGAATACCTTCTAACCTAATCCACAAAAAATCGCCAAATCATAGGGGAGGGGCTAGGGTTTCTAAAACAAACCCTAAATTTCGAAATTGGCCACATTAGGGTTTATAAACAATTAAACCCTAATTTTCAGGAAAGCAGTTATATCAATTTAACAAGAAAACACACCAAATCGCTCTGATACCACTGAAAGGTTTTCTGCAACTATGAACTAAAAATCCTAAGTTCACATGCAACCTATATAGATCTAGGTTTTCTTCTAATTAAACATATAACATATCCTAGAAAGCCAGAAGAAATTAACTAAAAGAATAAAATAAGAAAAACTAACCTTTTAGGATTTCTTGGAAACCAAGCAGCACAAATGTCCTGCCTCAAATGAAGTCACACCCTTAGCTGAGGTCTTGGCCGAAAATTCCTTGGGAGAGAGAGTCAAATTTCGTGGCTTTAGGGTTAGGGAGAGCCTCCCTATTTATAGCCTCCATGTGGTGATCAGATAATCGTTACAGATAAGCCTTTTTGAATTCGAATTAAGATAAACTATTATTTTAATCATTCAAACACCATTTATCTATAATATATATATATATATTTCGAAAATATATATATCTATATATATATTTTCGGCCACCACATGGTCACTAACACTGCCACTTACTCAACTATCGAATAATTACAGTTTTAGTCCCTGCACCTTTAATTAATCAATTTAACTGCCAAATTAATTCCAATTAATTCCAGAAAAATTTCTAATTAATTATTATAGTTTCTAATTAATATATTAACACTTAAATATATTAATAAACTATTTATTTAATTTCTATTGATTTATTAATCACATAATAAATCAACCTTTCTCTCTACCGGACTTTCTGCCAATCCTCCAACTATGAGGGCAACCCAAATGGACTATGCTACTATTAATTAGGTAAATACTAATTATTAGTCATGGCTTAGACACCTAATCCAACAGCTTTATGTCTCACGTTTATTATTTTTAAATGCTATGTACTTAGGTGAAAGGAGCAGAAGTTGAAGTTGGGACCAGTGTATATACAGTAAGTTTAAATTATGGTTTTCTGTATTGAGTCTGTAATACCCCTTCAGAATAAAGTTTGTAAAAAAAAAAAATTTAAGTGACTACTTCATAGTCACGAGTTGTAAGATATTTTGTAATGTAAACTGTATTTAAATATGGTTTGAGAAAGGGGTGTTACAGTTTTGGTATCAGAGCCATAGTTTAAGCGAATTAGGTTGGAATACCATCCTAGACTTAAACTAGCAAGAGTAGTAGTAAGGTGCCTTAGTAATATAGAGGTACACTTAGACTTATAGAAGTTATAGAGTGAGTATGACTGCTATAAAAGTGCAGTCAAGATAGGAAGATAACATGCTACCGCTTACAAAATACTATATAGAAATGTTTATTAAACAGAAATTTTGTTTATCTATATAGTAATGGAAGGAGGAAGACAAACACCATCAGCTGACAGGGGTGAGGGCAGTCACACCTCTTCAAGAGGAAGTGGACCCGGACATGTTTTTCGAAATGATGGGGCCGAGCCAAACCCACCACCACAACCTGTCACTATGGAAGCTATCCATTATCTGATCAATAATCTACGAAATAAGCTAAAGCAAGATGTGAATAACATTATTGATAGCCGAATGGGTGAACCCAGTGCCCATTCTTCACAAGAAGTCTCTAAAAAGACGACCGAGGAAGAAGCCAGCGGAGAAAACAGAAGGAAGGAGAAGGGTTGTTCCTTTAAGTCTTTCATGGCTTGTAAACCGCCAGAATACCACGGTAGTTTTGAGCCGAAGGTGACAATAATATGGATCCGGGAAATAGAACAAGTGATGCAAGCTACTAAATGTAGTAAAGAAGACCAAGTCAACTATGCATCCCGGCAGTTGAAAGATGATGCTTTAGTGTGGTGGAATACCAAATACGAGAGTTTGGGGAAAGACGTTATTTATGGCTGGTCGTGGGCGGAGTTTGTTTCGTGTCTTAAAGATAAATTCTGTCCCACGAGAGATCTAGAGAAGATGAACGAAGATTTCTTAATGATAAAGAAAGGAGACTTAACGGTTGACGAATATACAAAGAAGTTTTGTGACATCCTGCCTTTCATGGGGGAATCCTATCCAACCGAGCGGTCTCGAATTAATCGCTATGTTCGGGGGTTACCATGGAATTATGAGTTAGAAGTGAAGAAAGCTGAAACTTTAGACGGGGCTATCCTTGCTGCCCGTAACGTGGAAGATATTGGAAAACGTCGAAATGATGAAAGATCTAGTTTTAGTGACCAAAGAAAGACAGTTAGTAGCAGTGGGAATTCAAAGAAGAAAGGGAAAACAAGCCTTAGTCAGACTCGACTCGACAGGGGAGTGTAAGGAAGTGTGACAAGTGCGGAAGAGAACCTAGTGGCGAATGTCGTGCAGGATCAAACGCCTGTTTTAATTGTGGCGGATTTTGGTCACAAAATGAAGGACTGTAAGGCAAAGAAAGCTAGTGAAGTGGAGTGTTTTTCGTGCCATCAGATTAGGCACTATAGTTTCAACTGCCCAAACAAGGGAGGAGAGACTATGGTGTCCACAGCTCAGAAAAAGACGGAGCCATAGAAAGTGAAGACTCGAGCCTTCTAGATCACCAGAGAGGAGGCAAAGGAGGCGCACGATGTCGTCTCAGGTATACTACTGATCAACTCAACACCTGCATATGTGTTGTTTGATTCCGGTTCTACTTATTCGTTCGTGTCCCATGGATTTAGAGCCCGATTGAGAGTCCCGTTAGAATTATTAGACATAGTTTTTGAAGTGGAAGTAGCGGATGGAAAGTTTGTGGAAGTTCAGCACATGTACCGAAATTGTGAGCTTGATATCAATGGCAAGAAGTTTCAACTTAATCTCCTTCCCATTGGAATTAAGTCATTTGATGTGATAATTGGGATGGATTGGCTTGGTGCCAACGACGCGAAGATAGCTTGTGGACAGAAGAGGGTGTCTGTTAAAACCCTAGGAGCTAAAGTGTACGTATATGGAGAAAGAAGCAAACATGTGCCAAGTCTCATTAGTGTGGCAAAAGCCCGAAGGTGTATCCGAAAAGGGTGTGTATCTTTCCTGGCCTATGTGATGACAGAAGACAAAGTAAAGCAGATGTATAAAGACATAGAAGTAGTAAAAGAATTCCCAGAAGTTTTTCTAGATGAGTTACCAGGCTTGCCACCAGAAAGGCAAGTTGAATTCCGGATAGATCTTGTTCCAGGGGCTTCCCCAATAGCACGAGCACCATACCGGTTAGCACCAACAGAAATACGGGAATTAATGTCCCAATTGCAGGAGTTTCTAGATAAAGGCTTTATCAGGCCTAGTTCTTTTCAGTAGGGTGCTCCAGTTCTATTCGTAAAGAAGAAAGATGGATCAATGCGTATGTGCATTGATTACAGAGAATTGAACAAGACTACTATCAAGAACCGTTACCCGTTGCCCAGAATAGATGATTTGTTTGATCAGCTACAAGGTGCAGATTATTTTTCAAAGATTGATTTGCGATCTGGCTATCACCAAGTCAGGGTGAAAGAGAGTGATGTGGAGAAGACAGCGTTCCGTACTCGATACGGACATTACGAGTTTTTAGTGATGCCATTCGGTCTTACCAATGCTCCAGCGGTTTTCATGGACTTAATGAATCGGGTCTGTAAACCATTCCTAGACCGATTTGTTATAGTATTTATCATTACGAGTTTTTAGTGATGCCATTCGGTCTTACCAATGCTCCAGCGGTTTTCATGGACTTAATGAATCGGGTCTGTAAACAATTCCTAGACCGATTTGTTATAGTATTTATCGATGACATACTGATATACTCAAAGAACAGAGAAGAGCATGCGAGCCACCTGCGAACAGTGCTTGAGACCTTGAGGCGAGAACAAATATATGCAAAGTTCTCCAAGTGCGAGTTTTGGATGCGAGAGGTGCAGTTCCTTGGACATGTTGTGTCTATCCAAGGTATAAAAGTTGACCCGTCAAAAGTAGAAGCAGTGATGAAATGGGAACCTCCCAAGACGCCAACTGAAGTCAGAAGTTTTCTCGGACTTGCCGGGTATTACCGGAGATTTATTCAAGATTTCTCCCGTATAGTAGTGCCACTTACACGACTAACCCGGAAAGAAGAGAAATTAAGATGGCAAGAAGAACAAGAAAGAGCTTTCGCTATATTAAAAGAGAAGTTGTGTAACGCGCCAGTCCTTACGTTACCAGATGGGACAGAAGATTTTGAAGTTTACAGCGATGCCTCGCATCGGGGGCTTGGCTGTGTGTTAATGCAGAGAGGGAAGGTTATAGCATACGCTTCCAGACAGTTGAAAGACCCAGAGACAAAGTACACAACCCACGACTTAGAGCTTGCAGCGATCGTATTTGCCTTGAAGATTTGGAGGCATTGCTTGTATGGTACAAAGTGCAAGCTATTTACTGATCACAAGAGTTTACAGTATGTGTTCTCTCAAAAAGAGTTGAACATGAGACAGAGTAGATGGCTAGAATTGATCAGTGATTATGATTGCGAGATTGTGTACCATCCTGGTAAAGCAAATGTAGTAGAAGATGCGTTGAGTAGAAAAATTCCTGAGAAAAGAATCAAGGCAAGATCGATGCGTATAGAGTTGGTATCTAGTATTATAGAACAGATTAAAGCAGCTCAACAGAAAGTTGAAGAAAGTGGAGATTTGAAAGATGAGAAACTAGAAAAAGACATACAGTTTGAGACCAATAGTCAAGGGTTAAAGACTTTTAGAAACCGCATTTGGGTGCCGAAATCAGGAGGTTTGAGAAAGCTAATTTTAGAAGAGTCGCATAAGTCAAAGTATTCCGTACATCTAGGGAGTACCAAGACTTATCAAGATTTGAGAAGACAGTACTGGTGGCCTGGAATGAAGAAGATGATAGCTAAGTACATCTCCAAGTGTGTCATTTGTGCACAAGTCAAGGCGGAACATCAGGTCCCGCATGGAGATGCTCAGTCATTGCACATTCCAGCCGGAAAGTGGGAAGATGTAACCATGGACTTTATTGTCGGGTTACCGAGAACGAGAAGAGGTTACGATTGTATATGGGTCATAGTGGACCGGTTGACCAAGAGTGCACTGTTTCTATCAATAAGAGAAACTACTCCATTGGAGAAGTTAGCCCAGTTGTATATAGATGAAGTGTTACGAAGATATGGTGCACCGTTGTCCATCGTGTCAGATAGAGACCCTAGATTTACCTCTAACTTTTGGAGAGCTTTACAAGAGAAAATGGGGACAAGAATTCAGCTAAGTACAGCGTATCATCCACAAACGGATGGTCAGAGCGAACGAACGATTCAGACAGTAGAATACATGCTACGATCATGCGTAATGGATTTTGGAGGCAGTTGGGATGAACACCTGCCCTTAGTGGAGTTTGCATATAATAATAGCTACCATTCTAGCATTAAAATGCCACCCTTTGAGGCATTGTATGGTAGAAAGTGTAGAACTCCTTTGTGCTGGTTAGAGGCGGGTGAGACAAAGTTGACAGGACCAGAAATTGTTAGAGTGACCAATGAGAAAATTGGAGTGATTCAGGCTAATATGAAAGCAGCACAAGACCGACAGAAGAATTACTCCAATTTAAAGAAAAGACCATATGATTTACAAGAAGGAGATTTAGTAATGATAAAAGTGTCGCCGTGGAAGGGTGTGGTTAGATTTGGCAAGAGAGGAAAGCCGAGTCCAAGATACATTGGACCTTTTAGAATCCTGAAGAGAGTTGTGTTACAAGCATTCAAGCTAGAGTTACCACCAGAACTCAGTGGAATGCATGATACCTTTCATGTATGCTACCTGAAGAAGTATTTTGGAAAAGAAGAGCTAGTCATACCGTATACAGATTTGAGGGTGGAGACTCCTAACAGATTAGTTGAAGAACCCGAAGCGATTCTAGAAATGCAGACTAAAAGGCTAAGGAACAAAGAAATTGACCTCGTACTAGTCAAGTGGAAGCACCCATTAGGGTCAAACCTAACTTGGGAGACGCTAGAAGAGATGAAGAGGAGATATCCAGATTTCACAAATTACGAAAAGATTCCGAGGACGGAATCCGCTTAAGGAGGGGTGACTGTAAGAACCCGCGAAAAAGTTGTAAAAAGGGTAAAACGGTCTTTTGACACATTATAAGACCATTATGTAAATAATATGTAATTTGTGGAATAATATTACAAGAAATAAAAGTCTATGTGAAATTTGGAGTTTTATCGTGTGAATAGTGAAATTTGGCCGAAAAGGGCAAAATGGTCATTTGACATGAAAATGACCAAAATGTTAAGAAATTTTATTAAGGAGTTAAATTGGTAGTTAATGGAACCTTGTTTGCAAGATTATGAGTCTTAGGACTATTTTTGTAAAGAAAGTGGAAGATTAGGGGTTAAAGTGAAAATATTTTATAAAACTAAAAATATAAATAAGATAGAATTATCACTCTCATTCTCCAGAACATCATAGAAGATTTCAGAAGACTCGAGAGAGAACGAGAGAGAGCTAGAGAGAGAAGTACGGGAAGATCAAAGGTTTGCCAAGAAATCAAGAAACAACACTTGGAATTAGTAATTCCAAGCCTTGAGAGGTAAGAATTCTAACCTTTGAATTCAAGATCTTGAACGGGAATCAAGTCTTAACTTCTGAATTCCCAGGAATCATAGTTCTAATGAAATCATCTTGCTCAAAATCATCAAATAAGCATGTTCTAACCAAGGAATATGTTGAAAATCAAGAAATGATGATTTTGCTCAAGAACCCTAATTCACGGGTTTACATGATCAAGACCAGTTTTTATGCTTTTGTTGGGTCCAAATGATCACTTAGGATGTATTAAGACACTCCTAAGTGGTTAATTTCAAAAATTTGGATTTTTAGTGAAAATTACCAAAAACGGGTTTTTGTGAAATTGGAATTGGAATCAGTGATTCCATGGTTTAAAACCTGATGTAAAGCAAGGGTTTTAGTCATGGAATGATAGTAAAACGATTAAGATAAGTATTAAGCACTTAATAGGTCAAAATAGAGGTCTGCAGCTCAAAAATCGGACTGAAAACCAAGTCTGCAGATAAGGCACGAGTCGTGCCTTTTTGTACTAAGAAATGCACGAGTCGTGCTTCATGAAAAGGCATGGTACTTTAGAGCACGAGTCGTGCAACCCATAAGGCACAAAGAGCACGAGTCATGCTCTTGCTGGGCAGCCTCCTGTCCAATTTTTGAATTTTGAAATCAATGCTAGGCATGTCCGTTTGGTCTGTAATTCATACCATAGCCTTAAAATGGTATGAAACCACATGGAAAATTGTTAAATTCGTAATCCGACCTTGCGGAAAAATCACTGTAGCGGCAGTGGCTAAACTTCAAGTTTATGTCAAAACTTGATTTTTGGAATTTGAGCTAGACTTGTCCAATTAACCCCAAATTTGAAACACAAGTCTAATATGACCTAAGACTTCATGGGAAAGTGTCAGAACTGAAATACGACCCCTCGGGGATACTGTAGCAAAATACGCGTATTTCGGAGAAAACTATAAAATGAGTTCATTAATGGTTATCTATTTAGTATGACCTGAAGTTGAGTCATATGGGACCTTAGAACTATAAAGTTAGTTGTATTATGTCTTTATATACATGCTACTTGTATAGGTGGTGCTTCGAACGTTGTTGAGCACGGAAAAGGGAAGGGTGTACGAGAAGCTTGAGTGACCCGTAGTTACACCAAGGTGAGTTTTATGAGGATTTTTCTGGTACATAGCAAAATGATATTTTCAGAAAAGTATGAGATTTCCAAATATTTTTAGATACTAAAGTTTGGAAACAGTTTTGAAAGTAGCTCCAAGAGCTAAGTGTTTAAAAGAGATTTTAAAGAGGTTCAGTTTTTAAAGAAGTATAGTTGTAAAGTTTTGAAAGAAGCTCCATATGAGAGCTAAAGATTTTGAAGTTAGTTTTAAAATGATTTTCAAGAGTATGAGTCAAAGAGTTAAAGTTGAGCTTGTTTTGAAATTGTGTCCATATTTGACCAATTTGAGATGAAATAAAGAAAGTAATGAAATAAGAACTAAAGCAAAGAAAGTAGTAAGAGTTAGTTGTCCGGACTAGGATCACCCACATAATCGGGAGATCAGAAGACACTACTGGGATGGTACCTCCCGTCGCGAAGTAGTTGTCTAGCTTAGCATACCCTTGTGCTTAAATCCGTTCCAAGTCACAAAGGGGAGTCAGAAAGAGCATAACCTAGCGGGTGGATCTGTTCTGTCCCGCGAGGGGAGCTAGTAGAATGAATTAAATTAAACTAATTCATGAGTTTCAGTTGGTCACCAGAAAATGAGAAAGAAAGCAGTTTTGAGAAAGAAAGTAGTTTTAAAAACAAAAGCAGTTTTGAAGAAGAAAGTATTTTTAGAGTTTGAAAGTAAAGAAGAAATGAAATTTTGAGATTTATTACATAAATCAGTTTAAAGCAGTTTACTTGTAAAATTTCAAGTTTTGAACAGAAAAGTTTTGGGTCTAAACCCATATTACTCACGAGGCTTTATGTCTCACGTTTATTATTTTTAAATGCTATGTACTTAGGTGAAAGGAGCAGAAGTTGAAGTTGGGACCAGTGTATATACAGTAAGTTTAAATTATGGTTTTCTGTATTGAGTCTGTAATACCCCTTCAGAATAAAGTTTGTAAAAAAAAATTTTAAGTGACTACTTCATAGTCACGAGTTGTAAGATATTTTGTAATGTAAACTGTATTTAAATATGGTTTGAGAAAGGGGTGTTACAGCAAAGGCCTTTCCCCTCCACCTAATTCGCCTTTCCAGGAAAATCCCCCATATGGGGTTAGTCGGAGTCGAACTCCAGACCTCCCACCACATGGGTATATAACCCGGGTGCATCCACCCAGCTAGGTTGGGCTTCACTTGCGGGTGGGGTGATCTAACACCCGGTTTCTCATACAAAGTACACCCAAAATTTTTCAAACAATTATACATTAAAATGGGTATACTTGTATTCAAATCACGGATCAAGATGTTATCATCACAAGTAATTATACAAAAGGTCCTTACAAATTTTAACCAAGCATTACAAATAAATCGAATACGACTAAAGGACAGGCTCTAAACTTGTCCATCATTCTTTGTCACATGTCTTCCCCTATCAAAGCTACAGATACCTGCAAAACAACATAACACTGAAGTGTAAGCTTATAAAGCTTAGTGAGTAATCTCCAATACACTCCGCATATGTATCTCAATAAACATTCTCATCCTCCTCTCTTGCTATTCCCGTTAGCAAGTAAGAATCTCCTCTTTATAACTGAAACTTGCAATCACATTAGCTTCACGAACCTAGCTAATTATTAATAACATCCACTCATTAGTAAATACCACACTTGGTACTACTTATATACTCTATTATAATCACTCATTTAACGACAAACTATATTCCAGTTCAATAGCCCTCATGACTATACAATTCCACAGAATACTGTATAACACAACCAATATATATATATATATATATATATATATATATATATATATATATATATATATATATATATATATATATATATATATATATTACGTGTATCTCAACAATCATTAAACATATCTCTACTCAATACAAAGGATTACTCACCTTTTATCGACTTGGTACGTGAAATTCTCAAATACTTCGTGTACCGGGCTCCTGTCCGCTAAACTTGGTTGTAACACCACAGTCTATATCAATTCTCCAACATCCACAATCATCTCAACAACATCTAACTCAAAAGATGTAGTAATTGAAAGAGGAAAAAGGGATATAAATGGTAAATATTAACTCTATATTTACCGAAACCTCCAAATTCGCGGTTCTACTCATTCAACAGTAGAAACTCGACAATAATCACACCAACGACTCTAGAGACATCCATTAACAATCTACTAACAACGTATATAACAATATATAGCTAAATCATGAAGATATAAAACTAGGGTTTAAAACCCCCAAAACCGAGAGATACTCACGTCAACGAATTAGGAAGCAAGAACACGTTTACGGGTTTAGATCCACGCTTCTATATGCATCCCCACGAACCTCCATGTTTAATTTCACTCAAAATCGCCTTATTTTGCTCTCAAAATCGAAAAGGATGCGTTTTTCTTCGAATGAGGGTTTGCTGCCCATTTAAAGGGTCTGCAGGCGAAACCCGACCCGGGTTATGGAACACGACCCGGGTTCCTTTCGCGACTTTACTTCCGTTCCTTTAATAGGTACAACACGACCCGTGTTGGTTCTTTTTGGCATTTTTCAAACTCAAACTTCTCCCAAAATGTCCTCTAACCACACTAACACATATAACAACTTATATAATCTTAATTAAACTAAGATTAGTACATAAGAGGAATTCCAACCTCTTCTCACTCATCAAAAATCTCAAAAATCGAAGGAAATCACAAGGAACACCTTTACGCTAAGCAACTCATAGCTAGAATCACACCGAATATAAGGTAATAACTCTACTTACCTTATAAAACATCTAAATTTAAAAATGAGTCTTACAGGTGAGGTAAGGTCGATGGGTAGGGGTGGGGTAGGGTGGGTGGATGGGTTAGCGGCGGGCGGGTTAAGGGGTGGGTGGGGTGGGTGGGGTGGGTAGGGTAGAGGTGGGGTGGTGTAAGGTGGGTGGGGAAGGGTTGGGCGGGTAGGGTAGAGGTGGGATGGGTTGATGGGATGTATGTGTGTTATTTGAAATGACAAAAATTGAAAAATAAAAATTGATAAAAAAAAATATGTATATCTAAACATGTTTTCTATTTTTCCAAAAGAAAATGAAAACAGAATCGGTTTTATATAAACGAGTTTTCTAAATTCTCAATTGAAAACTGAAAATGAAAACTCATTTCATTTTTCTGAAAATGAAAAATAGAAAACGGAAAACAGTTTTCCACACCTAAACGCACCTTAAGCGTTTTATTTGTATTAATTCACATAATTAAAATGACATAAAACTAATTTCATTCGAATATCAATGGAATAAAACATTTTTGGCAAAGTAATGTGAAAAAAAAAAACAAAATAGTTTCACTTACTATTTTATGAAACAATATCTCATTTCATCAATTCCAAACAAACAACTTTAATTATATTACTCCAATCAAGTAATCCATATTATTCTTCTTTGATTCAATATAAGAAAGAAACTTATCCACACTATTAGGTTGCATAACACAAATTTATTTTGATAGAAGCTACACAATAACACTCCAAAATAAGGGAAAGAAAACCGAAAACCAAACAATATCAAATGATTCCATTTCCATTACATTGTGGGATCCTTCCATGATTGAGGCTAGTTGATGAAAGTGCAAATTCTCTTGCGCAAAGTACAAGCACTATCAGAAGAATGGTTAAATAGAAAGAAGACATGGTCCTCACCTTTATCCTCAATAACCTCAATATCTCCATTCCAACCATTTTTACCCAAAATTTCCTTATAATACCATCCCCTATCCTTCAAAATATCCTTCTCCGCAACACAAACCAGTACCCTGGAGCATCCAAGATCCGAAACTTTCGGATCCTTATCCGGGTTAATAAGCGGGTCATCCAACCCACTTGCTCCCGGGTGGGCAAATATCCACATATCGTCCATTAAAGCCTTCCATGGATGTTCACCTTCAGACCCAATTCGAAATTCTCCCCAAAAATACGGGTGTAGTAGGATTGTTCCCCGTAAATTTATACTCACTTTCGGATTTTCTGACCCGACCCGAATAGCCATCTGGTGGGCGATAGTGGCACCGGCGCTGTCGCCGACGAAGAATACATTTTGAAGATCGGCATAGTCAGTGAGCCATGGCTCGGGGCAGTTTCCAGTGACCCATTTGACTGCTTCCCAGGAATCGTCGAAGCAGATGGGGACGGGATGCTCTGGCGCCGTTCGGTAGTCAATGGAGACGATAACGACGTTAGATTCCGCTGCGACGAGGTTTAAGAAGTTATGGTAGAACGGGGAGCCGGCGCTTTCGATGATGAATCCGCCGCCGTGGAAGTAGATTAGAAGGGGGAGTTTTCCGGTGGTGGTTTTGGGAAGGTAAAGCCTAGCGGAGAGGTTGGTTTCAGGTGAGATGACGACGTCTTTGGACTGGACGCCAGAGGAAGGATCAATGCCGGCGGGAACCACATTGGTGCCGTTGAGTTTCAGGAATCGGCCATCTTTGTATACTCGAATGACTCCGGGGATTTCTTTAACGATTTGATCTGGTGATGAATCCATCTGAGAAAGTTTCGGGGAGATTGGAAGTAATGTAAATGGAACTAATTTTAGCCATGATCATAACAAGTATAAATAATCATAATGATAAGAATATAATAATGTTGGTATATGATAAAAAAAATATAAACAGGATAATAGTTGCTGAATAAATACACATCTTTAACAATTAATATATAGTGACTATACTAATAAATTAATAAACTGGTTGGAACATACCGATCTTGGTCGTTGATTGGTGCAAACTTGCATTATTACTAATCCTTCACATGCTGTTTGTGCGCACATTTTTTAAGAGCCGCGTGACATGTTGTTTTTATCAGAAATATATGATAAAAAATAGAGAGTAAATTAAAGTTTTGATTCCTATAGTCGAGACTTCTACGTAGTTTTGGTTTATGTTTTGAAAAATTGAGACGTATACCTTTATGGTTTAAAATTCATTACGGCTGGTCTTTCAGTTAGTTATCGTTAATCCTATTCCATTTGTATGTAAATATTTATCTTTTATGTTATTTTGTCATTTTATAAGCTTGAGGGGTCACTTATGTTATTTACGTGAAAAGAAGAATAAAATTCCAAATTGTTTCAGCCCCCTTATCACGCAATCCTCTGCTTCCATAATCGACACCGGCTCCCACCTCCCTCCTCTGTTGCCGATAATTCCAACGCCATCGTCTCATCATCTGTATAACTGTATAAGGATGTCGTCGAAGGTGTAAGGGATGTAAGTAGAAATAGGGTATGGTTTCTGAAATCACGGACTGTTTCAAAAATCGTGAAAAACACTTTCCAAATTTGATATTTCAACCCTATGTCTGGGTTGTCCGGGTTGCCTGAAATTCAAATTATTGAGATAATTTTTGATTAATCAAACTTTTAATCAGGCACAATTGCAAGTTCACCGTTTTTGATGGTTGAGAGAATTCTTGTTCTATTCGTAAATGCAATTCAAACGGTAAACTGATCATTTTAAACCAGAAAATCGAATCCCAGAAAAATAGAAGCGGTTAAAGGGGGCAGTTGAAACTGTTCTTCAGTGTCATCGTGACCATCAGCGTCTTATACATACTGACGCTGATGCTGATCATGATGTTGATGCTAATGTTGAATGCTTTAAGAGGCGACAACAATTAATCATCAAGACAGTGTTAATTCACCCTGACGCTGATGCTGAAATTCGTTTTTTGTTTCGAGCCTCTTGCCCAAGGACCCTGCAAGGGGCGCGCTCTTAACCCCCGCTCTTAGGTCGTACCATTATCAATTTAGTTTTATATGCGTCTGCATCCCCCGTACCTCCTAACTTGTCTTAGAACTAAAGTATGAACTCATTGATATACTTATTATTTCTATTATACTAAAATGTAACAATGACACTAAAATCTTCAACGGACACTAAAATCTTCAATAGAAGGATGCGATAACTCATAAAGGACAAAGGTTATAAACGAGCTCAGTTTTGGATACAAATTTATTGGATTGGTTCAATTTAGTTCAAGATTTGTTAGATTGTTTCACTTTTGTTTATGATCTGTTCGGACACAAAGCTTTCTAGTTTTTTATATGGATTTGATCTGAGATGATATATTAAATATTTCAGTTTCGTGTTTATGTAATTAAATTGTATTATAACCTTCAACATTGCAATAATCAAACAATCAAGAAAAGTAATCCATCTAAATCTATTTTCAACTTTCTAATATTACAACTGTTTTGAAATTATTTATTTTCAATTTTCTAATAAATGTCTTTTTTATCTAATGGTTAAACATAATATCAATAATTTACATCAATATTTTATTTTAGTATAATAATAATTATTTCATAGTTAATGACAATAAAATAATTATTTTTTGACAATATATCTATTAATATTTTGACTATGTGCGCAACGTGCGGACATTCGTCTAGTATCTTATAAAACAAGAAAAAAAATACTTACACCATATTAATTTGAAACTCATGTGGCTTTTTATTTTCTTTCTAATAATGATTATATCTTGATTAACTAATGCTAAATAAGGGTAAAAAAATTGTACCTTTAAATAAAATTATAAGTTTCAAAATTAGTTAATAACAATAACTAATATAATAAATGGTTTTAAAATAGACATATTAAGTGATATTAAAACTTTCTACAAGAATAGTCTTTTATAGTTATTTAACAATAATAACTAATAAGTAATCCTAAAGTTAATTAACAATAATAAGTAATAGTAGAATAAGTTTATCAATTACACAACGTTACATCTATCAATTATAAAATAATACTTGAACCATATTAATTTGAAATTCTCATGATTTTTCAATTTCTTTTTTAATAATGATTTTACATGAATGGTTTTTATAACTTTTTATTAATAATAAGTGATATTAAATTTAATTATTAATAACAACTAATAGTAAAATAATTTTATAAATTACACAACGTTACATTATAAATAATGAGTGATATTTTTATCAATCTTCATAATCGAAATTTAGAAAAATTGGTTAAATAAGTAAATTTTAAATTACTTAAGATAACATTAAATCGACAATCATATTTGTTTTATTAACTACTAAATCGTGAGTAGAGGACATTGAGCGATGTGACACTAATATATTGTAATAATTTTTATTTTGTAGTTATTGTGAACGATAAATTTCAATAACATATATTTATAAAACTACATAATTTTAATTAACGTGTGCGGACATTCGCCTAGTTTCACATAATCAAATCAAAACAACGTATTTCTAAGCTTTTTGTTTTGGGTTTTTAGTTCGCTATCACTATATTGATTTATTGTTCATTTATAGAGTAAAGAATATTAGGTTTGACAATCATCTATGTCAAATATTATCTCTTTTTTACTTAAACAGGTTAAAAAATCTTTCTTACATATATATATAGACCGTGTTTTCTACTTTTATAATTGTTTGGGAACTCCAAATATTGTTCGTTTTCCTTTTCAATTCATCTTTCTATATTATGAGTTTAGAGTAAACGTTGGCTATATTTTTTTTCAACGATATTTTTTGACCTACACTGCAACTTTCCATTATTTGAATATGACAACCCACTTTTAACGACTAAGCATGTTAACAAAACTAGTCAATATATCCCAAAACCACATGTGAATAATCAACTGAAAAAAAATGATCCCTCTATTGCATAAAACCGTATTTGCTGCTGTGGCGATTTAACTTTATTAACTAATGAAATTGTGATTCCACATAAGCCAACACGTTGCTGTATGTTACATCAACTGAATTCGCATTTTACTTGATATCAACTACACATATAAGCAATTTTAATTAAGAGGGTGGATTACGTTGTTTGTTTGTTGAGTAAAAGTCACAAACAGTTGTTATATGTTATACCTAGTCTTTTAAATTGTTCTTTTTGTTTCCTAGTCCTCTAGTAATGATTTGTGTGCCAATTTCGTCCATTAATAACTTGAGAGGATAATTTATTTTTCAAAATGTTTACATTTAGGTAACAATGTTTTTTTGTTCAAATTTAACCATTTAACTTGTTATACATGTTCAAAAAAATGTAATATGACCGGCTGGTGGAGGTTTTCCCGATCATATTACCTTTTTTTTTTTTTAACATATATAACAAGTAAAATGAGTAAATGTGAACAAAAAAAAACATTGTTAATTAAATGTGAACATTCTACTTTTTACTTATGAGACACACAAAATGTTCATGTTAAACTTCAAAGAACTTCAAAGAACTGTGCATGTGCATCTATTCCCCCTACTGCCTTCGCCCTTGCTCACAATGGACCACTGTGCATGTTAAACTTCAAAGAACTCCCGATAAACTTCAAAGAACTTCAAAGAACTCCCGATCGAGCATCTGTCAAGTGAAAACGCTAAAGGTTCTAAGTGTTACCAACTGTGAAAGCCTCGAAGAACTCCCGATTGATCTTGGGAAGCTGATTTTCTTACAAATTTTGAGGGTATACGCAGGTCCAAAGCTGAAAACGTTGTCATGTAGGATCAAAGCTTTTTCTGAAACTCGATTTGGCATAGGACCGTTGACCAAGGCAGCCAAAAGAAGAAGAAGACGGTAGCACCAGGTAAATAAGACCGTCTCCCTCTCTATAACCCTAATCCTCACCATCGCCGTTTTTTTCCTCACCAAGCCCTTCTCTTTTCTTTCTTTTTCTTCCACCGATCTTTCTCTATTTATCATCAACTTTCACCGGCGTACACAACGTTGTTTTTCAACCATTTCTAGCCCAAAATCTGGTTGTTGTCGATCTGATTTTTGCCAAGTCAGACCTTTTCCAGCCGAGCAGCATTACAGAATTCTCTCTTCTTGAAAAACATTATACATGTTATGTTGAGAAAATAAATTCAAGAAAACAATTATTATGACGTTTATTCCTAATTTACCCTTCTCTCTCCATTTACATTCTTGGTGATCGATTTGTTTTGATCAGATCGAAAAACCCCTCTGTATATCCCTCTCATTGCTCCTCCAATTCGTTGCTAAAATAGAGTACATCTGAGTGGAGACGTTGAAAGATCAGATGCCTGAAATAGATTTATAATGGATTTTCATGAGGAGCACTAGGATTTGAAATAAATCTCTTTCTGTTATCCAACTTTATCCAATTTGTTACTATACCACATCTGTGTTAATGATAAAGGAAGAAGAAGTGTGAGGGCGGAGAACGGGGTTCGTTGGAATGGATGTCACTGTCAGCAATTGGTTTGTCGGAGATGATACCAACAGTGGCGGGCCCAAAAAAATGGACACGAGGGGCATTAAGGAGCACCATTTTTTTAGACGAGGGACACCTATATATAAATTTTTTTTTACTCTACGGGGTAAAATTTCAGGAGGGACACGGGCACCCCTGGGTCTGGGTCTGGGTCTGGGTCTGGGTCTGGGTCTGGGTCTGGGTCTGGATACCAACGAGAGAAAAAGAAGTGTGAAGGCCTGAGGGGGGAAAAGTGAGGTGATAGGTCGTTAATGTATTCTCCAATGATGGCACATCGGTTTATTTTTCGGCAGAAATGGACTAGCACACCGGAAAACTTGATTATTATCTTTAAACGAAACAGATACCACATTTCTTCTTCATCAGTGGTATACTCATCTTCCAAATGAGTCGCATTCTCATTGAAAAAATCATTATTATCTTTAGACAAAATTACAGTTTTGGTCCCTAATGTATACCTGATTTTTCAAGTTAGGACAAACTATACCAAAATCACGGTTTTGGTCACTAAAGTTTGCAAATGGTTTCAAATCGGTCCCTGAGGCATATAAAAAGACCGAAATACCATTTCTTTTATCTTTTTGATTTTTCTTTTAATATATTATTTATTAAATCCATTTAAAAAATAAAAATACACCCCACCCCACCCTCTACGTCTCTCTCTCTCTCTCTCTCTCTCACAATTAAAAAAAGACTATTTTTTAATTAATTTTGTATTTAATTGATTTTACATTTCGCTACTTTTCCCGTTGAATTCCACTACTCCCACTAGATGTCGCCGACTTATTTCCCTCTCCGATGGGAGAGCACCGGAGACCAATGGTGGTACGCTTCCCCAATCGACTGGCCACTGCGAACGGCCACTACTACTTAGTCTGTGAGTTTCTCCGCCTCGACAGCAACCACCGAATCAAGCTTTCATCCCTCTGACGAATCTACCACCTGGTCGTCTGGGACGACGAAGAACAGTTCAAATCCAATCGCAAATAGCAATCGCCGCCTAGAGGTCGTCTGGAGGCAACCATGGCGGCAATTCCCAGTCGGCGACTGCTCACAAGAACGACACGTCTCAATCCGTCGCTGCTGTTTGGAAGGGTAAATTGGAAACTATAAAGGCGTCACGAAAATAGACCCCGCCGGTAAGATGTTCGTTTCCGACCACACGCTGTTAGTAACGCCGGAGACATCATTTTCTCTGTCTTCATCGTCCAGCAAAAGCTGTTTCTCTAGTTCTTGTAACATTTTGCATCCTATATTTTTACATTCAATCGATTTTGGAATAAATTTGGTGCCGGGTTGTATGCAATTTCTGAATGTTGTTCTCAGAGGTGATTAGTTCTTGAAATAATGAAATCGATGCCTTCACCGGAGGAATTATTGCCATTGTTATCGATACCAATTTAATTGCAGAATCCGATAATCAATTCTTCGTGCCGCTGAATTAGGTAATTACCCATTACGCCGTTAAAGTTTCCTCACCGGAGGAATTATTGTCATTGTTATCGATAACTTGATGTCGTTGCTGAAGCATTAGAATATTTTCGAATCTGAGTTTTCCGACGAAATCGTTCTTTTGAAAATGCGAAAATTTGGTTCCAGACCGGGTACTGATTCTTCTCATGGTGTTTTGTGACGCCTTTATAGTTTTCGAGCTTCACTTCCACATATGGGTCGAGGCTGCCGGTGAGGTCCATCACGATTGCTGTTTGTGTGTGCTTGTGTGGAGAGAGATAGAGAGAGAGAGAGAGAGAGAGAGACGTAGAGGGTGGGGGTGGGGTGGGGTGAGGTGTATTTTTTTTAAAATGGATTTAATAAATAATATATTAAAAGAAAAGTGAAAAAGAAAATAGAAATGGTATTTCAGTCTTTTTATATACCTCAGGGACTGATTTGAAGCAATTTGCAAACTTTGGTGACCATAACTGTGTTTTTCATGTAGTTTGTCCCAACTTGAAATTTCAAGTATACATCAAGGACCAAAAATGTAATTTTGTCTTATTTTTATTGAAAAAATCATTATTATCTTTTTTGATTATTATTTTTTTAAAAGGCAGCATGCAATAAATTAAACTTGGGTAACAGGAGTTAGCAACAAAACAGCAACAAAACAGAAACAGACAAAGTTTAACAGCAAAAAATTATTTTACATTCCAAAATTGGGTCCTTGCACCATTTTTTTCATCTTATATCGCTTCCTTTCTTGCTTCTGGATTTAATCCACGTGAATGACTGCCCTGTATTTCTGTCAACAAACCCATCCGTGTTTGCTCCTTTGCAGAGTGCATTCAAACCTCCATATTCCTTTGGGAATAGTATTTTTTTTTCCCAAGCTATCCGGTGCATCTTCCTTTTTCATTATAAGAAAGCAACTTATCGACAATATTAGGGTGCATAAGATTAATTTATTCTAATCAAACCTACACAAGAACACTCCAAAATAAGGAAAAAAACCTAAAACCAAACAATATCATATTATTCTATTACTTCATGGGAGATTTGTCGTTACATGATCAATGACTTAAGGCTAGTTATTAACGTGATTGATGAAAGTACAAATTCTCTTACGCAAAGTACAAGCACTAACAGTAGAAGGGTAAAATACGAAAAACACATGGTCCTCCCCTTTATCTTCAATAACCTCAATATCTCCATTCCACCCCTTTTTACCCAAAACATCCTTATAATACCATCCCCTATCCTTCCCAATATCTTTCTCGGCAACACAAACAAGTACCCTGGAGCATCCAAGATCCGACAATTTCGGATCCATAGCAGGGTTAATAATCGGGTCATCTAACCCACTTGTTCCCGGGTAGGCAAAGATCCACATATCGCCCAGTAATGTCTTTCTCGGGTCTTCACTTTCCGACCCGATTCGATCTTCCCCCCAAAAATACGGATGAAGCAGGATAAGACCCTGTAGATTTATACCCACTCTCGGATTTTCCGACCCGACCCTGATTGCCATCTGGTTGGCGATGGTGGCACCGGCGCTGTCGCCGGCGAAGAATACATTTTGAAGATCCGCATAGTCGTTAAGCCATGGCTCCGGGCAGTTTCCGTTGACTTGTTGCGGGACCCATTTGATTGCTTCCCAGGAATCTTCGAAGCAGGTGGGGAGGGGATGCTCCGGTGCTGTTCGGTAGTCAACGGAAACTATGACTACGTTGGATTCGGCTGCGATGAGGTTCAGGAAGGCATGGTAGTGAGGGGAGGCGGCGGTGTTGATGATGAATCCACCGCCGTGGAAGTAGATTAGCAGGGGAAGTTTTTTGGTGGTGGTTTTGGGAAGGTAAAGCCTAGCGGAGAGGTTGGATTCAGGGGAGATGACGACGTCTTTGGATTGGACGCCGGAGGAGGGGTCAACGCCGGCGGGAACGACGTCTGTGCCGGCGAGTTTCTGGAACCGGCCATCTTCGTATACTCGGATGACTCCGGGAATTTCTTTAACGATTTGATCAGGTGATGAATGCATCTCTAGAAAAATTGGGGAGAATAGTAGTAATGTAAAAGTGGGGATACGTCTTCTGAAATATTATTATCCGATAAAATACAAAAATATAATATTAGTAAGGATAATTTGTCTTTTTGTTTAAACCAAGACCAAATATTAATAAGGATAATTTGTCTTTATCGTTAGACTAAGATCATTATGCTATTAGGGATGGGGACAATCCAATACAGACGTTACATCAATGTCATGTCAGCAGGACAACCCAAAAACGCATCTAAGAAAGTGCGGGTATGTCGGAAATGCACACGGTGCGTTCTGCCGCATCATCTCCGGGGACACGGTGAACCACCCCCCCCCCTGCGTTCCCGATCACGTGCGTTCCTTGGCCGTCGAGTGTGGGACGCGTGAGGATGGAGAAAACGGTCACATGACCGTTGGAATTAGCCGTTGGGCAAAAAAAATCAATTAAATACCAAAAATATTTGCAGTTTACCATTATAAATATCTTTCAATCTCACATTATTTTTACACGCAATTCTCCTAAACCTCTTTGTATATACTACATCCACACTATATTTATACAGTATATTTACACAAAATTGAAAATGATCCAAACACACCACCCCCAAACTAAAATCCCGGCGATAACTCTTTTCGTCTAAACACAAACCCATAACGATTCAACGAATATAATCTAAATTATTCGTTGAATTGTACCTTCATGAGCCTACGTACGGGTTCACCACCACCAAACCAATATCTATACCGACCATCACCTTATAAATACCCACTATTTCTACAACCATCACAACTCATTCCATCATCACCACCCATGCAGTCACCACCAATACCATCACCACCACCAGAAGCTTCTCCCGACGAGATTGTGATGGAAACTCAAGCACTCGAGGCGTCGCGGAAGAAAAAATCTTCCTAAAACAAAACGAGGAACACCCAAGATAAACTCGTTCCTTGGACACAAGATGATGAAGTTCCTTGGTGAAGGCTTGCATTGCTATTTTCGGTTATTCCGTGAAAGGAAATGACGGAGAGCTTACAAGGGAGTGGATTTTGGCTCATTACCATGAAACTATGGGTCGTGGAGCTTACCAGAATAATGACTGGTCATCGGTAAATGGAGGAAATCCGCCAAGTTTGTAGCAAGTTTAACGGGATCTACAACAACTTGGAAACCTTCACCAAAGCGGCGAAAACCAATTCAACACTTTCAACACCGCTTTGGATCAATATACTCGAGAGGTCGGCAAACCTTTTGGGCATTTTGAAAGCTTAGGAGGTTATGAGAAATAGTCCAAAATGGGTGCTTGTTCTATCCATGGCGTTAGATTCCGCTTCATGATTTAAACGTGCTAGGGTCTCGGAATCGTAGGAATACGTTTTCGACGCTCGAGACCCGATTGACCTCGAGGACGACGATGTTCCATCGGAAGATCCATCCCCCCGCCCGATCGGTCGCGACCGAGCGAAACGAGCCGATTCCTTGTCCTCATCCAAAGAAAAAGTTGGGGGACAAAGTCAATGCTTTGGTCGAACAATTTAACCGCTTCAACGACATTCAACAAGCACGGTTGGAGATATGGCGCGAGAAGCACGTCTACCACGATTATCAAGTTTTACGCTAATGGGGTGAGAGATTTCCCGGACGGGACTTCGAGGCACTCAAGGCGATGAAAGAAAAAATTAGGAAAAATATTTAGATGATTAGTTTGTTTTATTTTATTTTATGAAATGTTTTTAATCTTTTTTATTTTAATGTTTTTTTAATTTAATGTAATGTTTTTTATTTTAATTTTAATATTTTGTTTTTAAATTACTTTTTTGATTTTAATTAAAAAAACGTAAATAAAAAAATGTGACGGTGAAAATTAGAAACGGTCCTAGAATATCTTGCATTTCCTGGGATGTGTATTGAGATTGTCCTGGTGACGTGTCGCTGATGTGGTAGCTGTCTTGAGATGTCCCCATATCCCATAGTCTTAACAGTCTCGGGACTCCTTTTAATTTCCATGTCATCACTAAATTTATGTTTTTTGTAATTAAAATAAAACATTAAATTAAATTAAATTAAATGTTAAATTAATTAAAATAAAACATTACATTAAAAATAAAAATTACATTAAAAAAAACAATTTAAAAAACCTAATTATTGTCATCGGTTTCATTGTCGTATTGATTATCATTGACATGCTCGGTCAAATCGTGTCGAAGATTGACATTTTTTTCATCATTGCGTAATTCTAGTAATTTCGCAAAATATGGTTCGCTACCGGGTACAAATTGTTGAGGCGGGTATAGCCTAATGATTCAGTGTCAACTAATGTCGTCATAGAGTCTCAAGATACAACTTTTAATGAGCTATTTTTTCATCAATACAAAGGTCTAAGGACCTAATTCCAAGCACTATTGAAGTTCAAAATAAAAGAATTTTGGATGATGTTTTTTACGCAGTTGGTTTGTAAAAGAAAAAGAGATCGAATCACTTAAGATTTTGGTCCCGGTTTCCAAGCGTACCTGGTGTAAGGTTCAAGGGACGAAGTGGGGTTACAATATTCTTATTATTACCATGTTGAGGGTGATATAAAGACCTTTAAAGAGGCTACCAAGTCTTGAGATGTTTTTTTAGGAAAGAGGTGATTGATGATTAATATCATCAATTTAAGAGAATAATACTTGGGTTTTGTCAAAGTTACCATCTCCAAACCTTTTGGTTGCAAATGGATCTTCATAAATAAGATGAAGGTAGATGGAACTATTGATAAGTTCACAACTTTCTTGGTTATTCAAGGGTTTAGACAAAAACCTTGTATTGATTATTTTGACATGGACCAGCAATACGTATATCCACGGGTCGATTATTGATCCCTTTGGCGGTTATTCATAATATAATCATTCATCAAATGGATGTCAAAATATCTTTTTTGAATAGTGAGCTTGATAAGGAGGTTTACATAAGACAACTCGAAGGTTTTGGTATGCCCGGAAAAGAACGTAGAGTGTGTAAATTTGTGAAATCTTTATACGGGTCGAAATAAGCTCCTAAACAATGACATTAAAACTTTGATAAGGTTATGTTGACAAGCGCTTTTAGTTGGAACCAATTGTACACATGTGTTTATATTCAGTTTGATTATTCTGATGTCAATGTGATTATTTCAATGTCAATGTGATTATTTGGCTTTATGTTGATGAAGAAAAGGAGTTGTTATCGTCAAATTATTCCATGAAGGACACTAGGGAGGCTAATGTAATCCTTAGTATTAGGATTAAACGGTTAAACAATAAAATTGCTTTGACGTAATCACACTATGTTGAGAAAATTCTCAAAATGGTCAATTATAGTGATTTTCCCTCGTGTGTACTCTCATGGATCCTAGCATGAAGTACATACCAAATAAAGTCAAATACTCTCAATATATAAATTACTTGATGTATGCCAAGATAAGCACATGACCTAATATTGTCTATGCAGTTGGGAGGTTGACTCGGTATACTAGTAATCTGAGACTCAACATTGGTAAGCAATCCAGATAGTATTCAAGTATTTAAAAGGACCCATGGATTATGATTACTATTATATTGGGTATCCTTCAGTGTTAGAAAGATATTCAAATGCAAGTTGGATATCTAAGATAGAGGGTCATTCTTTTATGAGTAGTTTGGTATTCTTGCTTGAGGGACTTGTTAATTTTATAGGCATTTAAGAATAAAACTAGCATTACAAACTCAACTATGAAATTTGAATTTTTTGTGTTAGTTGATGTCGGTAAAGAGGTGAAGTGGCTAAGGGTTTTAGTTTATGAGATTTCTTTGTGCTCAAAGCTGATTACACCTATTTATTCTTTATGACAGTGCTGCCACTCTGGCTATGACTTATAACCAAGTGTACAACGGGAAGTCTAGACATTTAGGTGTTAGACATAGGATGATTAGACAATTAGTCATGAAAGGTGTAATTCCGGGGGAGTTTATAAGGGCACAAAAAAATTTTAGCGGACTATTTGGCAAATGGTTTGGCCCATGACTTAGTACACAAGTTAGGAATATGATTGAAGTCAATCTAAATCCTTAATTGTGAGACACCTAATTCCCCTCTAATATGACGTTAAAGGTTGAATACAATGAGGAAAACTCACACTTAAGGATTGGAACACACATAGTAAATTATCCTAGGTTAGTGTGTTCGGACCTGTAGTAGGAACGGTTGAATTTACATTCTTAATAAATCATTTGGTGATTTTGGTGTCACCAAACCATTTTAGTATAAAGAGATTTACAAGATTACTACTGGATTTCAAAATCTCGATTTTATACAAGTTAGGAGGTACGAAGTTCACATGACTTGTATAAAACGAGTTTGTTTTCAGTACAACCAAACTGGTGGGGGTCGAGAGGGTTGCGCCTTATAGCAACGTCCAAGAGGAAGTGCCTCGACCTAAAAATGGATTTTATTAAAGGAAATGTTATATACATTTTGTGATATATTACATTGGTATATTTCCTTTTGAGATTAATCATTCTATAGCATCTTGAAATCCCCAATTGTAAATATATGAGAAATAATGAATATTTAAACTCATTAATGGTCAATTATTGTTGAATTAATTGATTGATTATTGATATATAGAAGAATTTTCATCCATATAAAACATTCGGCTCATGATTTAGTGCCTTGATTGGAAGTTGTTTTTTGTAAGATTATCCTAATAATTTGAATTTCATGATACTCAAACATAAGATAGAAATATTAAATTCGGAAAATGGTTACACGACCCTATAAACAATCCAAACAATCGGTCGATTACAGAAAACCGACCATGTTTGCCCCAAACCCTAATAGTTTGTCTCAGCTCGGCAAAGGTGGGCAAGGCTAATAGACCGAAGTGGTTGAGGCTAGAGCTCGGCACCCATGACACCATTCCCTCCGGCCTTATTAACTTGATTAATAAAGGTATAGATTCTCTTGCGCAAAGCATGGGAATTATGACTAGAAGTATTGAAGAGAAAGAACACATGATCCTCTTGCTTTGTCTCCATCATCTCCAATTTCCCTGGCCATCCACTTTTATCCATCAATTCCTTGTAATACAAACCCCTGTCCTTAAAATTATCCTTCTCCGCAACACATAAAAGAATCTTGGAGCAGCCCAAACCCGAAAGATCCGGGTTCTTTTCCGGGTTAAACAACGGGTCATCCAACCCACTCCTTGAAGCATTTGCCAAGTTCCAGAATTGATCGGTATATGCTTTTAAATGCTTATGTTTCCCAAGTTCTGATCCAATCGGTTCATTTCCTCCAAAATATGGGTGAAGAAGAATGATACCATCTAGTTTTATTGCATGGATCGGTTCTGACCCGGCCCGGATTGCCATGTTATGGGCGATATTCGCTCCGGCACTATCTCCGGCAAGAAACACCTTCTGACAATCACCATAGTCATTTAACCATGGCTCTGGACCACCCGCATTACTATGGGTAGCCACCCACTTGATCGCTTCCCACGAGTCGTTGTATCCAGTGGGAATAGGATGCTCCGGGCCAAGCCTGTAGTCAACGGAGACGATTATTACATTAGACTCCGCCGTGATAAGGTTAAGTGTAGGGTGATAGGTCGGAGATTTAGCGGATTCGACTACGAAACCACCGCCATGGTAGTATACAAGAATAGGCAGTTTCCAATCCGGGGTTATGGTTTTAGGAATGTAAAGTCTTGCTGACAGGTTGGTTTCCGGTGAGATAACGACGTCTTTTGACTGGACTCCGGTTGAGGGATCGATTCCGGTGGGCATAGTCTTATTGCCCACAAATCTTTCACATCGGCCATCTTTGTGTACTTGTAGAAAACCATGGATTTGTAGGAGAAACTCATCGGATGTTATTATACTTCCCGATCCGAAAACAGAAGACATATTTCGATGATCGTTGGACGGTTGGAGAAGATTTTCGATGTGGCGGGTATTTATGAATGCGTTAAGCATGTAGATGAAAACGACAGTGTAACGAAAGCATGGGCATTTTGAGAATGTTTCGAGAAGGCCCTTTGATTTTGAGCTTGTTGCACTTGAACCCCTGGCACTATAAAAGTTTTGATATCGAACACAAATGAATCAACTAGAATGTTTAAATTTTGAGAAATTAATCTACCATGTAGCGTGAAGAACACACCGTATGAATAAAACTTTAGTAAAAATAGTATAACTGATTTATATTTAAAGAGCAAAATTTACTTCATAAATTATCTATTAGAGTATATAATCAAAAAGAACTTAGGATGGTTTTAGTTAAGTCTTGCATGGAAAAGGGTATGTTGTTGTAACACGATATGTTAAGCTTGAATTTCAATTCAACGACGGGCTCGTTTTCCACATTCTATAATTTTCAAGTGAAGCGATTTTTTCTAGAATAAAACACATATTTCAAGAATATCTAGATGATAGTTATGTATTTGTGAAACGGTAAATTGTATTTTCTGAACGGCACATGCCGAATTTGACCTTGGGACGGGGCTAACTCGTAAAATACTAGCAATCTTTTGAGTCTGATATTCATTTTTTTTTTCTTGAAAAAAAATATATATACTTCAACCTTTAAGGCCACCCGGTGTGGGTTTTTACGAGTTCTCACTTTTTCCCAGTCACGTCAGCGTCCAATTAACACCCTCACTCCTCCACTCATCTTTGGAAATGGTCACCCCTCACTTCCTTCACATTTGGTACAACTGATTATGCACATTCTACAAGCAATTAAACTATCAGTGCATTTCGTCGCGCGCTGCCGAGACGTTGTGCGAGCAAAAAAGTGAGAGGTACTCTTGGTAAGGGGCGGTGTTCACTGCGAGAAAAGTGCAAGCTCGCACGTCTTCTCGCACCCATACCGGACAGCCTAAGCTCTCGTGACAAATGCAGTTGTGTTTTCGTGTATGTACTTTCGAATTACTTTTTGCATCCTAATATTGATTATTTATTGTCTTATATTGCTTTTTGATGTGCTATATTCTTTTTCTTTTTTGAACAGCAAAAATTTAAATTTATAATAAAAAAACAAAAACCATCAGGAAAGGTGGCTAATACAAAGGTTTTTTTTTTTTTTTTTTTTTTTAGAACAGCAGAGAATATATTAAACACAAAAAACGCAGCTAGCAAGAAGCTAGACAAAAGTACAACGAAACAATTACATAACAGAAATTGCTAAATTGGGATCTAAAAGCCAAGCATCCCATCTAAGACACATCTTTTTGCAACGACTCCTAATCCACAAGAACGAGTAATAAACAACATTATCCCAGCACATGCACTTCTTAGGCTTTTCAGAAGAGAAAATAGAAGCATTCCTGAAGTTCCACACACACCACCAAACTGTCATAAAAACCACTTGAAGACAATTTTTCGTATGTTTCAACATGCAAAGATTGTCAAACCAAAAAGACCAATCTGCATGATTCGCAAAAAAAGGAATATTTATCCCCCACCACTTAGCTACACCCGTAACAAGATATGTCACAAAAGAGCATCCAAAGAATAGATGGTCATTCGATTCACCACCTTTATCACATACAACACAAGCAATGGACTGGATGGATATCAAAACCTCTTTTCGCCAAATTCCATCTAATAGGAAGCCCATTAACCGCTATCTTCCAAGCTAGCACATTCACCTTCATCGGAGCAAGAGAACACCATTTAACCACCGAAACCCCACTCGGAAGACATACCTCATCAATAGCTTCCCTAGCCGACGCCACCGAAAAACATCCCGACCCCTCCTTCGTCCACCTCCATCTATCTTGCGAATTACTAAGCACCACTTGGTTTACAACATCTATGAGCTCACACCATTGTAAAGCCTCAACACCCCCCCTAGGAAGTCTCCGAAAAGTGGTAACCCATCCTTCTTGCGCTAACTTTTCGCACACCGTAACCTCCTTGCAATCTTCCAAAGCAAAAATTCTGTTGAATCTAAGTTGAAAAGGAACATCCCCACACCAAACATCCGTCCAAAACTTAGTATGGTTACCATTACCCACCCTAATAGCACAGTATTGAAAGAGATCAACTCCTTTTTTCCTCAAATCTTCAACCGCACAAATTAAGTATTTCCAAATCGAATTATGCGTTGACCTAGGCAAATTAACTCCAATTCTAGGACCATGAATCGCAGAAATTACCTTGGCCCACAAAGAGTCTGGTTCAGTCAAGAAACGCCATATCCATTTAAAAAGAAGAGCTCGATTCAAAGCAAACAAACTATTAACACCCAAACCACCGTGAGATCTTGAAGCCAGCACTTTATTCCAAGCAACCCATGACATTTTCTTCTCATTTACATCCGCCCCAATAAAGAATTTGTTTCTAATCGCCTCTATCTTCTTTAAGATACCATCAGGCACCTTAAAAACAGACATGAAAAATGTAGGAATAGCGCCCAGGACCGACTTAATTAAAGTAAGTCGACCCCCAACAGATAAGGTTCTAAGTTTCCACTTTGAGAGTTTAGAATCAACCTTATCAACCACCTTTTTCCATGAGGTCAAACGAGTCATATTACCTCCCACCAATAGACCAAGATAGTCCAACGGTAATTTAATCGGCTCACATCCTGTACTAGTCGCCATATGTTGCACCTCCTCAAACGTAACACCCAGCCCCAAAAGTTTACTCTTCTGCAGATTTATAGAAAGACCCGACACAAGATGGAAAACATGCAGAAGAGAGACTACCGAATCCACATTTTCCTTATCCCATGACCCAATAAAGATAGCATCATCTGCATAGAAAAGATGAGAAATAGAAATTTGATTTGACCTGCCAAACGTGAAGCCACACATCAATCCTCTCTCTATAACTCGTTCCACCATAATATGAAGACTCTCCATCACCAAAATAAAAAGAAACGGAGATAAAGGATCTCCCTGTCTGAGACCTCTGGCGATTTGAAACTGATCCGTAGGGGAACCATTAACTAACACCGAAGAAGTGGCAGAGTGCAAACAACTAGAAATCCAACCTCGCCACCGCTCACCAAAACCAAGTTGCAACATAACTTCAATTAAATGATCCCACCGCACCGAATCATACGCCTTTTGAAAATCAACCTTAAACACAAAAGCTTTCTCCCTTTTATACTTACACCATGACGTCAACTCATTAAGAATGAACGGACCATCCAAAATCTGCCTACCTTTAATAAAAGCAGACTGCTCTTTACTAACAATACCATCAATCACAGTTGCTAACCTATTAGCTAAAAGTTTGCCAATAATTTTATATTGGCAACCAATCAAGCTAATAGGTCTATAATCTTTAACAAAGGCTAATACAAAGGTTTTAAAGTTAAAAATAAACCAAAACCAGAGATTAATACATTACATAGATCAATCCAAAATATTAATTAAGGAAACCAATTATACTAGGTTCAAGTATACTTTGGGTAGAGTATGAGCGCATAAATTCCAAAAAAAAAATGTAATGGATGACAATGTGCTTTAGGATCATTACGGAGCAATGTGCTTTAGGATCATTACGGAGCAATGCAATATGCTAAATTCCACGAGTAACAAATTTAAAATAACAACCATGACTTCGTATCGCCAACAATATATAGCCGTAAATTTACCATAGTTATTAATATCAGCAGCAACATCACTATATTGGTCATCAGCCATCATGTAGTAAGGTCATACGGAGTAGGATGCGACGAGCTGCGAGCTCCCGGGAAACACCGCCCCCCCTAGCGACGAGCCTGCATTTTCGAACTCGCGTTAGCTTGTGACATCGCGCGACGAGGGAGATGAGTGTTTGGAAAGTAGCGTTGGCAACGGATATATATATATATATATATATATATATATATATATATATATATATATATATATATATATATATATATATATATATATATATATATATATATATATATATATATATATATATATATATATATATATATATATATATATATATATATATATATAGAGTAAAGTTCAATTGAGAACCTAAAAAAGCCTAGGAACCTAAGAACCCATTTTATGAACTTTTTTTCTACACAATATTTTTAAAAAAAATATATACCAAAATTTTTGTTATGATTCATCTAGAAGATATCAAAAAAAAAATTTCAAAAAAAATCATTTTTTTAATTTTTTTTTCATATGGGTTTAGGGTTTAGGGTTTAGGTTTAGGGTTTAGGTATAGGGTTTAGGGTTTAAGGTTTAGGGTTTAGGGTTTAGGGTTTAGGGTTTAGTTTTAGGGTTTAGGGTTTAGGTTTAGGGTTTAGAAATCTCTTAGACACTTTAAATAAAAAAATTGGATGCAAAAAAATCATTTTTTTTATTTTTTTTCATATGGGTTTAGGGTTTAGGGTTTAGGTTTAGTGTTTAGGGTTTATGGTTTAGGGTTTAGGGTTTAGGGTTTAGAAATCTCTTAGACGCTTTAAATAAAAAAATTGGATGCAATTTTTTTTAAGAAATATTGTGTAGAAAAAAAGTTCCTAGGTTCCTAGGTTTTTTTAGGTTCTCTCATGATCTCGACCCTATATATATATATATATATATATATATATATATATATATATATATATATATATATATATATATATATATATATATATATATATATATATATATATATATATATATATATATATATATATATATATATATATATATATATATATATATATATATATATATATATATATATATAGGGAAAGGTTCAAATGAGAATCACTAAAAGGTTGAGAACCACTAATTCACAGTTTAATAAAAAATTTACGTTATAGTATTCACAGTTTAATAACTATAAATTTTATTATATTGTGAATATTGTAAAACGTATTAAAAAATAAGGAAATTTATTAAGTTTGATGTATTTTCACATAATAAACAAGTGTGAAAAAACAACAAAACGAAAAAAACATAATTCTTAATATGTGAATATCGGTTCTCACGGTTCTTAACCTTTTAGTGGTTCTCATTTGAACCTATTCCTCTCTCTCTCTCTCTCTCTCTCTATATATATATATATATATATATATATATATATATATATATATATATATATATATATATATATATATATATATATATATATATATATATATATATATATATATATATACTCTATGAGAGCCCACTCCTGAGGGCCTAACAAGACGAAAAACCACCAATTAAACCCAAAATTCGCCATGAGGTAAAACTATATTGGCCATCAACCATCATGTAGCACAAAACATCTCTATTTCTGTTGTACTTGCTGTTTTTTCTTTTACAATTACATTTGTTTGTAATTACTTTTATTATTATTAGAATATTAGTATTATATTTATTGTTATTGTAGTTATCATTATTATTATTGTTGTTGTTGTTGTTACAAAAAGATTAATGATATTATTTACCTAAATAATAGTAATAAAGTATAAGTTTGTATTTGTTAATTATCAAAAAGATCAACTCTTTGAATATTACAAATATTGTATAGTAAATTTGTTGGAATATAAACATTTTGTTGAACAGTATATCCTTCTTGACAGCCACGAATATCATTATCTTTCATTTCCGGCGAAACTTAACCTTAGCCATCGATGCAGGAGGCGAGTCAAACCCACCAAAAAGTACCCTTCATCCGGTCTATACTTTGACAAATATCAAAGACAAGGTTCGTGTTTTGGATGGCACCAAAGTCACATATTCGTCAAGGGTAAATCTAGTCCAGTTACAAGTGCCCATCTAGAGTTCTAGAGATACAGGTGGTAATCTAGAGGAATCAATATTATGTTTCTTTTGTGGTTCATAAAAATGTTTAAAATTGAGATTTGTTTTCAAATTTTATAATTTTTGGTTAAAATGTTTGTGGGTATTGTTTCGGCAATGTTATGCTTCCAAGTTTCAGTTAAACACACTTTTGGAGGTGGGTTCTGAGCATCCATTTTAGCCATATTTTGTAATTTATAATGTACTTTGATTTGATTGTTTTTTTTTATTTATGCAGTATGCCTTAAGATGAAGCAAAAATGTATACTGCAAATGAATTGTAAGTTAACATTTAGAATTTTGTCCATGTTGATAAAATATAACCAAAAGTGACCCATTTTGTGAAACATTGGGTTCTTTAAGAACCAAAATTGTCCCATTTAGAGTTCTTGACACATTGACATTCTACTTTCTCCTTTTGACTTCAGGTTCTTTAATGGAATGGTGGATTATAGTGTTGCTGAGCAGTGGGAACTGACATCGCAACGATCGTCATGTGGTCAAAAATAAGAAAACCTAACACACACACTTAGCACAGTGGAAGTCAGGGTCGATCCGCAGGAGTTACGTGGTCAAGTCAGGTGATAGATTACCAACTATAGTGTCACGCTATAGTCAGAGGACTTAGTTCCTACACTTTTGACTACTGATCCTAGAAACATAAACCAAACAATCTCAAGACAAGCATAGACTAAGCTAAGCTTCAACTCAAACCTAGTTACTTTCTGAAATCAGAAGTACATCTCTGCTTTAGAAGCAAACAAAGGCATCCAAAGAAATAAACAACCACAAGGCATAAACTGAACCAATAACTGAAAATCTAAATGACAGTCAGTGGCTAGAGTTCAAACCTAAAAGCTAACCTAGTTGGCTACTGAAATCAGCAAGGGAAAACAGTCTCAACAAGGTCATAAACACATCCAAACTTCAAACAAACAAACACAATCCAATGTCAAGCATCAAACACCGAAAAACCAATATTACTTGTAACAAAATGATTATTATAAACCCAAAACAGGTTCCAATCATCCAATACAGTAACAAGAACTGAAAAACAATAACTAAAATGCTCAAGGTCAGTGGTTGTCACTCCCACAAACCCTAGCCACTAATGTTACTACTAAACTTAAAAGAAATTAAACAAAAAAAAAACCTGAAATACCAAAAGGTAGTTGCTGGAAACGAGTTCTTGGAGTCAAAGAGCCTCTACGGTCGATTTTTCACCAGGGTTTTGCTCGGGTTTTCGGCTGAAAACACCTCTATTTATAGTTGCAAATTTTACGCAACCGCGCCACGCATTTATGGTTTCCACGGCGCGCGTAGGGTTTTATCCCCGTTCCTTCGGACTTTGAATTTTGTTCCACCGCCTTGTATCCGCGTCGTGCCTTCTTGATTCCTGCGGCGCGCATACGTATTTTCCTGATTTTTCCTTCTTCTCCAAATTTCCTCCAATTTGTACACTTTTGGTCCCTGTTTTCATTCTTTTCTTCCAAACAAGTACTGGCATGAAAAATGAGAATACCACGATATATATGATATAATTTCACTAAGAATAGGGCTCAATAACAAGTAAAATATGTAATATCACTAGGCGTTGTCAGGAACCTTACATATGAAATCATTTATCCTTTTGACTTCATGAAGAAATAACTTGTATTTACTCACCTAGAACATGTGATTCATAAGCTCTTTTGTGTATGTAAGCAAGTAATAGCAATCAAATCTTATTGATTTGCTAATTACAACATTCCACTTTCTTGTAATAATATGATAATTGATGATATTTGTATTAATGATATTTTATTTCATGTTATGAGACATTAGATTTAATGTGTGATTTAATTTTACTACTAGTTAATCTAATATATATATATATATATATATATATATATATATATATATATATATATATATATATATATATCTATACTATACTATAAACCATATATAATTTACAACACTTTAATGCATAAATGTCTTAATTTTTAAGATAGTACAAACTTTAATACATAAAATACAGATTTTAATACATATTGTACTACAAACCTATGCATCCAATTTGCCTCATGTCCCACGTCCAAAGACCAAATCCCCTTTACCATTTTCATTTCAAAATTCAAACTAAAAGCCTTTACCTTTCAATATTCAAACTAAAAGCCTTTACAAATCACAAGTTTTTGACAATGATCATTAATTCAAAAAATTGACTCCCTCCAAAATCGCACTATAAATCAACAGGTCCTCCACACAATTCTTTACACCAATTTTCTCCTGTTCCAAAATTTGTTTATATATGTCTGTTTCTGCTTTATATTTTCTTCAAGCCGTGTTTTTGAATAATGGCTATTTAGTTTCTACAGACAGACACAAACATTAGGATAATTGTCTTTTTACAAGCTGATTATATAAATGTTAGTGTTATGGAGATACTAAACTTTGTAGTTTTTGTTGTTTGCAGGTATGAATCAATTTACAGAATGAAAATACAAGTCATAAATCAGGAAGTGACATACATACTTCTTTACTCCAATTGTTTTGCTCTCCAATAACATGTGTTTAGATCTGATAGTTTGTTTATATTTCACCACAATACAAAGGTAGTAGTTTACTGAATCTTAAGATTTTCATGTCAAAATAGAAAAATATACAGATCTTTCAATGCCAATAACATCTTGCTTTTCTAAAATCTCAATTCAATTTTTGAACAAAAACACAATTTTTATGATAGACATATTTTTACAGGCCTTTTATAGAACAAGAGTTGTAATGGTCTTTTGGATAAAAGCTAATTCCTTTGAAACCCATTGCATTTAACTGAAGAGAATAAAAACCCGAACATTTTGAAACTGTTGGTTCTTATACGATATGTAACAATGGAGGACTTTGTATTTGACAAATACATTGTAAATAAAAACAAAAATTAAATATAAACATAAATGATAACTAATAGCCTCAGTAAGATCAACTATGTATTTACCTAAATCTGAAACATGTAGTCGATCGGATCTGCAGCCCGAAACCAAAATCCGATGAAAACCAAAATCAAAACCCGATGGAAACCAAAAACAACACGAGTATTTACCAAAACCATTGTAGTCGGTCGGATCTGCAGCCCGAAACCAAAATCCGATGGAAACCAAAGTCAAAACCCGATGGAAACCAAAATCAACACAGGTATTTACCAAAACCATAATCCGATGGAAACCAAAATCAAAACAGAAAACGAGAACTTAGGTGGAAAGGGATCGGTGGTGAGGTATACATCTGATTCCCGTCGCACACGACCACTTCACAGCCCTTCATCGCCGCTCACGGCTGATTCCCGTCGCACACGACCACCGCCGCACCGGTAGCGGCACTTTTGATGGCCGGGTTTGCATTTTCTGTTGATGCCAACCCCCACAACACCCTTCGGCATCTAAGGGTGGGGGAAATAGATCGAGAGAAAAAGAGGGAGACAGAGATCGAGAGATAAAGAGAACAGAGACGGTGAGATGTGAGTGGCGGCGGTAGTATAGCTGTTGTAACAGAAAAATAGAGACAGAGGGAGAAAGAGATCGAGAGAGAAAGAGTTCGAGAGATCGGTATATGCGTTTTGTTGATAGAGACGGGGAGATGAGGGTGGCGGTGGTGGTTTACATTATGCGGCACAAAACATAGATAGGGAGACGAGAGTGACTCCGGTGGTGTAGTTTCCGGCTGTCTACCTCCGGCGGTGTTGATGTTCTGGTGGTAGAAAACATAGACAGGTAGATGCGTTTTGTTGAGAGAGAAATCCACAATGAGTGCATACGAAAATGAATCATTTTAGGGTTTTTGGTGTTATATATGATGCATTTAGGGTTATAGCATTTGGGCTTTGAGATATTATATTGGGTTTGACCGATTTTTTAAATCGGGCTACCATCAGATATTATATTGTGTTCATATATTTTCATATATAAAAGAAAACTTTGTTTTGTTTTTAAATCGGGCTACCATAAGAGACCATGTGAAATAGTATAGCAAATAGCAAAAAGTTTATAGCCATAGGTTGCTTTCGGTGGTGTATTTGATTTTAAATTATTTATATCATCTTTTTTAAAGGGACTTTTGACTAACTTGGATCGTAAAATGTTCAATTGGTTATCATAAAAAAATTCAAGAAAGAAAGGAAATAGACTTTAGGGTGCCGTTTGAGTTCTTTTGTCCATATTGATGATTATCCAACGAAATGAATAGTTATAACAAATGCAACTGCACCATTAAATTATATAAATTTTATTTTCAAAATTTATGTATTTCATACAATAAACAATACTATTTGTTTATAATTCTTATATATTTTATATGGAGTATGATTTTAAAACTTTTATTAACTAAAACACAAGTCTTTTCTTTATTTAAAAGGCATAGAGCATATTATTAATATTTGCTTAAAAATTCGTACGATTTCATCGATTCCAAGCTAGAATAGGGATTTCACATTTACATTTCTTGATCAAACGTCCCCACAAATAAGGACCGAAATTGCAAGCGAAACCTTTACAGGAGCAATCGTAACTTTAATTTACTTCTAAATCTTATTACCCAACTTTTTTAGTATTACCATTTTGCCCTTGGACTAAAACTGAAAAAGCAGTACCACAGGGACCAAATTTGTTATTTTCTCTTTATTTATTTAACGTGTATCTGTTAAGTTCATGTAAAATTGTCATTTTGCCTTTATTTAAGTATTTTCAATTAAATTTATTGTTGATTATAAATATGATTTTAGATGGTTCAAGCAACTATTATACTGGAGGACATGATGAAAACAGAGTACTTGAGAAAGGAATGGAGGTATTGGTCATCAACTTCAACTGCTGCTAGAATCCGTAATGTTTCTGCTCTTGCTCTATAAAATTACGCACTTGATGCCTCCGTATTCTATGAGAAGCCGCCGCCTGTGGACCTTCCGGAATCCGTGATTCCGGTGAAATGGTTGCTACAAAATGGGATAATGAGATAATCTTAAAGCAAAATGGTATGTATGACTTATTGTTTGATTGATAGTGTCATAGGGTAAAATGGTAAATGGTGCATTGTTGCAGGAATCTTCTAATTCAGATAGTAAATGGTGCATTGTCGCAGGAATCTTCTAATGCGTTGTACTTTCATTTTTTTTCTCATTAGCACATTGTACTTTGAAATCTCAATTATATCAATGAAAATTGCTTTGTAGTTGAATGATGTCCCTATAATTGGTGATTACTTATTTTTTCATTTTGTTTCCAACAATCTTGTAATGGATTACTTATTTGTAAAAATTGTGATTTCTTAAAAGCATTACAACTGTAAAAAATTAACATTATATCAAAAACTATCAATTTTGTAACTCTTTAATTTCATTTGTTCCCTGTTGTCGCAGTTTATATTAAAATTTAGGGATAAATATAGAAAAACCCGTTCAATTATAAAGTATATTCAGAAAACCCCTTAAATTATCTTGTTGTTAAAAAAAACCCATCTATTATTTTTTTAGCTATTATTTTAAACCAAATCATAGGCTTTTACTCTAAATCACCGGTTGAGGCAACTACGTGGCTTGAGACTGAAGTTTATTGACAACATGGCATATCATCAGTCTCACCTTTTTTACCGTTTTCCAATCAAACTTGTAAATCAAACCTCCCAACATCAAATGCAACAATATTTTACATTTTTATGAGCAAGAGGCAACGTCGAACAAATCCTTCATCCTACACTGAACGGTATGAGCTGAAAATCACGCCATTTGTAGTCAATTCCGACATCAATGAACCTCTCCGGCCGGAAAATTTGTGTGTTCGACCATATGTTTGCATCATGACCCATGGCCCGGAAGTTACACATGATTAGTGCGTCTTTTGGGACGACGTACACTTGGATCTCGACATTGCCTATGGCTCTGTTGGGATTAAAAAAATCATCGGAGGGTTTTGCCGGAGAGTTTCTTTGATAACGGCTTGCAAGTAAGGCAGTATGAGAGATTCAACAAAATACTAACTTGCAACTATGACTAACTTGCAACTATGTAAATTCAACAAAAGACTAACTTGCAACTATGTAAATTAACAAACTCCTCTTATAGAAATTAATTTCTGAGAGATTAAAATGGTTACTATTAGAAACTGGTTCACAAACATTGAAATGAAACTAATCGTCAAGACAAAACTAACTGATGCAGTCGAGAGGAAACAAATCGTCCAGAGAAAATTAACTGCCGCCCGCCGCATTGCGCGGGTTACCACCTAGTCTATACTATATTATAAACCATATATAAATTACAACCCCTAATGCATGTTTGTCTTAATTTTTAAGACTGTACAAGTTGTAATACACAACTCACAAATTATCATACCTAACTTACAATGTTATTATGCATTACTAAAAAAGGAAACCAGCGTTTTGAAAACCGGACCGGACCGGCCGGTTCGACCGGTTCAACCGGGAACCGGTAAGGTTTCCGGTTTTTAAGGCCAAAAAAACCGCTTGTCATCTGACCCGCTAAAAACCGCCGGTTTTTTACGGTTTGCGGTTCGACCGGACCGGTTTTTATGCTACGCGAACCGGTTTTTGTTTAAAACTGAAAATTGAAAACGGAACATCGTATTCGCTTAAACCTAGATCATCGCAGTCACGCTCCCGGCTCCTCCATTTTGACGACCAAGCATCCGCTTCCATCTCTTCTGCCAGCGATTGGTCGTTCTCCTCCGGTAGCGACCGGTCCTCCACGGCTCCGGCCTTTGCTCCTCCACCTCCGGCGACGCACGCCTGCAGCGAATGCTCCTCCACGGCTTCGGCCTTTGCTCCTCCACCTCCGGTAATGTATTTGGCTATTTTCTTCTCTAGTTAGCTCCTGATTTTAGTTGATTATTGCTTCTACTTTGCTCCTCCACCCGGTAATGTATTTGCTTTTCTACTTAGCTCCTGATTTTACAGTTGATTATTGCTTCTACTTAGGTCCTGATTTGATTATTGGTTCTTGTTAGCTCCTGATTATACACTTGATTATTGGTTCTTGTCATTAGCTCCTGATTTGATTTTGCTTTTCTACTTAGCTCCTGATTTTATGATTATTGTTTCTGCTTAGGTTCTGATTTGATTATTGGTATTCTACTTAGCTCCTGATTTTACTGTTGGGTTTTATGATTGAGGGTTTATGTGGATTTTGTTTTCATTGTAGATTATGAGTAATCCAGGTTCAAGCTCAAATCCATCCGAAAGACTGTCGAATACAAACCCCTCTAGTCAACAAGGTTCTACTCAACCAAATTTTCGATCAAAAAGGGATATAGCTTGGAAGTATATTACTGAAATTCGAGATGAAGATGGAAAAAAGTCATATTTTTGTGATTTTTGTAAAAAAACTTTTCATGGTGGAGGTATCAATAGAATGAAACAACACCTTGCTCAAGTGAAAGGTAGTATTTCAAAATGTTCGAGTGTTCCTGGAGATGTCAAGTTTCTCATACAAGGTTCATTGGATGAAAATGCCGAAAAAGCAAAAGAGAAACGTGCCGGTGATACTTCGGGGATGAATGTTGATGATGAAGATGATGAGGTTCAAATACTGGACCAACGGACAACTCAAAAAAAAGATGGAAAGAGAAAAGCTCCTCCTACCTCCCAAAATGTGACATCTTTTTTCAAACGAGGTGTGCACGACCCTTCTCAACCTTCGATTAAAGCAGCTTTGCAAAGTAAGGAAAGATGGCATGATACAGATTTAGCTCTTGCTATGTGGTTTTATGATTCTTGCATACCTATGAATGCTGTAAATTCTTCGCTTTTCCAAATAGCAATGAGCAAAGTAGCTAGTATGGGTCATGGATACACTGGACCTTCATATCATGCTATGCGTGTCACGTTGTTGAGAGATGCAAAATTAAAGGTTAGTTTTTTATGTTATTTTATCAATATGATGGTTATTTTTCTATTTAGGTTTGCTAAAATTAAATTTGTATTTGATATTGAAGAAAATGAAGAAGACGATGATGATGGAGTTGCGTTAGAAGAACTTGACATGGATTCCTTTACATGAAGATTAGGTTATGATGGAGTTTGGATTTTGATACACTATTTTTATGGTATTTTGATGTTAATGTCGTGAACTTTGTTCTTTTTGAAGATTAGAATCAAGATGTGGTGGATTATTTTCATGGTAGTTTGTGTGTTTTGATATTTTTATTCAATGATGAAGACTATTTTCATAGATATTTTTAGTTTATAGTTTATTTGGCATTTTTTGAATTTTTAATAATTTTTATAATAATTATTACGTAATAATGACGTCATCCGGTTTTTTTGACCGGTTCGACCGGTCGAACCAGTTGAACCATCGAACCGGTATGGTGGCCGGTTCGCTTGCCGGTCCGGTTTTCAAAACCTTGAAGGAAACCAATAAACCGGACATGTGACACAATTACACGCGTGTCTGTCGCTTGCCTAAAACAAAAACCGTGCGTAGCCCTTGCCTAAACAAAAAAACACCCTCATTTACTTTCACAGCATTTCTCTCGTGAAACCCTAATGCTCCCAAAAAAATCAGCCGGCATCCTCTAAGCCGCCACCATCCGATCCGGCAGCCACCATCAGATCCGGCCGCCAACATCCGATGAACAACATCAACAGCATCAGACCACCACCTACTCTCCGTTTTCGGACCACTCCCCACAAGCACCATCCGATGTACCCATCACCTTGACGATCCAGGCACCACCATTCCGCCACATTCCGATCCAGGCACCACCACTCGCCATCGCTTCCCGTCTTCCAAATCGAGAACCAAGCCTCTCGCTCGCCATCGATCCGGCCGCCAACATCCGATGAACAACATCAACAGCTTGTGACCACCATCCATGTAAACCCTCATTCTCACAACCGGCTTAGGGTTTCTTTTCATTTTCTCTCAAGAACCTAATCGCCTTTGTAACGCAACCACACCCTTGCCTACCTCGATTCGCAGCCGTCAACACCATCTTCTCCATAAACCACAGGTATTTCATCAATCGGCCATGATGATGTGTCGTATATGCTTCCAAATGATAAATTCGATCTGAATCTGGCTTCCACTCCAGTTGAGTTAGAGCCGGTTTCTCTCTCAGGATCCGATCCTGTTAATCCCCTCCCCCTTTCTCAACTTGATTAACCGGATTTTACTTTTTAGATAGATAACAAATCGTTTTGTATGTGATTGGGTGCGACACTATGCAGGTGAGCGGAGCATCGACAGAGCCAGAACGGATTTCCGGTATGCCTCTTCTCTCCCTCCATACAAATTCTGTCCGTTTTCTCTACCAAATCTGAACAGAAAAACGAAGACGAGGAAAGAAACTCAAATTCTGGAGCAATCTCTGGTATGCTTCCCCTTTCTCTCTGTCTCTTTCTACTAAACACAAGCACCGAAGCAGTGCTTTTGGTTAGAGCCGGTTTCTCTCTCAGGATCCGATCCTGTTAATCCCCTCCCCCTTTCTCAACTTGATTAACCGGATTTTACTTTTTAGATAGATAACAAATCGTTTTGTATGTGATTGGGTGCGACACTATGCAGGTGAGCGGAGCATCGACAGAGCCAGAACGGATTTCCGGTATGCCTCTTCTCTCCCTCCATACAAATTCTGTCCGTTTTCTCTACCAAATCTGAACAGAAAAACGAAGACGAGGAAAGAAACTCAAATTCTGGAGCAATCTCTGGTATGCTTCCCCTTTCTCTCTGTCTCTTTCTACTAAACACAAGCACCGAAGCAGTGCTTTTGGTTTTGATTTTTGACTAATTTTCTGCTTTTATTTTAGGTTCCTAACACCACGATGCCCACTTCTCCACCGCCTTTATCTATCTATCACCACCCCTTTTCTCTAAGATCTGACCATAATTGGTCTCTCCCAGAAGAAATGAAAATCCCAAATCCCCCCAAATATTTCAACATGAACTGCTTCAAAACTTCTCGATTAACATGTTCTGCAAGGTAAAAATCGACAATAATTATAAACTTCAAAACATTAATATACACAAGTATTTTACTTGTTTACCCTTTTTGTAGATTCCTGTGAACAAAGTCCAAATATATGGTGACTTGCGTAACATTCTTATGAAGAGAATATTCCTTTCAGCTTTGCATTTTCGCATCAACTCAAGATACAAGGTGGTGTATTCTCATGGATTTTGATTTCCGTTTTTTTAGTTTTTCAAGAATCTTTTTTAATAAAAAGGTAACTTTAGAGAGTTCTAGCCCTCCATTTGCATCCATTGAGTTGGATCATAGTGACTCAAGGCGTGAAGGATGCACTGTCACTACTCTTACAGTCAGTGCTGAACCTAAAAGTTGGCAAAGTGCAATTAAAGTAGCTGCACAAGAGGTTTGTAGTTGTACTTTTCAATACCAATAATGATAATGATAATAGTTATAAATTTATAATTGTAATAACATGTATGTTTATTTAGGTTCGAAGGCTTAAAGAATTTGGTGTTACAAAAGGAGAACTGGCGTGATATCTTGATGCATTGTTAAAAGACAGTGAACAGTTAGCTGCAATGAGTGATAATATTTCATTAGTGGATAATTTGGATTTTGTGATGGAAAGTGATGCACTTGGACATAGGGTTATGGATCATAAACAAAGTCATGAAAGATTGATTGCTGTTGCTGGAACAGTCACTCTTGAATAGGTAAAAATGCAAACTTTTTTCAAGATTATGTTTCTTTGATGATTGGGAGATTAATATATAAATGTGGAATTTATGTAGGTGAATTACATTGGTGCACAAGTGAATTAATACAAGTGTTGGAATACATATCAGATTTTGGAATACTATCTGTTATGTTGGGCACCCCCAACCCACTCAATGAATGCTTTAGGTGTATTTTGGTTATTAACATTGGAGTGTAATCTGTTATGTGGTTTGTTGATTTTATTCTTATAAAAGCTTTTCAGTGTAATTTGTTATGTGGTTTGTTGAATCATTTAAAAATTTTCGAAATTTGAATATTTGAAAATTTGCAAAATTTGAAAATTTAAAATTTGAAAATTTTCGAAATTCGAAAAATTAAAATTTTTGAAATTTTCGAAATTTGAAAATTTGAAATTTTTTGAAATTTTCAAATTTGAAAATTTTCGCAATTTAAAATTTTAAAAATTTTGAATAATTTGTTTACATCTTTTTCTATAAATAGGTAATTAATACATCTTTTTGAATAATTTGAAAAGTTTAAAATTTTGAAATTTTTGTAAATTTAAATAATTTGAAAAGTTTGAAAAATTGAAACTTTCAGAAATTTGAATAATTTGAAAAGTTTAAAATTTTGAATGATTTTGAAAAGTTTGAAAATTTTGAATCATTTGAAAATTTTAGAATTTGGAAAATTTTGAAAAGTCTGAAATTTGAATGATTTTTAAATGTTTGAATAATTTAAAATTTTCGAAATTTGAAAATTTGAATATTTTGAAAAGTTTGAAAATATTTAAAATTAAATAATCAAAAAAGTTTGAATAATTTGAAATTTTTTTCAAAATTTTCCATAATACTATATAATTATGATTTTAAATACTATATTTATTATATGGGTTATTGTTACTGTAGCACATTCAACTTTTGGATTTTACCCGATTTAGTCCTTAAAGTTTTTTTTTCGCGCAATAGGCCATTAAACTTTAAATTAACGTGTCAATAACACCATTAATTACAATTGTTCCAGGTTTAGCCGGTTAACTTGATGATGTGGCAAGATGAGTTGGCTGGTTAGTCCATGTGTAGGTGAATCCGGATCCAAATAACCATGAGTTCCTTGAGGACCCGTCCACACACAACCCGGATCCAACACAGTTCCTTGGGTTCTGCACATTGTAGATCTTCCCATACCCCAACGCAGTCATCAATCGATCTGCTAAAAATTTGATGTATGTGCTCATCAGATCGGAGTTCATCCCCACCAACCGGCACGACAATGCCTCACAAACGAACTCTCTTTCGATCTCCACCACGTCAGAAATGATCGCCTTCACTCGTTCCTCGCTCAATTTCATCTTTAACAGGCTGTAAAGCAAGCACGCGAAGTCACAGTGCAAACCCTCGTCTCGAGAGATCAATTCGTTCGAGAATGTTAGCCCACGCATGAGTCCTCGTTTTTTGAGCCAGAATATGGCGCAGAAGCTGCCGGAGAAGAAGATACCTTCAACGCAGGCGAAAGCAATAATCCGTTTGGCGAAGGATTCAGATCCATCGATCCATCTGAGGGCCCATTTGGCTTTCTTCTTGATGCAAGGAATGGTGTCGATTGCGTGAAACAATTTGTTCTTCTCGGTGGAGTCTTTGATATATGATTCGATAAGCAGACTGTACATCTCGGAATGGATGTTCTTGATCGCGATCTGGAATCCGTAGAATGCACGCGCCTCCGTAACTTGAACCTCTTTCATGAACTGTCCGGCTAGATTTTCTAAAACAATTCCGTCGGAGGCAGCAAAGAACGCGAGGACGTGACTAATGAAGTACCTTTCGCCGTCCGTCAAGGATTCCCATTGACGCTGGTCCTGTGACAAATCAACCTCTTCCGCCGTCCAAAACGAAGCTTCTACTTTTTGTACATTTCCCAGATCTGAGGGTATTGGATCGGGAACATACAAAATCTATCTGGCTACCAATTTCATACACTTTAGGTAAAGATCCGTCGCATCACAGAGCCTGGCGAGTTGCAGAGCGTCTACGACATTCTCTATCGCTAAATGTCCGATCAAAGCCTTGACACACCTCTTCTTTAGCTGTGGAACCAAGTAAACATGAGACAGCGCCAGTAGATGGATCCCGAATTTTTCCATCTCTTCATCGCTGCACCTGTTGATCGTTCCGGTTGACGGTTATTTGCATCCGGATTACTATCGGTCGTTCCGGTTGACGAAGAAGGGTTATATTTATAGTTTTGGGGTGGTTTTACCGGAACTTGTCACCGGAATGAGAGCGTTGAGGTGGACTCCACATCACCTACACATGGACTAACCAGCCAAGTCATCTTGCCACATCATCAATTTAACCGGCTAAACCTGCAACAATTGTAATTAATGGTGTTATTGACACGTTAATTTAAAGTTTAATGGCCTATTGCGCGAAAAAAAAACTTTAATGACTAAATCGGGTAAAATCCAAAAGTTGAATGTGCTACAGCAACAATAACCCTTATTATATATCTGATTTCTTTCACCATATCAGAGACCTCTTTTGTACAGGATTTATCCAACTTTTACCTTAACTTTAACTTGGCTGTGTTGTCAATATGTGAAATGGGTATGAAACGTTAAGGTTTTAAAGGGGCAAAACTGCAAATGTATATCAAGTTACTGGTAATTTAAGAGCATGATATTTGTTTGTTTTTTTTATAAGACTCATATTGTGAGTTTTGAAGCAGGAAAAAACCGACACTCAGACATATGTGGCAGAAATCTAAAGTTTTTTCATGCACATACACTATACATAGACCATTCAAGCATCTTAATTTCATAATTTGCTAACTAATTCTACTTTTAGATGTAATGTGTAAATGTTGCTTCTACCTTTATCCACCCTCTTCTTAGCATGCATCTGTCAGTGACTTGGCTTACTAAAATCATTTTTTGTCCTTATTTTAAGTTTTTAGGGATCAAAATTAATATGAAACCTTGAAATAATGACCAAATTTTAAAGAATGTTTCAATTGTGAACCAAACACGGGTATAATCATAAAGGACAAGGAGCATTTTTTATAATTTACTCTATTACGTGAAAACTACAAACATCAACTTAGTTTCATATTTTATTGTGGCTATAATCGAATTGAAAATTTAATATAATAACCAAAATGGATGAAGATCACAATTTTGGACTAAAGATGGTAAAAGTCGGAAAAAACACAAACCAATTTTGCAACTTATTCTATATAAGGTAAAACTGAATTTACATTGCCTTCAAACACAATGAGTGGACAATATTAAAGTTGGGTGCACATTACACTAGATGGGGTTATCGACTTTTAGTGGAATGGGTATGAAAGAAAACAAAAATGGGAACTAAAATGGGACAATATTAAAGTTTGATGTATTCCGCTTGCATTCATCTTATCACTGCCTTTGATTCTGAATGGGACAATATTAAAGTTGGGGTTATCGTGTTTCAGTGAGCAAATGTGAACAATTTTAAGAGTTCGTTACCTTACAAGCCTTCTAGGATGCCATGTAGGATTCCAAATCAGCAGCAACCTTCTATCACCGATCATAATGGTATAATGTGAACAATTTTATAAAGTTTATGGGTAAATCAAGCACAAAAATAAGTTCACTGACCAAATGTAAGGATAACGAAAGTTTATTACCATTCTAGATCATTATCCATATAATTTATATATACCCGCCAAAAGACAACTAATCTCATCTTGGTAACATATTTTTTATAACTAAAAATTACAACGTCTTTTTAATACAAATTAGCAACGTGCTTTAATTTTTATCTCAAAACCACTCACCGAAAAAAAACCAATCGCCATCGGAAACTATTCGCTAAGTGATACTATCTTCCGCCGCCGCAAAGCGCGGGTATGCACCTATTATTCATGTTGTTTGACCGTGGACTTGCTGTTTTCCCTTCAAACAGTTTGAACTTTCATACAACACATCATGCTCTCATACAAAGAAAGAACTTTCAAACTTCCTTAATCCCACCCCCCCCCCCCCCCCCCCCGTGCGGCAAATCTGAAACCCAAAACCTAACTCGTAGACGCCGAAACGAAACAATATGCTACCGCTGCATTGCGCGGGTACGCAGCTAGTATACTATAAACCATATATAAATTACAACACTTTAAAGCACAAATGTCTTAAAGTCTTAAAATTGTACATCTTATTTATGCATGATTTATTAAAAAAATTAAAAAATTATGCATGATTTATAAATGAAGAGTGGATACCAATTCAAACCCAAAATCCCGGTATATTGAAATTCAAATTTCAAAATTTGAAACTGAGAGAACACCCTATGACCTGATGTATTCTTTTAACCTACCTGCCTCTATTCTTTTTAATCATGGCTTTCTCTTTATCGCTATCTTCCAACATCACCAGTCAACCATCTCTATGAACTGAAAAGCTCCCATTAATCGTCTTCCTCCTCCTGATAGAACATGAACCTCTAAACTCTTGAAATCCCTCCTCTATCTCTCGGTCACAATAGCTTCGACTGCAACCATTGCACCGCCTGACTCCACGAATGCAATGCCTACCACCACCGTCACCACCATATATCTTCAGTATCGCTCCATCTCTCCCTTTTGGTGTGATTTTAATGTTACAGATCTCATCCCCTATATGTAACTTGTTACAGATCTCTTCAGTATCGCTCTACCTCGACAAGCAGCCACTCAACGATCGCCATATCAAGCAAATTGGACCATCGCTGCCTTCTCCGCCATCACTACAGAGCGTTTGATGATAAGCAATCCTAACTATTGCTCGTTTCTTCACTATACGACCACTAACCTCACGCCGGTACCACCTTAGCGTATTTCTATTTACATCTCTCATCTTCTTCTCTTATATCGTCAATTTAAGAAATTCAGGTGTTATTGAATATTAGGTTTCCTTTTTCTTTTTTGTTTATTACAATACATCCTTTTTAATGGTTTTATTTTTCTGTCAAACAATATATGTTTAGGGTTCTATGTATTTCTGAGGATCTCGGTGAACCATTCATACGAAAAGACCAATTTGGAGCTTGACCCAGATCTACGCACATACGATTTATGTATAATTCAACTTTTTTTTTCTGAGTTAATGTGTTTGCTAATATCCCCTGTTCAAGTTTTGGTTTTACAGGTTCACGTTTGGTTTCTGTTGATCACTTGACACATTACTATTGCTCCGATAATTGAAATTTTTGGTTTCCCTTGAACATGCCAGCGGGTAAGCATCTTCTATTCGTTATTTTGCTTTTACTTTCCTATTCAGTTTTGTTTTTGGATTCCCAAAAAACCCATATGCTTAAGACTTTATCACGCCAGCGTGTAGCATATATTTGTGTGTATTTATGTTTAAACTGCTTATTTGAATCTTTCAACGGAGTTTGATGGTGGAAGGGTTTCGAATGATGAAATTAGCATCACACAATTTAGAAGTATCGACTCGGGGTTTGGGTTGTAATGACATGTCTGCATCCTATATTTAATGTCGGTTCTATGCATTTGAGAGACCCTACAATCTAGATCTGAAATCAAGATAAGTATTTGGGTCTGGATCTCTGAATTTTTTCTGTATTTGTTTCTGGATCTCTGAATTTTTCCTGTATTTTGATCTAACTTTTATTTTTCTCTTCCTTTATCATTTCTTGAACTCATGGTTTTCAATTTGTTTGTATTTTTTTGGCTACCCGGGCTTTGAAGAACAGGTTATGATGTCTCCACTAACGCTTCATATTTGGGTATCATTTTATAAATTTCAATTGAGATTTTTTAGTGGTTGTTTTTTATGTCTAGCGTGTACCAGTACTATGCATGTGTCCTGTAAGTGTGTATGTTTGTAGTTCTTGAGTGATTTTAGTAAAATAAATGTAAAACATTGTATTTAACTTTGATTTCTAATTGGTTTTGGCCAGGTAACTAATAAACATTGACATTGAACAGTCAGAGAACTATGGTAGAAATCCCATTAACAGGTTAAATGGTTAGTCTTTCATTCGGTGGAATATTAGTTTATTCTTTTTAACTTAATATTGGCCAGCAAAGCAGAAGAAGAAAATAAAGATAGCATGGTTGTGGAATTATGAAAATAATTATCCTTTCTCCACAATCTGTAATTTTATAAATAGCTCTTGGTTTCTATGTGTTTACAATCTGTAATTTTAGATGTATTTAACCACAATAGAGAACCAAACATTGGGTTGTCATTTATCAGTCAACTAAAAGAATTTGATTTAAAACATGCTATTTCTTGAATCAAAAGCGAGGAATAAAAAAAGCACAATGTATGTTCCTATTTATCAAGTTAAATGAAAGACATACAAAGTATTAGTTTTTCAGTGTAAATGTAGCTATTTATTGAGCTGAAGTATGTTTCTATTTTAGAGTTATTTTTTAAAGAAGAATGCTGGAAAAAGGCAAAAACCTTTACAAGTCTTTGATTCCTTTAAAATTTTGTTTTTTCAGTTCCGGTACTCATCATGATGTAAGAATAGTAAAATTGAGGTACATTGCTATTTCAGTTCTGGGATCCACTCATGGCTTCCGATTGTTGTTTTTGTATCTGTTGGTTATAGCAAAACCTATTTCTGTAGACCTAATCCATTTAAGGCTGCAGTTTCTTTGGTTTCTTCTTTAAAGAGAAGAACTTTTTTATTCTTACTCATATTCATGCTTTGGTATACTTTAATTTCTTTTCCTTTATATTGTTATCCTTTACAGGAGATATGGAGTTAGAAGAGGGAGAAAATTAATATTAGTTGGTGTTGGAGGAATTGATGTCTATTTTGCTCCATCAAGCTTTGGCCAAGCAAATATAAGGGTAAAACCGTAAAAACCTTATCAATCTTTTTATTGTAAATCTGATTGTTTTTTTATTTTTCAGGCTTTTGATTCTTTGCTTCAAAAACTACATAAATATGCCCCCCTTGGTGCATCTGTTACCGACCTATATGTTGGAGCTGGTGTCATCGGACACTTGCTTCTACTAGAATATCATTCAAAGAAGTGTTCACTACTTTATATGTTCTTCTGATTGTTTTGAAGTTTAAGTTCATTAACTAACAATGTTCAATCTTAATATTTGCTTTTGTTGAAATATTTTTCTTGTTGGTAATATTGAGAGTTGTTCAGAAACAATCAATATATGACAAGACACAACATGGTGGTGTTTTTTCCGAGTCTGGGTCCTTTGTTGCTTTCAATCTTTTATTTCTACGGTGAAATTTGTATTTTATGCAGTAAATTTTGTACGTTAACGTTGTTTTTATCTCCTTTTGACCTGTAACATTCAAAATAAATATTCTTCATTAAAATAAAGAAAAAGGAAATAAACAGTGTGAATAGGAGAGGGTTGTTGATTAGTTAGACCCAAATCCCATGACAAAATGATTACATATAGATCTGTTCTTAAAATTAAAAAGATTCAAACACAATAATTGTGTGCCAAGTAAATAAAGTCAAAAGTCACCTCCCTTAAGAAAACGACACTACCAATCATAAACAGAAGAACACATTTTCACTTATATATATAGTAATACACAGTTAAGAAAATTGGAATTTATATATATATATATATATATATATATATATATATATATATATATATATATATATATATATATATATATATATATATATATATATATATATATATATATATATATATATATATATATATATATATATATATATATATTGAAAATTTGAATGATATTGAAAAGTTTCAATAATATAAAATTTTCGAATTTTTAATTTTTGAAATTTTTGAATTTAAAAATTTGAATAATCTTAAATGTTTGAAAATTTTGAATAATTTGAAAATTTTGAAAAGTCTAAAAATTTGAATAATTTTGAAAAGTTTGAATAATTTATAATTTTCGAAATTTGAAAAGTTTGAAAATTTCGGAAATTTGAATAATTTGAAAATTTTAAAATTGAATCATTTGAAAAGTTTGAATAATTTTAAAATTGAATCACATGACTATACTTTTAGGTTATTTTAGCAACCTACTTTAAAAATAGACCTTCAAAATATATGACAGATCGGGTCCTTAGGCAGAATTGGTACAAATCGGCTTTAGGAAGCTACTTGATAAAATTAACATAAATGGTCCTTAGAAATGGGACCAATCAGTTGTGTATACATAATTGACAGACATAAGCCGTTTTAGCATCCTACAATGTATATGGTCCTACTAATAGCAACATACTTTGTGAATGAACAATAAATTTTCCCAAAACCGTTTATATTATAGCAACTACAGATTTCACACAATTGGTTCTTATAATACAAAACAGTACAACAAATTACATTACAACAAATTGTCCCAAAGGTTCATTTCCATCACGTTCAACCTTTTTAGCCACATTATTATGAACTGTCTTCGCCACAACATGACCATTGAATGAAAACTAATAGACTAATAGACAAAAACATCACCTCCCGACCTCTCGGCCGTCATGTTGCACAGATATACAAAAAACATCGATATACATGGAATATTAACCATGAACAATTTGCCAAAATATCCCTATAGTTCGAAACCGATTTCTAAAAGTTTTTTTTTTTTTTTTTTCCATTTTTGGTCCCACACTCTCGGGTATTTACCGTCCCCTATATCGTTGGAAAGGTAATCAATCCGAGCATGCTGATTATGCTTAATCCTGCTTAATGCCTTAGTCAAGGGATCAGCAGGATTGTCTTCTGATGATACTCTCTTAACCAGTAAGTGACCCTCCTCTACGCGATGTCGAATGTAATGGTACTTTCTGTCGATATGTCTGGACTTTCCATGATCTCGCGGTTCCTTTGTCAAAGCGACCGCTCCTTCATTATCGCATAACATACATGATCGAACCTACTGCCGAAGCATAAGGTACCCGACTCATTTCTGCTATTTCCTCATCGGTACTCGGGCTTTGAGTCTTACTCAATTTGGAATTACTCTGGATTGGTAGTTCTCCCTTTTTGGAATTTTCCATGTTAAATCTTTTCAACACTTTTTCCAAATATGTACACTGGCTTAGACCTATTAATTTTCTCTTTCTATCTCTAAGTATTCTTATCCCGAGAATATAGGCAGCTTCTCCTAGGTCTTTCATGGCAAAACATTTCCCGAGCCAAGACTTGACGTCTTGCAAGGTCGGAATGTCGTTTCCCATGAGCAGTATGTCATCAACATACAACACCAGAAAAGTGACTATACTCCCTCTAGCCTTGACATATACACAGGACTCATCTTCACTCCTAGAGAAGCCAAACTCTTTGACTTTCTCATGGAAGCAGAGATTCCAGCTGCGAGATGCTTGTTTCAACCCGTAGATTGATCTTTCAAGCTTACATACTTTATCAGGGTGCTTTGTGTCTACAAAACCTTCTGGCTGACTCATGTAAACATCCTCAGTCAGTTTCCCGTTAAGGAAAGCGGTTTTGACATCCATCTGCCAAATTTCATAATCATGAAACACAGCTATTGCAAGCATTATCCTGATTGACTTGATCTTGGCTACTGGTGAGAAGGTTTCATCATAGTCAACCCCTGGGGTTTGAGTGAATCCCTTCGTAACCAGCCGAGCTTTGTAAGTATGTACTTTGCCATCCATGTCGGTCTTCTTCTTGAAGATCCACTTGCAGCCGACTGTCTTTCGACCCGGCACATTTTCAACCAAGTTCCAAACTTGATTGTCATACATGGACTTAATCTCGCTGTTCATTGCCTCTTTCCACTTGTCAGACTCGGTGCCTGCCATTACTTCGCGGTAGTTAGTTGGCTCATCCAAATTAGTCAATGTGCGATCACTGACCAACGTGTCACCGTCCGAAGTAATATGGAAACCATAAAACTTGGGCGGCATGCTAACTCTACCCAAACGCCTAAGGGGCAATGAGATGTCGGTGGGTCCAACAGGAACTTCTTCCTCATGTTGGTTTCTAGTTTCTTCTAAGGTTGTTTCATCGGGCGTCTCCTGAATTTCTTTGAAATCGATCGTACTCCCACTGTCCTCTTTGGATATGAGTTCTCTCTCTATCGAAAGAACCCCCATCTTGCTACAAAGACCACGACCTCGCTCGGTCTGTAGAACAAGTATCCAAAAGACTGTTTCTGGTATCCGATGAAGAAACACCTCTCACTTCTTTCTGCGAGCTTATCTGAAGTCTCTCGTCTCACGAAAGCTTCATAGCCCAGACCTTGATGTGTGCCAATGAGGGAGCTTTCCCCGTCCACATATCGTGCGGTGTTTTCGCAACCTTCTTGGTTGGGACAAGATTTAGGATATGGGCGGCAGTCTCTAAGGCATACCCCCAGAAATGGATTGGATGTGAAGCTCGACCCATCATGGAACGAACCATGTCCAACAAGGTCCGGTTTCGCCTTTCAGCAACACCATTCAACTGAGGTGTTCTTGGAGGCGACAACTGTGAAACAATTCCACATTCCTTGAGGTAATCAAGAAATTCGATACTAAGATACTCACCGCCTCTGTCGGATCTAAGCATCTTTATCTTTCTGCCCAATTGATTTTCTGCTTCGTTCTTGAACTCTTTGAACTTTTCAAAGGCGTCTGACTTATTCTTGATTAAGTAGATATACCTATATCTACTAAAATCATCTGTAAAGGTCACATAGAACCGCGTGCCATATTTTGTGGTTGTTCTGAAGGGACCACACACATCTGTGTATATGATATCCAACAGACCTTCACCTATTTCAAAGGAACCTTTGAATGGTGATTTTGTCATCTTACCAAACAAGCAAGACTCGCATACATCATCCGACCCGAGGTCGAATGATTCCAACACTCCATCCTTTTGGAGTTGGGCGATGCGTTTCTTGTTGATGTGGCCAAGGCGACAATGCCACAGACACGCCTTTTCTATACCGCTCGAAGCATCAATAGCTAAAACATTTTTACCATAATTATCAACACACATAATAGATTCATACACTCCATCACAAGGCATAGCATTAAATATAAAAACATCATTTTTGAAAACAGAAACTGAAACATTCAATTTATTAAATTCGTAATAAAAGCCCTATTTGAACAATGCATGAAAAGAAATTATGTTCTTAGCCATATCTGGCGAATAGCAACAATTATGTAAATCTAATCTAACTCCATTACTAAGCGCTAGTCTATAAACACCAATCTTGGTAACAGGTGACGTTCGCCTATTGCCCATGACCAGGTTCAATCTACCGCGCTCCAGCTCCCTACTTTCCTCTAAGACCTGCAAATCAGAACAGATATGAAAACCACATCCTGTATCAAGGACCCAAGAACGGGAAAAAGATGAGTTATTAGATATAGAGTATGTACCTGCTTGTGACGGTTTCACTTTACCGTCCTTGATATCCTGCAGATACGTTGGGCAGCTCCTCTTCCAATGACCCTTTTGCTTGTAGTAAAAGCAGTCGGCATCTTTGGGGTTCTGAACATGCAGAATGCCGGAAGACTTGCCTTTCGGGGCATTGCTAGATGACCCGATATGAGTCTTTTCCCTCCAGTTCTGCTTAGGAGGGCCTTTCCGTTTCTTTCCTTTTCCAGAGCCAATAGCCAGAACAGGCGAGTTGACAGGGAGCAAACCTTTTCCCTTCATCCCGTCTTCAGCCGTACGAAGCATGCGGTGTAACTCAGCTAGGGTTGCCTGGTTGTTGTTCAAATGATACGCCAGTGTGAACTAGTCATAAGAACTGGGCAAGGAGTTTAGCATTATGTTAACAGCTAAATCCTCATGAACAGGCATTTCTAGCTTATTAAGCCTCTCCACATAACCATGCATCCTTTGCACATGAGTGTAGATGGACTCACCCTCTTTGGGCTTGCTGTTAGTGAAGACTTTTACAACCTCACGCCTTTCGATGCGCTCTTGCTTGTGGAACTTTTCCGCGAGCTCTTTGTGCATCTCGTAAGGCCAATAGTCCTCATAGATACGCTGCAGTTCAGGGTTCATGGTGGCGATCATGATGCAGGTTGGTCGCATCATCGGAGTGTTTGGTGTACGAGGCGACTTCCTCGGGAGTAGCGGTTTCTGCGTCAACCTCAACAAGCTCGGTTTCCAGAACATACTCTTTGTGTTCAAACCGTAGAGCCATTTTGATGTTGCGGATCCAGTCATTGTAGTTAGTGCCGTCCAACGTCACTTTTGAGCACAATGACAGAATCGAGGTGACATTACCGGGATTTGAGTGGGGAACGGATTGGTTAGAAGACATCTGAATAAGAAGAAGGTAGTTTTAATTAGACATTTATTAAATAATCCTTATATTCACCCAAGAATAAATATAAGGCTAGGACCCTACAATAACAATCTACAATATCGAAAAGGGATGTCGTAATCTTTATTGTAAATTTTATAAGGTAGGCGAATGACGATTCAGCCAATTCCACCGCGGAAAATAATATTATTAAAATGGAATTCCTAGTTTCATTGAGATTTACCGAACTGTTCGATAGCATGTTTTAATCTCGGGGATGCCCCGCTGTTTGTGACTGGGATGCTGAGGATCACAAACCGGGTGTGAATAACCATGCAAATTCGCTCGGTACTCTCGAAGTCAATTGTCATCTCTAATTAACGTACCGGTTAACCACACACGCTCCGTTAATAATGACAAAATCGAGAAACCCATTACGACTCTTTACGGACCCCAGTTGGCGTGCCGGTAAACCACACACACTCCACCAATGTTCCACAAAGTGCAATGTGCAATTTCATGGATTAGCACCAATTCACATTTTGAACCTAAAGTAACTAGATTGGGTTTTGTTTAAAGTTCTAGTACTTTCAATTATAGCATTATACTTTTAAGAGGCTTTAGCGGTTCTATCAACCCCGTTCGGCTAACGACACTCGACTGACCAGGAGAGCGGTGGGTTAGAGTAGATACCCATTAGACTGCCATTTTATAGGCAGTCGCCTTATACCCTTTTTATAAGACAGTTTTGTGAATGAGGCCTACTAACGGTAAGACTAACCAATTTTCTTATATATAAATATTAACTTTTAATCATAAATATATAAGATATATTTTAATCTTATTAAAATATTTTAGAATTAATTATCTTATAATTTTCGCAAATTTTAACTAATTTTTTGAAAATTTTAAATTAATTCTTTAAACCGATTTAATTGATCTTTTAATTAACAATTAATTAAACTAATTAAATCTAAGATAGAATTTACCAAATTAATCAAATTAATTTTCTATCTTGGTCCCTATGGTGATCGAAATTATCAAGCCAAATAGAAAGGTTCAAGTTATTTAATTAATCCAATTACCAAAAATAACAACATACTTTTATGGCAAGCAAATCTAGCAACCAATGGGGGACCATTAGGGCATGGCGGCTAGGGTTAGGAAACACTAGCCAAACCGTTGACTTTCAAGCCTCACAAGGAGGGATTTTCACAAAATACCTCAAGGCAAGAATCAAGCATGCAGTTTATATCAATTCATAAGAAAACAAGCCTATGCTCTGATACCACTGAAGGGTTTCTATGCAATCAATGAACAAATAGAATCCTATGGTTCACATGCAACCCTAATATGATCTATGTTTTCTTCTATGAAGATAATAAACTAAACCTAAAGGATACAATTAATTTCTAAAGATCAAATTGAGGAAACCAACCTTTGATCTTATGATCCTTGAAGCTAGCAGCAAAACAATCCTGCCTCAAATGAAAGTCACACCCAATCTATGGAGAAATCAGTCCATCAGAGTAACACAGAGAGAGAGATGGCGTGAATAATTGTAACACCCGACTTTTAAAACAAAACACCCCTGAAAAATTTTCATTTAAAACAACGGTTTTAATACATAAAACCATACCGAAAGGGGTATATTTTATTAAAAACAGGTACAAGTGTATCAAGGAGAGTATAAAATACCGTAATCTCCTTTGAAGCCGGGCTGCTACTGACAGCATCTAAAAGTCCCACTTCTTAGTCACAGACTTTATCTTTTCCTTTATCAGGATCATGATAACCTGCAGGGACATTTAACAAATAACGTGAGCTATAAAGCTCAGTGAGTAATCGTATCTGCAAATAACATGTATAAAATACATTCATATATCTGTCTGGATATCGAATCCAAACCCCTAGCCTTACTGGCTGACCACATATCTCTTAGGATTTCACATCCTAGTTTTGTAGCCTTACAGGCTGAATCATAATAACCTGAAATTATCAAGCCACGTCAGTTATTTGCACAATAATCATATCTAATCATTTCTGTCCCATGTTTCTTAGTCACAATGGACCGCACCGTAGTTCATGGCTATTTAAGCCGCACCACGAGTCATAGCTAAATAAGCTGCACCAAAACATTTTAAATATATAAATCATAGCCCGAAGGCCGCACCAGCTGGGTTTAATAACCTGATATCATGGTCATAAGACCGCACCATTTTGAACTCAAGTTCAATGTCATAGCCATAAGGCCACACCATTTTCATATAACAATATCATAGCTGTATAGGCCGCACCAGTTGGATATAGTATCCAATATCATAGCCATATAGGCCGCACCAGTTGGATATAGAATCCAATATCATAGCCATATAGGCCGCACCAGTTGGATATAGAATCCAATATCATAGCCACAAGTGGCCGCACCATTTAATAACATTTCATTTCATAATCATTTATGGCTCACGGCTCCGTTCTTATCATTTCATTGACTCACGGCTTATCCGGTATTGCCTTTTTATTGACTCACAGCTCCGTTCTTGTCTATCGCAGACTCACGGCTTATCTGGTATTCTCTTTTTATCGCATCTGTAAACTGTCCAATCTCGTCCCCCGTATCTATTTCAATCTGCAACAGTTCAATAAACACATATCATATATGATATCAGTGAGATTACTCATCTGGATACTCGCTGCATTTAGTTCCGGTTGTTTCTTGTCTTTGTACACACTACAACCGTTCGTCCCGTACCTATATATTCATTTATATACCAAATGATCATAGGTTAATTACCATTTCAGTTGACTCTACAACACAAGAGTCCTATACAATACAATTGGGGACCATTTTCAAGCATTTCCAATCAATAACCATCGTTATAAAAAATTAATACACTTCCCGAAATACGCGTATTCTACTACAGTACTTTCGGGAGGTCGTATACGTATTCCGATAATTTTCCATGAAGTTTCACAACATATTAGACCTATGTTTAAAATTTCAGGTCAATCGGATAAGCCTAGCATCAAAATCCAATTTGGAAATTACACCAAATTTTAACAGAAGGTTTTATGGTTTCTGCCTCGACCCCGCGTCGCGCCCAGTGTGAGGGCCGCGTCGCGCCTGCTGCTGGCAGGTCCAGAAAACTCTGATTTAATGCTATAAAATCCTATTTTCTCATATTAAGCCCTTAATACATGACTTAATGTAGGGGTTTGTTCCAGGTCAAAAACCATTCATTAACATCTAGTTTTAACCCATGGAAATCATATATTTCAAACATTTTCCAACAATTCCCGTTTTTGACATTTTGGTCCAAAAACCGGAATTTTTCAAAATTAATCACTTCTACTGATTATTCTCATCATTAACAACATTTGGAACTCATTAGAACCCATTAGAACCCACTGGATCATATAAACAAGTATTCTAGGGTTCTTGAGCAAAGTTCCAAATTTTCAACAATAACAACATACTTTCAATTTAATGTGTTTTCTTACAACACAAGCATGTTTAAGCCTTATAATCATACAAAATCACTTGGATTATAACTGGAATTCGATTTCCAGTTCATCTTAAGAAAACCCACCAAGAATACTTCAAGAACTTGGTTAAAAATGTAATTACTAACCTTATTTGTTTGGAATTCTTCAATTCCAAGCTTTGTTTGTGATTCCTTGCTTTAATTCCATGATCTCTGCAGAAATCGCACCATCAAAGCTCCTCCCAATCATCTCAAATGTTCAGCCACACATAGGAGAGTCAACTCTCCTATTTATACTTCCAAGCTTTACAAATTTAGTCATTAAGTTCATGATCTTGAACTTTTGGCACTTTTCTCACATTTTATTACAATAAAACTTTCATTCTTTATACTTTTGCCACAAGCAAACAATATTTTTACATAATTGGTCCTTCACATGGTCAAATGACCAAATTACCCTTTTATGGTAAAATGACCAATTTACCCTTTTTCTAGTATTAACTTTCTAATACTTAGAACACCATGTTAAATCATAAATACACTATGATTAACATTTTAATACTTAACAAAAGTATCGTAGTGTTACAATAATGAGGCGTCAGGGGGTTCTTTTTATAGCCTCCTAGGGTTACACCTGAAACCCTAAGGAGCCTCCAACTGGACAAGGATTTTGACCACTTGGACCAGGCTTACCAAAACCCTAATTAGGGTTTCGCCAAACCCTGGAGGAGCCTCCAGGGTGGCGCCATTTTGGTCCCTGGTTTTTACCTGGCCAGTTATTCAACTATTGAATAAATGACAACCAGTCCCTGCACCATTTATTAATTTATTTAATCACTAAATTAAATCTAATTAATTCTATATTAAATCTCAATTAATTAATATAGTTTCCAATTAATATATTAACACTTCAATATATCAATAAGCCATATATTTATTTTCTATTGATTTATTAAACATTAATAAATCAACCATTCTCTCTACTGAACTGTACATCTATCCTCCAGCTATGAGAGCAACCCAAATGGACTTAGCTTCTATTAACAAGATAAATACAATTATAAGTCATGGCTTAGACACCTAATCCAACAGTCTCCCACTTGGATAAGTCTATGACTTTAATTGTCTGTTTACCTTCTGATTAATTTCAGTTTCCTAGAAACTGTCTTGAACTCTGACCTAGTCAGTTCTGTCCAAAGATAAGTGATCAAATGATCCTCCGTCCAACAAGATATTCTCAGACTCCAGACATGGATAAAATCAATCTAGGTCTGATACTCTGTTTCTCGATTTCTGATTTGCATATGACTTTTGAGACTACTAATTGAACACATCAATTTAGTCTCGGTTGGCCAACATTTTTAGTAAACTTCAAAATCATAGAGAGGCCTACAGATATCTGTTTCCCATTGGGTCAGGGGACGGATAAGCTTTGACTTATATGTCCATAACTTTTGCTAGTCAGAATACTCACGACAATGCGTTTTATAACACCGCGTTACCGGCGCGTTTTCGCATTATCAATAAGTACCTGTCTCGCAAATTAGAGATCACATCTCTCCACTTAAAGATCAAAAGATATTATCGTCTTAACATTGCTCGTGATGTAATCCATGAAGCAATCTGTTAAGCGCGAGTTTATCCAATACTCAAATCTCTATTTTCTAAGTACTCATGAACGTTGCAGCAGTCTTACTGCATTGTCTAACTCATTAGACAGTCTGCAACTGATTCATGACAGTCTTTGTTCACACTTACTTCCTAACAGTGTGATCGACTATGGAATTTCAAATAATCTAATTATTTAGGAAGTTTAAACATGCAAATACAGAAACACAATAATAAACAATTGACAAAGGTAGTAACAATACTCATTTATAAATCTCAATTATAAAATCACCAAGTCAATTACATTTATACTGTTTACAAGTTTCAAATCTATCTAATTACTAAAACTAATATCATCCTTCAGACCAATGCTCCGAGCATGCTGATTATGCTTGATCCTGCTTAATGCCTTAGTCAAGGGATCAGCAGGATTGTCTTCTGATGATACTCTCTTAACCAGTAAGTGACCCTCCTCTACGCGATGTCGAATGTAATGGTACTTTCTGTCGATATGTCTGGACTCTCCATGATCTCGCGGTTCCTTTGTCAAAGCGACCGCTCCTTCATTATCGCAGAACAGTTCCATTGGTTCCTGAATGCTTGGGACAACTCCAAGGTCACCTATGAAGTTCTTCAGCCAAGCAGCTTCCTTAGATGCTTCACTCGTTGCAATGTACTCTGATTCGCATGTTGAATCAGCCACCGTTTCTTGCTTGGAACTTTTCCAAGTGACCACTCCACCGTTCAAAAGAAATACCCAGCTCGACTGGGAAGCTGGCATTTGTATATCCACTCACTTTCAAGTCATCATTGCCACCCAGGATTACCCTAAAACCGACTAACCATGCTCAGTGCAAAGGATACGTCGGGACGAGTACATGTCATAACATACATGATCGACCCTACTGCCGAAGCATAAGGTACTCGACTCATTTCTGCTATTTCCTCATCGGTACTCGGGCTTTGAGTCTTACTCAATTTGGCATTACTCTGGATTGGTAGTTCTCCCTTTTTGGAATTTTCCATGTTAAATCTTTTCAACACTTTTTCCAAATATGTACACTGGCTTAGACCTATTAATTTTCTCTTTCTATCTCTAAGTATTCTTATCCCGAGAATATAGGCAGCTTCTCCTAGGTCTTTCATGGCGAAACATTTCCCGAGCCAAGACTTGACGTCTTGCAAGGTCGGAATGTCGTTTCCCATGAGCAGTATGTCATCAACATACAACACCAGAAAAGTGACTATACTCCCACTAGCCTTGACATATACACAGGACTCATCTTCACTCCTAGAGAAGCCAAACTCTTTGACTTTCTCATGGAAGCAGAGATTCCAGCTGCGAGATGCTTGTTTCAACCCGTAGATTGATCTTTCAAGCTTACATACTTTATCAGGGTGCTTTGTGTCTACAAAACCTTCTGGCTGACTCATGTAAACATCCTCAGTCAGTTTCCCGTTAAGGAAAGCGGTTTTGACATCCATCTACCAAATTTCATAATCATGAAACACAGCTATGGCAAGCATTATCCTGATTGACTTGATCTTGGCTACTGGTGAGAAGGTTTCATCATAGTCAACCCCTGGGGTTTGAGTGAATCCCTTCGTAACCAGCCGAGCTTTGTAAGTATGTACTTTGCCATCCATGTCGGTCTTCTTCTTGAAGATCCACTTGCACCCGACTGTCTTTCGACCCGGCACATTGTCAACCAAGTTCCAAACTTCATTGTCATACATGGACTTAATCTCGCTGTTCATTGCCTCTTTCCACTTGGCAGACTCGAGGCCTGCCATTACTTCGCGGTAGTTAGCTGGCATATCCAAATTAGTCAATGTGCGATCACTGACCAACGTGTCACCGTCCGAAGTAATATGGAAACCATAAAACTCGGGCGGCATGCTAACTCTACCCGAACGCCTAAGGGGCAATGAGATGTCGGTGGGTCCAACAGGAACTTCTTCCTCATGTTGGTTTCTAGTTTCTTCTAAGGTTGTTTCATCGAGCGCCTCCTAGGGTTACACCTGAAACCCTAAGGAGCCTCCAACTGGACAAGGATTTTGACCACTTGGACCAGGCTTACCAAAACCCTAATTAGGGTTTCGCCAAACCCTGGAGGAGCCTCCAGGGTGGTGCCATTTTGGTCCCTGGTTTTTACCTAGCCAGTTATTCAACTATTGAATAAATGCCAACCAGTCCCTGCACCTTTTATTAATTTATTTAATCACTAAATTAAATCTAATTAATTATAGATTAAATCTCAATTAATTAATATAGTTTCCAATTAATATATTAACACTTAACTATATTAATAAACCATATATTTATTTTCTATTGATTTATTAAACATTAATAAATCAACCATTCTCTCTACTGAACTGTACATCTATCCTCCAGCTTTGAGGGCAACCCAAATGGACTTAGCTTCTATTAACAAGATAAATACAATTATAAGTAATGGCTTAGACACCTAATCCAACACCCGGGGCCACGTCCTGGGGCGGTTCTAACGATTATCTTCTCTGATTGTGACTAGGACCCAAGTCGGGAACTCGCTAACGACATCTACATCAAGACCTCCGATCCAAATCCACTCTCAAGACCCGATGCCAGATCCGACGTCTCATCATTGGTGCCATCCCGGACCTTGAACAAAAAACCGTCTCTTCTCTCCACTGGTTTCAAACTTCTGTCTCTTCAACGATCTCACAGATCTGGTTTATTTTTAAAGGTTGTCTATTGAAAAACCTTTCCCCTGTATCTTTTCAAACCTATCTCCTTCATCTACAAATTCGAACAAGCAAGGTGAACCGCTTATACGCATATCATATGAGGACTTCTGGAAATTCATGATTTTGGTATTCTCAAGCCTTTATTACACAAATACAAACCCATTTGTAAGTCGCATGAAGATGGGATCTAAAAGAATGTTCAGGGAAAGAGATTCGTGGTCAACATACGAAGGTCACGTAATATTGTTTCAAATCCACACATGATAGTCATATCCAGCAAACCTAGATTTTTATAAACCTTCTCTTGAATCTGGTCCCAACAACGATTTGTGCTATACGAAGTCATACAGACAATGATTTTGACTAAGTTGTGCGAAGGGGGCGAAATCCAATTTTGAAGACCCATGTTCTTGTTTTCCCGTCAAAACTCACTGGAGAAACCTGAATCTCGATACACGTCTCCAACTGAACGGACCTCCTGGTGTTCGACATCTCAAACAACCCTCTCATCAGACCAATACTCTTTGAACTCCAGTACTCTGTCAACTTCAGCCAAACCTCAACTCATTTTTCAAACGCATCATCCCGACGACTCTCACTATTACAAAACCATTAACGCCACGAATCAGCTCGTGCACAAAGTTGTGATAATTTCGAGTTTATTCAATCATAAAGTAAGCAGGAAAGGGTAAAGAAGAACTGTGCACACAACCTATTTGATAAAATGCTTCAAGGAGGGTCTGAATCTGTTTGCAACCTCGTTCAAAGAAAAACTCCAATCAAAGTAACATCCAAACCTAGACAAGTACATGGTTTGATTACTAGTTCTTCTTTCCTCATAATTTTGCATTGCCATCTTTCTGCATTCACTTCTCTTTTGTTGAGTCTGACGTTCAAAAAGAAGAGTAGGTCAACAAACGTTTTATAGCAATATTTGTGAGTGTAAACGCAATTATAGTTCTCTGTTGACGAAAAACGTTTTTAAATTTTCTTATAGTAACCATAATATCATCCTACCTGGACACTATCCTCTGTCATCATTGTGCACCAAAAACCATATTTCAACTAAAAACTCGTTTTGAAGTTCATAGCAATATTAAACTATATCCACACAAAAGGTGTATACATTCACTCAAGAAAATATTGCAGTATTAAGCACAACCTTGAACACATCATTCGAATAAGGGGAGTCACCAAACCAATTCACTCACTATGTATGGCAGAGTTTTCTGGCATATATTTTATTTTAAAAAGAAAGGGGGAGAGCTGCCATACATAGTTGATTAGTGAAAATTAGGAATATGTTTTAGCAATTTAATAATGCAAAATCTTGGCTCAGTAGACCCATGACAACATACAAGGATAAAAACTATGCGCAAATATATTTTGACATTTATGATTCATTCATCTTTCTTTGTACATGGTACAAGCCTCGAAAGCTCACTCCTATTTTGCTTGTTTTGACATGAACAAATGGGAGAGGCATAAACACGTATGAGGCAACCAAGGCACAACCATGCAATAAAAGATCACTCTCGTTTTAACATGGCAAGCAAGCTGATACATACGACAAGGAGGAGAACCCCTTATAATTTGATCCAAAATGATGTTACATTGTTCTATTTCCCTTACTTTGATGAGTTGTACCTTAAAATATTGTCCAGTCATCATTGGCCATTCTCAAATGTGTACGCTTCTCATCTACGAATATATTTGTTTACAATATACACGTGTCACAACACTTGATACTTACCCTTATCATTTTGCAATGACATGTACAAACGAACGAGACACAAATGTACAAGCACAAGCCAATACATAAACAAGGGAAATTCGCCCACATCGCAACACCCGAATCCCTTCCCCGCATGACAAGCGTGTCATCATTTTTCCAAAGGGAGGGGAAGTATAAGGGATGACATAACACAATTACATTGGAAGAAGTATTTTTTTGGTGGAAACTTATAAGACGTTCTTGCCAGCAGCACCGCTGTTTTTTGCTATCTTGACAATCGCCTGATTCGACTGATTACTCAGGAAGGAATGATCAAATAGCAGCACCGCTGCCCAGCTCTTGCCAGCAGCACTGTTGCGTTGCTAGTGCCAGCTGCCCAGCTCTTGCCAGCAGTACTGTTGCGCTGCCCTTGCTAGCAGCTCCGCTGCCAAGCTCCCGCCAATAGCCTTGCTGCACTCTCGACACATAATGATACCATAACATTATAAATACGTTGCTAACAAGTAAAGGGCGAAACTCTTTGTCCTATACTTTGTGTTATGCACAGGTCAATATAGCTAGCTAGCCAGGCACCGGTTTTATTAAATATCTTTGCTCGGATTGACCATCCGAGTCAGGCACATATCCCGGCACATGAACCACTCGCTACTATGCCCAATTATAACAAGGCCCGAGTGCCACGCAAAAGTCCGAGTACCTAACATGGCCCGAGTACCACGCAAAGGTCTGAATACCTAACATGGCCCGAGTGCCACGCAAAGGTACGAGTACTTAACATGGCCCGAGAGCCATGCAAATGTTCAAGTACCACAAGGCCCGAGAGCCAAAAAAAGGTCCGAGTACCTAACAAGGTTTGAGCACCTAACAAAGCCCGATTTAATATAAGTTGAAGAAGGTTCATAACCTTTGCCTTGACTTGCTGGCTTCTAAGACCAATTCAGATAAGGTTTAGAAGGCTCATCACCTTCGCCTTGAATTGCCGGCTACTAAGCTCGATTCCACCACAAGTGATCGCTGGATGGAATAAACCTAGCTACTGCACATCATGAATCACCCATCACAAGCCTAAGCCATGCTTCGCACCATACATTTGATGCTTTCTTCTACAATTATCGATAAAGGCAATTTACACGGTTTGTCTTTACTCCGACGATCAACAAGCATTTTCTCACTTTACGTCTTACTACAACAAGGACAATTGTCCTTACAGCTCTGCCACACCTTATCTAGTCAACATTCACGTGGCTCATTTTCTTATTAGCAGCCCTGCTGCATATTATCTTGACGGCAACCCTGGTGCTTGTTATCTCAACAATCGCCTCGTGGCTCGTTATCTTATCAGCAGTACTACTGCATATTATCTGGACGGCAGCCCTGTTGCTTGTTATCACGACAATCGCCTCGTGGCTCGTTATGTTATCAGCATCCCTGGTACACATTATCAGCCCTGCTGCTTGTTATCTCGACAATCGCCTAGTGGCTCGTTATCTTATCATCAGCACAGCTACACATTATCAGCCCTGTTTTTTGCTATCTTGACAATCGCCTCGTGGCTCATTATCTTGTCAACAGTCCTGGTGCACAAAATCTTAACAGTAACCCCGACATGCATATTCGTAACAACATCTCTTCCATACTCGCTTTAGTCTGATATGGCTACCTATCAGCTACCCACACCATACTGGGGGGAAAATCGGTATGATATAGCTTGTGTAAAGCACTATGAAGACGTTTATTGGTGTCGTTCCACCAAGGTACGACGGAGACGTTACGACAGGACCCAACTCTACTGCAGGATCCGCTAACATAATACGACTCCCATAGGCGAGGCTTGGTTGTTCCTCTTATATTTTCGGCACGCATTTGTTATATCTAGTCCAACGTAATTGGTAGCAAACCAATCGCATCGGACTAGGGGGACTTGATAGCGTATGACTTATATAACTGTATCCAGTCCAATGTGATTGTCAGCAAACCAATCACATCGGACTAGGGGGACTTGATGATATTGGGTCCATCGGCTGACCCGAATAGCTTGACGATACTGCTTGACAACCGCTGGACGGTACTACTTGACAGCACGGCGTGGCTGCCAGCCATGCTCGGCAACACGGCGTGACAGCCCGCCAGCAAGCCATGCCTGACAGCATTGCTTGGCTACATCTCCTTGCAGCTAGCTTGGAAGCCTTGCTTGACAGCACTACTAGCTAGGTCTGAATTGGGCTGGCCCAAGGCCTGACCTAATTGTCCCCTATAAATAGAGCAAGAAGAGAACCCTAGTTCTCTAAGTCATCATCATCCACTCTCTACTACCCTCTTCACATACACTACGATGGTTCCCTCCGGCGAGGAGAAACCATCTCATCTCGCAAACCGAACTGACTTGATCATCGGAGCCTGCTCCCGGGGCACACGCCTTGGGGCGGTTATAATGATTATCTTCTCTGATTGTGACTAGGATCCAAGTCGGGAACTCGCTAACGGCATCTACATCAAGACCTCCGATCCAGATCCACTCTCAAGACCCGATGCCAGATCTGACGTCGCATCAGTAGTGTTGTTGTAATTGAGAAGTACATTATTTTTTTTGTAGTGTTGTAATCGAGAAGTACATTATGTTTTTTTTACAATAAAATAGCTAACTAGTTAATCTTTTGTAGTTATTTCGCTATTTGTATTAGGTGTTGTAGATGCGTCTCTTAAATGGTGTCATGAATTATAAGTTTTTTAAACGTAGTTGTTTAATGGTTTTGTACTTTGTACTTATTTTCTTAGTGTGAATTTTGTTTATTTTATACATGTAAGAAACACTTTCATTTCATAAATTAGTTAATTAGTTTTGGTGTAAAATGTTCATGTCCCTTGAACTTATTAAATATTCATATTTATTTATTGAGGTAGAAATAATTAATAAAAATAATTATTTTTGGATATATGGGCATTATTTTAACATCTCGCCCTGGGCTTGAAAAACAAATGGACCGGCCTCCTTACATCAACCAGGCCTTACTTGATTGGGACATTGCCTAAAGCATGCTTCAACTCGATCAAAATTGCCAACACACACGAGAGAACATCACAACTACCGGTCTCACCACCACCAAGGCCACTATCGCTCCTGACCCTCTGCTTCTTCCTCCATCTCGCTTGTTTTGTGGGCCTCACTCCAATTGTCAACAAAAGTGTGATCCTAATCACAATGATTGTTGCTTTGAACACAAAACTGATCACTAAACTGGGTGTTGGAGTCATTGAGTGAGAGGTTCGAAAGCATGAGGTGCTCCAGACAATTGATAGTTGTTCTCCATGTTTTAAGATCGTTGGAAAATGTGATGTAGGTAGGAAAGAGGGGAAATTTCTAGGAAATGGAGGTGATACGCATGAGAGGGAGGTGGGGTTGAGTTTTTTAATTGTTAGAATGTAAAAGAATTGAAAAAAACACAATAGATTATTCTAATTTGTGAATTTTAGATCGTATTTGTGTTACTATCAAACATAATAATTTTTTGCATTTAGGAGTTTTGATCACCCGGAAGTCATTGGCCAACTACCTTGTACACTCTTAGTTGCTTAATGAAGCACATGCTGTTGACTCTATTTGTGCTGAAGTGCTCAACCATCCGAAGACAAGACCCCGAAGTAAAATAAACAATGAGAAGATCCCGAAGTCTGAAGACTCCGAAGTGTATTACATGGAGGATCCGAAGACTTCACAACTGTCAAACATTTTGATGCACGCGTGATTACAGACTACGTGTTGCATGTATCTAGCATTCTATTGGATAGTACATCCGATAGAATATACTCTGTAACATTTTGTACTATGCGTATCACTGATCCAGTATAAATATCAGTGATATCATACCGTGTCCTGTGCGAGATTGTAATCGTCCGATTGTAAAACCCTAAATATATCAATCAAGCATTCGGCACAAGTTATCCAATTCATCCTGTTCCTTAACTGTTCTTGATTATTCATATTACTGTTTGATTGCATATTACTTGATCTACTGTTGAATCACTAGTCATTACTTGTTTATTTTATTGATTTCAACACTCAACAAGTGGTATCAGAGCAGGTCAGTTCAAAAACCTGTTGATAGGAATCCATTCCTATGTTACAGTTCTAGATCTAAATTGTTTCTCAGATCTAGTCTTCTGCATCTGTTACACGACTCCACAACACGTTTTCCTGATAAAGATCTCGTTGAAATCTGCTCAAAATGGTTGATTCCACTGCAACTTATGCCAACATGCTTAATTATGTGAATCTTATTGGTTCTGCAACTAAAGCCCCCGTTCTAGTAACATCTTACTATGACTATTGGTCTGGAAGAATAAAGGACTATCTGATTGGACTAGATAAAGATCTATGGAGATCTGTAACTGATGGTCCTCATACCGACATTGCCGGTCGCTTTGTTGTTCCTGGTGGAGAAGATGTTGTAGTTCTAAACGTTGCAGACACGAGGAAACTTGAAAATGACGAAAGGGCCATGCGTGAACTACGAAGTATACTGGGTCCTGATGTCAGTCACCACATAGCTGATGCGAAGTCTGCCAAAGAAATGTGGGACAATCTTGCACTTCATTTTGGAGGCGACAAGATTCTTTACACAAGCAAGGTTCAAGAAATTTTAGCTGACTTTGGAAACTTCAAACAAGAAGAGAATGAATCTCTTGAAGCATGTTATGAACGTCTTAACAATATGATCTATACCTTGGATAAGTATGGTGAGACACGAAGTCAACAGGAGATCAACATCAAATTTCTATACAGTCTTCGAAAGGAATGGAGACCCATCATGCTAATGGTCAAATCCTATGAGAACATTGAGAAGTACAAGCTAGCTGATCTGTACAATTTGCTCAAATCTCATGAACCTAATATTGTCGGTCGAAGGAGTAAGTCTGTTGGGTCTGGTTCATTAACACTTGTTTCAAAAGATGAAGACGAAAATAGTGATGAGGAAGTTGCTGCGTATATAGTTGATAACAATGGAGAAACAGTTGCTCTCTATGCTGGTAATAGCCGAAGATTTAAGAAGCCTTTCGTCAAAAACAACACAGGGAAATCATTTGTCAAGAATTTCAACAAACCTAACTTCAATCCAAAACCAAAGCCTGAGATGTTCACTTCGAAGGAGGAAAACTCAAAGTCTTCAACTCCGAAGCATACTATGCAAGAAAATTGGAAGAAGAAAGGGAAAAGACCAAAGACTTAGCCCTGATGGCTGCTGAGGATTATCAAGGATCTTATCAAGTATGGTCTTCAGATTCAGAAGATGATGAAGTAAGAAAGCCAACTCATACTGCTTTCATGGCAAATGATGCTGGTAAGAGCTTTCTGAAAAGTACTTTTGATGAAACAGCTGATGAGGAGAAGTCGGGTTATGAAACAACAACTGGAATTGGTTTCAAGACTTCGGAGGTGAATGAGATAGTTGCTGTTGGGATTCTGAAGACCTGGTCTGACGACACTTCAGATGATGAGGAGGAGATTTGTCTAATGGCTAATGACACACGTCTGACAATTCCTGAGCAGGTATCTAAACTTCTCTCATCTTTTAAAATTCCTATTTCTCTATCAACTTCTATCATAAATGAAATAACTCGTGATTGCTCTGTGATGCATAAAATGCTTATTGACGCGAAAAATAGGGAGACACTCAGTGAGCAGGAGATTTTCAGCTTGAGGGGGAGAGTAGAAAGTCTCAAGCTAGCCCTAGAAAAGTCCAACCTAAGAATCTCATTGCTAGAAGAGAATAGAGAAAAACTTTTAAACAATCATGATGTAATTTTGAGGCAACGCAACATATTTTGTGAAACTGCAAAACGTTTATATGTTCATATTACACGTATTTATCATTCAGCCGACGTGTGCAATGTTCAACATAGACAACTATTACCTTTTATTGAGTTTAAGCTTAAGGAAGTTGATAGTATATCCTATGAGTGTGAATCAATAGTATCTGGGTCTGAAGTGACAAATTCTTCGTATAAACATGGTCTGATATGTGTAGAAAAACATCTCACTTAAGTGACAATGTCCACAATTGTAGAGTCCACGATTTACCACTTCAATGAAAAACCTTTCGTTTATACATCTTCAACAGAAAATATTGACATTATTGTTTCAACATTTAGAGGAAGAGAGGATAATTGTAAGTAACATATGTGGTTTTTATACATGACAAGGGAAATCATTTTCCAACGACGTTCTCCTTCAATTTTTGGTTCTTAAATTCTTATAGTAATAGAAAATGACTTTTTGATATGGTTTGATATAGGTGATGTGTGATCACGCGAAGAATTGAAGTGGAGAAATCGGTGGATTGGTATCAGAAGGAGAGACAAAAAGCTTGGAAATTGATTGATACCACGATAGAATGACAGGCGATCATTTATATGCCCTTTGAAGTATGTGTGATGACATAATCTGTACGTTTTTCGTGAACGAATCTTGCCTTGGTTTGAAGCTTTTTTCAAGTTTGCAAACACCCAACAATTATTTTTTATTTGAAGTTTCACCGCAATGTCCAACCACCAAACCTCGTTGGTTCCCGTATTACATCCATCATGCCATGATTTTATGAATGTTGGGTATTTTGTTAAATACCATGACTTTATTACTTTTTTAGGCCTATGAGAAAGATATTATGAATTATTCTATTTAACAATATTTTTTTAAATATTGAAAGTGTTAGATTGGTCATGAATGGTAATGTCATGATCCAGGGTCAGCCGGGAGATTTTGGAGGCCTTGTGCAATTTGATAAATGCAGACCCAAAACTTGCAAATTCTACAATATACCAAATGTTTGAAATGTAATGTTTATTTCATATTGTTAATATACTTATTAGACAAACTTTAATCAAAATATAATATAAAAATACACTTGCTTTTACATGAATAATGCTATCCTTCTTGTATTCCTTAAGATAAACTTTTCAATTACATCTTCATAAGGAATGTTATCCAATGGGTTGTTGTCAATAGCCATCAACGCCAATCCATTAAGTCGTTCTTGTGTCTTCGTAGATCGTAAGTAGCACTTCAATAACTTCAACTTAGAAAAACTTCTTTTGGCAGATGCAACAGTAATAGGAATGGTCAATAAAATTATATATGTTATAGTTGTATTAGGAAAATAACCAACTCTTTTTAAAAATTTTAAAATATCAAAAGTTGTCATCTTTTCCTTTGGTAAAAGATTTAAGAGTAATTTTAACTCAACATATAACAATAAACAGCTTCCATTGAGTCTTTAAATGAAAATGAATGAGTCTCTGAAGCTACCCCTTCGCCACGCACCGGCCCCATTCACTTGCTTATCGTAGAGGCTGTATTTCCATCAATATTTGATTGTTCATCTTTCTTAAGTGAAGTTTCAAGAGACATACAACAAGCCTTTAAGCTCATATCATCTAGTTTTTTTTTTTTGAACGACAAGGCAAGATAAATACCATATAACCAAAACTCCAGCGGGAAGCTGGAGCAATACAAAGTCAAAGTACAACATAGAAAGAAGAAACCAACAACAGCTAACAACCCAAAACTAGCAACGTACTTTACGAACAAGGAAAAAGCAAAAGTGTAATTTTTCAGAATTAAACAAGAAACCAAACATATCATCGTATTCTTTATATTGTTCAAACCTTGTAATGAGACAAGTAATAGACTGAGGTAGGCTAAATGCTGAGGTGCAGCTCGGCACCCATGACACCATTCCCCCCGGCCTTATTAACTTAATTAATACTCCCTCCGTCCCAAAATGATAGTCCACTTTCTCATTTTCAAAGTCAAAGCTTGTCAACTTTGACCATCAATATTTTCGTTGTTATTATATAATATTTGATACAAAATATATGAATGGATTTGTGTTGTAAATGTGTTTTCATTGGTATAGTTTTCATCTAATATTATATAGCACAAAAAAATATATTTACGGTAAAACTTGACAAGCTTTGACTTTGAAAATGAGAAACTGGACTATCATTTTGGGACGGAGGGAGTATAGGTATTGATTCTCTTGTGCAAAGCATGGGAATTATGACTAGAAGTATTGAAGAGAAAGAACACATGATCCTCTTCCTTTGTCTCCATCATCTCCAATTTCCCTGGCCATCCACTTTTATCCATCAATTCCTTGTAATACAAACCCCTGTCCTTAAAATTATCCTTCTCCGCAACACATAAAAGAATCTTGGAGCAGCCCAAACCCGAAAGATCCGGGTTCTTTTGCGGGTTAAACAACGGGTCATCCAACCCACTTCTTGAAGCATTTGCCAAGTTCCAAAATTGATCGGTATATGCTTTTAAATGCTTATGTTTCCAAAGTTCAGATCCAATCGGCTCATTTCCTCCGAAATATGGGTGGAGAACGATAATACCTTCCAGGTTTATTTCACCGATAGGTTCTAACCCGGCCCGGATTGCCATGTTATGGGCGATATTCGCTCCGGCACTATCTCCGACAAGAAATATCTTCTGAAAATCACCATAGTCGTTTAACCATGGCTCTAGACCACCCGCATTACTATGGGTAGCCACCCACTTTATCGCTTCCCACGAGTCATTGTATCCGGTTGGAATAGGATGCTCCGGCGCCAGCCTGTAGTCAACGGAGACGATGATTACATTAGACTCCGCCGTGATAAGGTTAAGTGTAGGGTGATAGGTAGGAGATTTAGCGGATTCGACTACGAAACCACCGCCATGGTAGTATACAAGAATAGGCAGTTTCCGATCTGGGGTTATGGTTTTAGGAATGTAAAGTCTTGCTGACAGGTTGGTATCCGGTGAGATAACGACGTCTTTTGACTGGACTCCGGTTGAGGGATCGATTCCGGTGGGCATAGTCTTATTGCCCACAAATCTTTCACATCGGCCATCTTTGTGTACTCGTAGAAAACCCTGGATTTGGAGGAGAAATTCATCGGATGTTATTATACTTCCCGATCCGAAAACAGAAGACATATTTCGATAATCGTTGGACGGTTGAGAAGATTTTCAATGTGGCGGGTAGTTATGAATGCGTTAAGCATGTAGATGAAAACGACAGTGCAACGAAAGCATGGACATTTTGAGAATGTTTCGAGAAGGCGCTTTGATTATGAGCCTGTTGCACTTGAACCCCTGGCACTATAAAAGTTTTGATATCGAACACAAATGAATCAACTAGAATGTTTAAATTTTGAGAAATCAATCTACCATGTAGCGTGAAGAACACACCGTATCAATAAAACTTGAGTAAAAATAGTATAACTGATTTATATATAAAAAGCAAAATTTACTTCATAAATTATCTATTAGAGTACATAATCAAAAAGAACTTAGGATGGTTTTAGTTAAGCCTTGCATGGAATAGGGTATGCTGTTGTAACACGATATGTTAAGCTTGAATTTCAATTCAACGACGGGCTCGTTTTCCACATTCTATAATTTTCAAGTGAAACGGTTTTTTCTAGAATAAAACACATATTTCAAGAATATCTAGATGATAGTTATGTATTTGTGAAACGGTAAATTGTATTTTCTGAACGGCACATGCCGAAATTGACCTTGGGACGGGGATAACTTGTAAAATACTAGCAATCTTTTGAGTTTGATATTCAATTATTTTTCTTGAATTTTTTTTTTTTTTTTTTTTACTTTAACCTTTAAGCTCTCGTGATAAATACATTCGAATTACTTATTGCATCCTAATATTGATTATTTATTGTCTTATATTGTTTTTTGTTGTTCTACATTCTTTTTTCTTTTCTGAACGGCAAAGATTTATAAAAAAACAAAACCAGCGGGAAGCTGGCCACTACAAAGGTTTTAAAGTTAAAAATAAACCAAAAACAGAGATTAATACATAGATCAACACCAAAAATTAATGAAGGAAAGAAATTATACTAGGCTCAAGTATACTTTGGGTAGAGTAGGAGCGCATAAATTCCAAAAAAAAAAAAAAAAAAAAAATTGTCATGGATGACAATGTACCTTGGGGGGGCAACAACCATAAGGCAATGTGCTTTAGGATCATTACGGAGCAATGCAATATGCTTAAATTCCACTAGCAACAAATTTAAAATAACAAGCATGAACTTGATATAGCCGGCAATATATAGCCGTAAATTTACCACAGTTATCAGCATGCAGCAGCATCACTATATTGGTTATCAGCCATCATGTAGTAACAACACGAAAAAGTAAAAACCACCAATTAAACCCAAAATCCGCCATGAGTTAAAACTATATTTTGGCCATCAACCATCATGTAGCAGAAAACATCTCTATTTGACTATTTCTGTTGTACTTCTTGTTTTTTCTTTTACGATTATATTTTGGCCTTACTTTTATTATTATTAGAATATTAGTATTATATTTATTGTTAATATTGTTGTTCTTATCATTATTGTTGTTGTTGTTACAAAGACATTAATGATATTATTTAACTAAATAATAGTAATAAAGTATAAGTTTGTATTTGTTAATTATCAAAAAGATCAACTCTTTGAATATTACAAATATTGTATGGTAAATCTGTTGGAATACAAATATTTTGTCGACACTATACATGGTTTTTCATCTGGTAGAAAGTATTAGATGATATTGTTGTATATTTATATTGACTTGTAATCTCATGTATTTTAGGAAGTACTAAAGGACTTCGATCCAGCGGTACCAGGTGTTGCCCTCCTTCCTTGAGGTCGATGATTAAGTCTCGTAAGATGTATAGATGTTGTTAAGAGGTGTAGTTTAAGAGTAGTTTAGTTTTGCCGTTTTAGAAAAATGTATTTCAGGAAGTTTGTTAGTCTTTTACCCTATTTATATTTCCTTCTGAATAATGAAAGATCGATTGATTATCCGAATCCTCTATGGTATCAGAGCAAATCCCTAAATATCCTTCTTGACGGCCTCAAATATCATCATCTTTCATTTCCAGCGAAACTTAACCTTAGCCATCACCGATGCAGGAGGCGAGTCAAACCCACCAAAAAGTACCCTTCATCCGATCTATACTTTGACAAATATCCAAGACAAGGTTCGTGCTTTGGATGACCCCAAATTTGCAGTTTTGTCTTTTATCATATCTACGTAATCTAGCCGACTCCGAATTGAGCTCACGAGCTGAATTGTATTTCTGCTTCAATATAATATAATTTATTCTTTCAATAACTAATAAAGTCAAGCTTGAAATTTTCCAGTACTTTATCGAGCTCCAGCCCGAACTTGAAAATTAAAACTTGATCAAGCTCATGATTTTTTTATTGAATTCAAGTTTTGAACTTAATAGTACTCAACTTGATTCGAGTTGATTACAACATTAGTTACATATATTGTACGTCCTGGGTTGTTGGGTGAGTAGAGTCGATTAGGCTATGAGGAGTGTCTCACTTGGTTCCCACATGAAAAGTGGTGCCACGTCACCGACACGTCATCCCATTTGCTTACCACACCACCAAGAAAATACCCACAACTCCACATCATATAATTATTTATTTTTTGATTTATTTTTAATAGAACCCTAATTATTTTTTTGATTTAATTTAAATAAAAACATAAATTAAAATCCTAAAAATTAAAATTTCATTAAAATAAAAACATTACAATTCCTAAAAATTAAAATTATAACCCTAAAAATTAAAAAGTACATCGACTCGAAAATTTAAAATTACGAAAATAACAACTAAAAATGCTACTCCTCGTCGTCGTCGTCGTGTTCCATCCGATTTTCGTAAATATGCTCCGTCAAATCGTGGCGAAGATTGCCGTGTATTTCCTTGCTATGTATTTCCAGAACACGTGCAAATTATTGGGGACTACCGGGTACAAATTGTTGGTGCGGATTTGCGGCGTCGTGCGGATTATACATACAAATTGTCCGACCTTTTTCTTCTATTATCATATTGTGTAATATGATACACGCGTACATAATGTTCGCTATGTTATCCTTATCCCATGCGCGTGAGGGATATTTGATAATATGAAACCTTTTCTTCAAAACACCAAAAGCTCTCTCGACGTCCTTCCTTGCCGATTCTTGGGCCGCTTTAAACAATTTTCGTTTTTCATCGACCGGATGTTGATAAACTTTGACAAACGTCGCATACTCAGGATATATCCCATCCACAAGATAGTAACCGTGTTTATATTCATTCCCATTCACCACAAATGGACAATCGGGCGCCTTGCCGATCAAATTATCATTGAAAATAGGCGACTCATTAAGCACATTTATGTCATTGTTTGACCCCGCGACTCCAAAAAATGCATGCCAAATCCATAGATCATGCAATGCGACGGGTTCTAGCATCATCGTTGGCACTCCGTGATCGCCCCGCGTAAACTGTCCACGCCATGCACTTGGACAGTTCTCCCACGCCCAATGTGTGCAATCAAGGCTACCGAGCATTCCTGTGAACCCGTGTGCTGCGTGATGGGCGACATATAATTCTTCAACATCACTCTTGGTCGGCCTACGCAAATATATGTCCCCGTAAAGCTCGATAACACACTTAGCAAACAAATATGTATACTGGCGGGATGTTCTGTCGGCCATCTTTATATAGTCGTCTGTTGAGTCCAAAGTCTGGCCGTCGCTATAAGCCGAAGTGCGGCTGATACTTTCTGGTACGTGGTAAACCCCCTTCTACCTCTACCATCCCACCCCAATTGGAATTCTTCGTAATTCTCAGCTAAATCGTTACACAAACGAAGGACAAGCGATTTGTTTAAACGAAAGCGTCTCTTGAATTGTTTATCATCATATAAACAATCTTCTGCAAAGTAATCACGTACCAGAAGCTCGTGTGCAGCCGCTCGATCTCGGTTTATAGTCTTTCTCGTCTTTTCAACGGAAGCTTCTCTTTTCCGACGGAAGTAACGAGCTATCCCAGTCACAAGGACCGGAAAAAACGCCTCATCATCAGATGACGATGAAAATTCTTCATCGGGATAATGTAAATCATCCATTTTTTTTACAGAGTATTTGTTGGTTTTGATGGTGTAGTTGTTTAAATGTGAGATGTATATATATATATATATATATATATATATATATATATATATATATATATGTGTGTGTGTGTGTGTGTGTGTGTGCAACACCCGGCTTTTAAAACAAAAACACCTCTATATATATATATATATATATATATATATATATATATATATATATATATATATATATATATATATATATATATATATATATATATATATATATATATATATGTGTGTGTGTGTGTGTGTTTGTGTGTGTGTGTGCAACACCCGGCTTTTAAAACAAAAACACCTCTGAAAATTTTTCATTTAGAACAAAGGTTTCAATACATAAAACCATAACAAAAGGGGTATATATTTTATAAAAAACGGGTACAAGTGTATCAAGGAGAGTATTAAATACCGTAATCTCCTTTGAAGCCGGGCTGCTACTGACAGCATCTAAAAGTCCACTTCTTTAGTCACGGACTCTATCTTTTCCCTTATCAGGATCATACTAACCTGCAGGGACATTTAACAAATAACGTGAGCTATAAAGCTCAGTGAGTAATCATATATGCAAATAACATGTATAAAAATACATTCATATATCTGTCTGGATATCGGATCCAAACTCCTAGCCTTACTGGCTGATCACATATCTCTTAGGATATCACATCCTACTTCATAGCCTTACAGGCTGTCATTTGCATACTGATCAAATCAAATCTGTTAGCCACAAAAACCATATGTATATAAGAGAGAATAAACATATAAACTCTCCATTACCATTTCTGTCCCATATTTCATAGTCATAACTGACCGCACCGTATATCATGGCTATTTAAGCCGCACCCTGTGTCATAGCTATATAAGCTGCACCAAAACATTTTCAATATATAAATCATAGCCCGAAGGCCGCACCAGCTGGGTTCAATAACCCGATATCATGGTCATAAGACCGCACCATTTGGATTCAAGTTCAATGTCATAGCCATAAGGCCGCACCATTTTTATAGAACAATATCATAGCCGTATAGGCCGCACCAGTTCGATATAGTATCCAATATCATAGCCATATAGGCCGCACCAGTTGGATATAGAATCCAATATCATAGCCATATAGGCCGCACCAGTTGGATATAGAATCCAATATCATAGCCAAAAGTGGCCGCACCATTCAATAACATTTTATTTCGTAATCATTTATGGCTCACGGCTCCGTTCTTGTCATTTCGTTGACTCACGGCTTATCCGGTATTGCCTTTTCACCATATCTTTAAAATTATCATTTTCGTCCCCCAAAGCTGTTTCAACCTGTAACAGTCCAATCAACACATATCATATGTGATATAAGTGAGATTACTCACATGGATACTCGCTGCATTTAGTTCCGGTTGTTTCTTGTCTTTGTATACACTACAACCGTTCGTCCCGTACCTATATATTCATTTATATACCAAATGATAATAGGTTAACAATCATTTCAATTGACTCTAATACACAAGAGTCCAATATAATATAATTGGGGACCATTCCTAGATGATAACTTTCAATTACCATCTTTCTTTAAATTATACGTTTTCCCAAAATACACGTATTTTGCTACAGTACTTTCGGGAGGTCGTATTCGTATTCCGATAATTTTCCATGAAGTTCTACAACATATTAGACCTATGTTTAAAATTTCAGGTCAATCGGATAAGCCTAGCATCAAAATCAAATTTGAAAATTGGTCAAATCTTCACAGGAGGTTTCTGCCTCGAAGGCGCATCGCGCCCAGGGTGAGGGGCGCGTCGCGCCGGATCCCTCGAGTCGCGAGGACCATTATGGTCAAGTCGCGAGAGCTGCACAGCAGACCAGTTTTCGCGATTTTTGTGCTACAAGTTCTCATTTCCTCATTTTTAAGCCCTTAATACATGACTTAATCATCAGGGTTTGTTCCAAGACTAATACTATCAATTAACCCTTGGTTTTAACCCATAAGAATCACACATATCCACATTTTCCAAACATTCCCGTTTTTGACATTTTGGTCCAAAAACTGAAATTGTTGGAAGTTAGCTACTAATATTGATTCTCTTCATTAAATACAACATTTAGAACTCATTAAAACTTACTGAGATCATGTTGATCACATAATCTCATGATTTAGGGTTCTTGAGCAAAGTTCTAAACTTTCATTAATAGCAACACACTTTCAATTTGATATGTGTTCTTACAACACAAACATGTTTGAGGCTTAGAATTCATTTAAACCTCTTGAATCACAACTGTAATTTCAGTTTCAATTCTTCCCACGAAGAACACACAAAAACTTAGGTTAGAGTTTCAAAGAACTAACCTTAATTGCTTGAAATCACAACTTTCAAACAATTGTTCCAATTCCTTGCTTTAATTCCATGATCTCTGCAGAAATCGCACCATCAAAGCTCCTCCCGATCATCTCAAATATTCAGCCACACATAGGAGAGATATTTCTCATTTTTTTTATATTTTCTAATTTTTCATTTTAGCCCCTCAAGTCCTTTTTCTTGAACTTTTGGCCATATGATCAAATTTCATCACAAAAGAACGACATTTCTTACATATTTACCACAAGTGAACAATATTTTTACGTAATTGGTCCTTCACATGGTCAAATGAACAAATTACCCTTTTATGGTAAAATGACCAATTTACTCTTTTTCTAGTATTAACTTTCTAATACTTAGAACACCATATTAAATCATAAATACACTATGATTAATATATTAATACTTAACAAAAGTATCGTGGTGTTACAAATTCTACCCTCCTTCAAAAGATTTCGTCCCCGAAATCATACAAACAAGCGAGGGTAATTCTTTCTCATTACAATTCCGATTTTCTACATCATATAGAAACATTTATGGTATTGCCAAAGCACTTTTACCATACTAGTATTCTTATTTCGTGGTTATATCACTGTTTATCTATCATTCCTCCGGTTGTCCCGGGTACCTTATCTACTTATCTACCTTCATTTCAACATGAGGTATTCGCTGAAATTTATCAATCCATGTTCTCAGAACCATGAGACCCATAGAAAACATTACAAATATCTTGAAGTTCATCAAGAATCTTCGATCGGTACACCCCAATTCTTACTCTTTGGGACATATGGAAAGGTCCAATAAAACAAGGACTCCACTTTCCTTTCGTCCCACACAGATTTTTAGTCTTTCCAAAAGATTACTTTGAGTACTACCATATTTCTTTACTTGAAATTTCAACGGTCTTTACTCAGTGATCCGCATACTGTTTTTGCTAATTCTTAGCCATTTTCAAATTTCTCGTATTTGCTAGTTTTCTCTTCAATTTGTATAACAATCTAGAATCTAGCCAACGGCTTTCCCACATCTTCAATCCTATAAATCGAAGGACAACACGGTACTCCATACGACGTTTTGTTCGAGTCATCAGAAAACTGGTACGAAAAATGTTATTTCTTACAAATTCTATTAAAGATAGGCGATCTTCTCATCTTCCACCAGGGTCTGTTATGCAAATTTCAAGCATATCTTCTAGAGTCTGCATCATTATTTCGCCTCGTCTATCAATCTACAAATCGTATACAGTACTTACTAGTACTTTTCAACTAATTATTCTTGGGATTTATGCCAAAATTAACGAATAATTCTATTATCTCGGCCCGTTACAATCGACACCGGTAGTTCACGTCGACAAATTACTCTTTCTATGTAATTTTTCACTACTTTTCGATCTTAATTTCTTCCCTAATCGGTATAAATTTACGCTAGTTTCATCATCCGGTTAACTATTACCCATATGGTGTCATACTCATGCGGTACTTGCGAAGACTTTATTACAAAGTCTATATAATATCGTCCCATTTCTTTTCTGGGACCAACAACGGGTAAATTTCTTCGTATGCTTCCAATGGTTTGACTTTACTTGCACCCAAGTCAAACACTTTTCACGTATTTTTGCATATCTTTCTTCATTCCCGGCTACCCATACATAGGTTTTATCATCCTATACGGTTTGGTATTGCTCGGGGTATACTGCATATCTACTACAATATGCATCTTTGCAAAATAAATCTCATGTTTCGCCTTGTGTTGGAATCCACATACGCAACCACCAAGGGTTTTAAATTGATGTGGTTTTCCAACTAGCTTCTTCCAATATCCAGTCATTCATTCACTTTTTACATTTTCAGACTTGCACACTTCTTTTTGTGCTACCCGAATCAACTCAGGTAATTAATTCGCCACATTCATGCATGTGGTTGTATCTTTCAAAAGATACTGTTTTCAACTCAAGGCATCTATAGCCACATCCGCCTTTCCGAGATGGTACAAGATTTCATATCCGAAATCTTTAAGTAACCCATCTATCTTTGCTATCTCATATTTAGCTTCTTTTTGATCAATTAAGTATTTCAAACTTTTATGATCCGTATAAGCAGTAAGCTTTACACCATACAAGTAGTGTCTCTAAAGCTTCAATATCAAAATCATAATTGCTACTACAGTTTTATGTACCCAAAATTAATTCTGGATGCATTTCTGTAAACAAATTATCTTCTCCGCTTAGCGATAATGCTAACATCGGAGCTTCACACAAAGTTTGTCTCAAACTTTGAAAATATATTTGTGGTCTTTCTACCCATTCAAACTTTTCGCTTTCTTGGTCAACCTTAGTCAACTAGACAGCAATCAAGGAGCAGTTTTCTACAACTCTCCTATAATAACCTGCCGAACCAAGGAACTACAATTTTTGTCAGATTCCTCGGCGATTCCCGTTTTATCACAGCATCAATTCCACTGGATCTACTTTATCATCTTTGGCACTATTAACATGCCCAAAGAATTGAAACTTCTTTTAGCTAAATTTTCATACTTGGAAAACTTCGCATATTATTTTTCTCCACGAAGTAACTCAAATATTTAGCACAACTTTTACATCAAATTCATTCTGTTTTCGAGAATATCAGATTCTCGGTAGTCAATGCACATACACATCAACTTGTCTTTCTTCTTTTCAAACAAGATAGGGCTCCACACGATGACACATTCGGCCATATGAGACCCCGATTTAAAAACAATTTCTTCTAATTGTTTTCCCACTCTGCCATCTATGCAGATGCTAATCAGTTTAGAGCCTAAATAACAGAAACGGCTCCTAAAAGTAGTTTAATCATAAACTATTCTCATCAGTCTGGCGGAAATTCTGGAAGTTCTTTGGAAGAAACATCCGAGAATTCATTTAAAGTTTTTCACTTCTACCGCCGCTTTATTTAGCTTGGCCAATACTGCATATGCCAACTAAAACATTCTTCCTTTACTAACTCTTTTCCGAGTTTAAGCAAAGGAAAATAACCGGTATTCTCAACAACGGTCATTTACCGTGGATCTTCCTCCACTTCATTTCTGATTTTAGAACCATAATGTTCATATTTCTACAATTCATGTTAGCATCATTCATTGCTAACCAATTCATATGCACAATTTCTTCAGGTCATTGGTAGTCATCGGCTTCAGATTTATAGGGAAAAAGGGTCCCGTAAATCCTAGGCAGACTACCTTCCAGGTGTTCAATATCTTGAACAATTTTGCTATCTGCTATAGCTACCTCTAAAATTTCATCCATAATCGTTGATGAAATATTCAGACAAGACACCAAAGTCATTGATCCCAAGCATAGCTTCATGGATCAAATATAACATATACAGGGATTATATTCAAAACAATGATATTTGAGACCATATTAGTCGACTCACGAGCTTTTTCCACAGTCTACTGGAATGCTCATGGTACCACTGGTCCTTTTTGACCATTCGTTTCTTCTTTCTTTCCTCCCCGTTCTTTCCTGGGTTTATCACCCGTTACTCCACATTTAGCATGTGAACATTTCATAGGAAAGTGATCTATAGCTCCGCGCTGAAAACACTTTCGTCCCGTCCAACAGGCTCGAGCAATATGCTCCTGTTTTCTGCAATTTCAGCATTTCAACGGTAGAGTCTCTACTCTACAATTTTCTTAGTGCTTTTCCTGCACTTCTTTGTTTTGGTCCCTTCCCTTTAGGGTTGGACCTAATTCGTGGTAACTTCTTCTAAAGCGTCCACCAATATTTTTCTGCTTTTCTTGTAGTCTCAGCTACTTTTCTTTTACCTTGAATATCTGTCAGGGTGAGCACCGAATTTCTTTCTTTGACCACAGCAGCTACTACTGCTTGTCATGTGGGTTTTCTGCTACTTGTCTCTTTGCCCCTCGTTCAATGGAGCCTTGAGAAAGGGCTGGTCCACTTCTTAAAGCTCCACGCCCTAAATTCCTTCCAAGAAGATTCACTATTCATACTTCTTATACGTCAGAAGTCAGCAACAGTTAGGTTATATATGTATAATAGCAACCTATATACACCTAACTATATATCATGTCTACTATCTCAAGGTTTAAGTCCAGGAATCTACTCTATAGACACCTAGTTCACTTAAACCACGGCTCTGATACCAACTTGCAACACCCGACTTTTAAAACAAAAACACCCCTGAAAATTTTTCATTTAGAACAAAGGTTTCAATACATAAAACCATAACAAAAGGGGTATATTTTATTAAAAACGGGTACAAGTGTATCAAGGAGAGTATTAAATACCGTAATCTCCTTTGAAGCCGGGCTACTACTGACAGCATCTAAAAGTCCACTTCTTTAGTCACGGACTCTATCTTTTCCCTTATCAGGATCATACTAACCTGCAGGGACATTTAACAAATAACGTGAGCTATAAAGCTCAGTGAGTAATTATATATGCAAATAACATGTATAGAAATACATTCATATATCTGTCTGGATATCGGATCCAAACTCCTAGCCTTACTGGCTGATCACATATCTCTTAGGATATCACATCCTACTTCATAGCCTTACAGGCTGTCATTTGCATACTGATCAAATCAAATCTGTTAGCCACAAAAACCATATGTATATAAGAGAGAATAAACATATAAACTCTCCATTACCATTTCTGTCCCATATTTCATAGTCATAACTGACCGCACCGTATATCATGGCTATTTAAGCCGCACCCTGTGTCATAGCTATATAAGCTGCACCAAAACATTTTCAATATATAAATCATAGCCCGAAGGCCGCACCAGCTGGGTTCAATAACCCGATATCATGGTCATAAGACCGCACCATTTGGATTCAAGTTCAATGTCATAGCCATAAGGCCGCACCATTTTCATATAATAATATCATAGCCGTATAGGCCGCACCAGTTGGATATAGTATCCAATATCATAGCCATATAGGCCGCACCAGTTGTATATAGAATCCAATATCATAGCCATATAGGCCGCACCAGTTGGATATAGAATCCAATATCATAGCCACAAGTGGCCGCACCATTCAATAACATTTTATTTCGTAATCATTTATGGCTCACGGCTCCGTTCTTGTCATTTCGTTGACTCACGGCTTATCCGGTATTGCCTTTTCACCATATCTTTAAAATTATCATTTTCGTCCCCCAAAGCTGTTTCAACCTGTAACAGTCCAATCAACACATATCATATGTGATATAAGTGAGATTACTCACCTGGATACTCGCTGCATTTAGTTCCGGTTGTTTCTTGTCTTTGTATACACTACAACCGTTCGTCCCGTACCTATATATTCATTTATATACCAAATGATAATAGGTTAACAATCATTTCAATTGACTCTAATACACAAGAGTCCAATATAATATAATTGGGGACCATTCCTAGATGATAACTTTCAATTACCATCTTTCTTTAAATTATACGTTTTCCCAAAATACACGTATTTTGATACAGTACTTTCGGGAGGTCGTATTCGTATTCTGATAATTTTCCATGAAGTTCTACAACATATTAGACCTATGTTTAAAATTTCAGGTCAATCGGATAAGCCTAGCATCAAAATCAAATTTGAAAATTGGTCAAATCTTCACAGGAGGTTTCTGCCTCGAAGGCGCATCGCGCCTAGGGTGAGGGGCGCGTCGCGCCGGATCCCTCGAGCCGCGAGGACCATTATGGTCAAGTCGCGAGAGCTGCACAGCAGACCAGTTTTCGCGATTTTTGTGCTACAAGTTCTCATTTCCTCATTTTTAAGCCCTTAATACATGACTTAATCATCAGGGTTTGTTCCAAGACTAATACTATCAATTAACCCTTGGTTTTAACCCATAAGAATCACACATATCCACATTTTCCAAACATTCCTGTTTTTGACATTTTGGTCCAAAAACTGAAATTGTTGGAAGTTAGCTACTAATATTGATTCTCTTCATTAAATACAACATTTAGAACTCATTAAAACTTACTGAGATCATGTTGATCACATAATCTCATGATTTAGGGTTCTTGAGCAAAGTTCTAAACTTTCATTAATAGCAACACACTTTCAATTTGATATGTGTTCTTACAACACAAACATGTTTGAGGCTTAGAATTCATTTAAACCTCTTGAATCACAACTGTAATTTCAGTTTCAATTCTTTCCACGAAGAACACACAAAAACTTAGGTTAGAGTTTCAAAGAACTAACCTTAATTGCTTGAAATCACAACTTTCAAACAATTGTTCCAATTCCTTGCTTTAATTCCATGATCTCTGCAGAAATCGCACCATCAAAGCTCCTCCCGATCATCTCAAATATTCAGCCACACATAGGAGAGATATTTCTCATTTTTTTTATATTTTCTAATTTTTCATTTTAGCCCCTCAAGTCCTTTTTCTTGAACTTTTGACCATATGATCAAATTTCATCACAAAAGAACGACATTTCTTACATATTTACCACAAGTGAACAATATTTTTACGTAATTGGTCCTTCACATGGTCAAATGAACAAATTACCCTTTTATGGTAAAATGACCAATTTACTCTTTTTCTAGTATTAACTTTCTAATACTTAGAACACCATATTAAATCATAAATACACTATGATTAATATATTAATACTTAACAAAAGTATCGTGGTGTTACAGTGTGTGTGTGTGTGAGAGATTTGAAATTTTGAAAAAATTAAATTTGTTTTTAAAAAACCTCCAACGGACAACCCAACGTTCAATTCAACTCAACGGTCAAAAAAAATCGCGTGGCTCTACGTTGCTGAACTCACGGCTGGCCAGATCCACGCCACCCACGCGAGAGGGGGGCGGTGTGCCACGCCGTGGGTGGTGTCCACCTAGTCCCCACGTACCATGCGTGGTATGTATTCCCTTCAGTCTTATAGATTGCAAAAGATGGGGGTGGCACGGGCCTCTGCCACACGATATATCGTGAATGATAGAGATGATGTTGTGTCATGAACCCACGCATCCCACTCTCAACTTGTACATTACACTTCAGTACTTGTACATTGGGAGTGAGTTTTTTTTTTTTGGAACCGGCAAATAATATTAAAAAAGACTCCCCTAGCAAGGCGCTAGGGGCAAAAGAGTACAGACAAAAACATTAAAGTGATAACTATTTACATGCAAAGGTAATTATAAACGATAAAACGGATCAAAACTCCAAGTGCTCCAGTCCAAACTTTCACCCTTAGTTCTATGTTTCTGCCACAAAAAAACAGTGGATTTGATCGTCTCCATAATTTTCGCCGGTTGAGTGTTACGACTTCTAAAGACCCTTTCGTTCCTTGCCTTCCATAAACACCAAAAAGCACCATAGATAATGCTCAAGAGCCTAACCTTCTTTTTCGGACATCTACCCCACCTTCTGGCAAAGTCAAGAATGGCATTGATTGAATCCGATGAGTTATTAGTAATCCCGCACCAATTCCAAATCATATCCCATACTTGTTTTGCAATCCGACATTGAACCAGGAGATGACTTTCACACTCATCAATTTCTGGACATATCCCACATTTTGGAGATTCAATATGCATACCCCGGTTGTGGAGAGCTAGCGCGGATGGAATACGACCCAGTTTTGCACGCCAAACAAAAGCAGCGACCTTTTTAGGCACTGAAGATATCCATTCAAAAACACCATCACATATCGGATGAGAAGCTCGATCAAGGCGCTTCCTTAGTAATGCTACACACATCTTCCCATCGACTGCATACGGGGATCTCCACTCATCATCAGTATTCGGGATTGGCATAACCTCACTGATCGGACAGTTAAGCTTCTCGAAAGCCTTGCTAGATTTTACAATGTTGAGCCATACACCTGGGCGTTGGAATTTCGCAAAGCAGTGGGGATGAACATTTGCCAATTTGTGAATGCCAGTTATTACTTTAGCCCATAGTGTGTTTGGATTTGTTTTTAACTGCCACCACCATTTGGCCATGAGGGCAAGATTTAATGTTTTAATTGATCCCAGCCCCATACCGCCATCTTCTTTTGAAGCAACTAATCTGTCCCATGAAATCCAATGAATGCAAGATCGATCTTCTGTTCCTCTCCAAATGAATTGTCGCTGAATTTTCTCCAACTTGTTGATCACACCTGATGGGGCTGCATAAAGAGACAAGAAATAAGTAGGAAGGTTACCTAGGACTGCTTTTGCTAGTGTGATTCTGCCACCAAAGCTTAGTGTTTTTGATTTCCACATAGATAATTTCGACTGGAATCTATCAATAATAGGTTTCCATGCATTCATCCGGTTCATATTTTCTCCATGCACTCATTGGGAGTGAGTTAGGAATATGAGTCTCTTCTGTTATTTAAGTCGCTCGATTTCCCCTCATTCTACTGGTTTTACTTCTTGCAAGCATTGTAAATTTGGGATTTTGTTTTGGTGGCTTTTGATATTTCATGCCCCTCTTGTAAACTAGCCTAAGCATTGTTAATTATGTTTTTGATTTTGGTAGGTTTTGAGGCTTTTAGAAGTTGGTAATTAGACCACTTATAGCTGCTACTTATCATACACATACATGTGTTCTGCTTTTGATTCATTATTTTGCGGCTATTGGTTCAATATTTTGCTGCTACTGCTTATCTTGTTGTGTCTTAATGTTTTGTTGCTCATCTGCTACTGGTTTATGTTGTTACTGATTTTATGAAAGTGCATAGTAATTTGTATACTGATTTGAACATGACCAATCTCAAGTACGTCCTCAAGTGGAATCTTAATAAGAAAACCTTACAACTTTTTGAATTAAATTTTTTTTTAAGGTCATGGAAGATTCCATTACACAGTGATGGTGTAGCTCAATCCGCAACCACCTTGAATCCAACTCAGCCGCCCTCCTTTGGTTCGTTAATCGCGTTCAAGCCCTTTCGGTAATATATACACCCTTGTTCTTTTATTTTTATAAAAACAATAAGTTCATATCTATTATTTTTTCTTGATTATTTAGATTATTAGATTATGCTAAGCGTTCCATTAGAACTTTAAAGACAGCTTGATATTCCTAATGCATTTTTATGTTGAAACTTCTGAAATCTCTAAAACGCAAGTTGTTACATTAAACTAATAATCTTGGACAATTAGAATATTTTGAGAAGCTTATTTCTTTTGTTGAGGGGTTTGTGTATTGTTGTAAGTACTATCTCAATTTTTCGTTAACCATCTAACTTTCATTTTAAATCGCAAAGTGATATGAAAACATTTAGCCAAAATTCATATATATATATATAACGTTACGTTTGTCTCTGAAAGTTACTGTTGATTAGGTTTTGCTATTTTCAGAACCAAAATTATTAGGAAAAATTTCATACATATCCTTGTAAAACTAATATATTACTTCAATATTCTTGCAAAAATTATAACTACATAGATATCCTTATAAAACTAGAGTATTCACGTCTATATCCAATTTTGTATTTTAAATTAAATTAACCACAATTTATATTACAGAAATTTCATAAAAACAAAATACATTAATAATTGACTTATTTACCCTTCTCCAATTGAATATTAGAATAAAATCAATTTAATTATGCTTAATAGAAGCAAAGCTCTGAAGAACACAAGCAATATAGAAGCAACGAATGCAATGATGAAGGCACTTATCATAGGTCAAGGTATAATTCACTAATTAATTGCATTCATGTATAATTCACTAATTAATTGCATTCTTACCGATCAATATGAGCCTCAAAAAGTTCCAATTAATTGCACGAATTTAATTACACTTAATTGCATTCTTTCGAATTAATTGCACAATGAAATTTAATTGAATGTAAGTATTAATTAATTGAATGTAAGTACTAATTAATTGCATTCTTCCGATCAATACGAGCCTCAAAAAGTTCCAATTAATTGCACGAATAATAGTTTTTTTTTACGAATTTTATATATATTCATGACGCAATCACAAGGTCTGAAAGAATCATCGCATCAATGTCCGGTGTCTGGACAGACCCAAACGTCACTGGTGACCGCAGCCCGCGATTGCAACTGATGGTAGATTATTTTGGTGGCTCTTGGAATAACATAGGAGAAGAGGGAGAGTTCTTCTAGGGACAACACTTGCACGAAGGTTGAAGAAGATGCTTGTAGAGCTTAATTGCACGAATTTAATTACGCTTAATTGCATTCTTTCCAATTAATTGCACAATGAAATTTAATTGAATGTAAGTATTAATTAATTGCAGGTTGAAAGTTATGATGAAGAGGACATTGAAAATGGTATACATTCGATGATGTTCACGGCACATGGGAAGAAGGGATGGAGTACGTTCATGCCCAGGGTTTTTGTTATTAAGCGTAATTAAATTGATTTCATTCTAATCTTTAATTGGGGAAGGGTATATAAGTAAATTAATAAGGTATTTTGTATTTTTTGAAATTCTTGTAATATAAATTGTGATTAATTTAAGTTAAAATACAAAATTGGATATAGACGTGATTACTCTAGTTTTATAATGATATCTATGTAATTATCATTTTTGCAAGGATATTGACGTAATATCTTAGTTTTACAAGGATATGAATGAAATTTTACCAAATTATTAAATCAAGATGATAATATAGTTGTTAAAGTATTTGATACAAAATCCAAATAAGCTTCTATTTGGAAATAACAATTTTGATTCTTCTTATAGCAAACTTTCATATTTACGTTTTTTCCCCTCAACTAATTTCGAATTAATTGTATTTCGTAAGTTACGATTCCGGTCCCTTATTATATTTAAAAGTTACATTTTTCGTCCCTCACATGATTTGTTTTTTTGTCGACCTGCGTTTTTCAATATACCGGGCTTCCGCAGCATCGCGCGGATAGTCGCGCGGATAGTCTAAAACTAGTTATAATTAAAAAGATACAAGTATTATACATAAAGGAATAGTCAGGTTATGCGGGTTAAAACTAGCCATGGCTTGACAGATCCAAAAGGTGATTTTGTTTTCATGCATTGTACTATTCAAAAATTCAAGAATCAGATTTCAACACATGTGGATCTGAAAGTTGTATTCCTTTTCTTTTTCCAATTTGTGCATTTTAGATTGTATTTGTGTTGCTATCAAACATATAATAATTTAAACTATTTTATGCATTTAGGAGTTTTGATCACCTGGAAGCCATTGGCCAACTACCTTTTGCACTCTTAATTTCTTAATGAACCACATGTATATTCACTTAAGTTAAATATGGTGAGGTGGTAAATCGTGGACTCTGCAATTGTGTCCATTGTCGGGTTTGATATGTCATTGAAAGTTATATAAATGAAATAATGTGAATCGAGAAAAGCATCCATTTTTAAGAAATAAAATTTGATGACAACGAAGGAAATAGATTATTTCAAGAATGTTTTATTGCATTCCATTAATTAAAATAGATAACTATATAAAGACATGGTGGATCAAGCGTCAAAATCGTGTTTTTCACTACATTGAATGATCGACTTGAAACCAGATTTTTTTAATTGGATAAAAGCCGGTATTAATCATCTTTCAACACCAACTTTGGGCCATAAATCTCCCATTGAAGTCCTGTTTCATAAAAAATCAAAACTTACATTTCTCACAGTTTTGGAAGTGCGTGTTACCCGCACTTATTATCAAAGTCCTTTCCCTTTTTAACCTTTCGTCTGTACCTCCACAACAGAAAATACTGACATTATTGTTTCAACAATTAGAGGAAGAGGGGGGAATTGTAAGAAACATATGGGGTTTTTATTCATGACAATGGAAATCATTTTCCAACCACGTTCTCCTTCAATTTTTGGTTCTGAAATTCTTATAGTAGCAGAAAAATGATTTTTGATATGGTTTGATATTGGTGATCGCTGAAATTCTTATAGTAGCAGAAAAATGACTTTTGATATGGTGTGATCACGGGAAGAATTAACGCGGAGAAATTGGTGGATTGGTATCAGAAGGAGAGACAAAAAGCTTGGAAATTGATCGGTACGACGATAGAATGGCAGACGATCATTTATATGCCCTTTGAAGTATGTGTGACGGCATAATCTGTACGTTTTTTAGTGAACGAATCTTGCCTTGGTTTGAAGCTTTCTTCAAGTTCGCAAAACCCAAAAAAAAAATTATTTGAAGTTTCACCGCGACGCCAGAACACCAAACCTCGTTTGTTCCCATATTACATCCATCATGCCATGATTTTATGAATGTTGGGTATTTTGTTAAATACAATGACTTTATTTTGTCAGTCTATGAGAAAGATTAGGGCTGTAACCGAATCGAACAAACACGAACAATTGCTCGTTTATGTTCGTTCGATTAAATTAGACAATCAAACAAACGAACACGAACAGATAAATGAATGAGTTTTATTGTTCATGTTTATTTGTTTAACAAATTATATTGTTCATGTTCGTGAACATACTAAACAAACATAAACAAACAGAGATAAACAAACACAATTAAACACATATGAAGATAAACGAACATATAATATTGAAATGTAATCAAACACAATTGAATATATATGAACATAAAATGAATGTAAATGAAGAAACATAAATGAACTTAAACGAACAACATAAACGAACGTTTACGAACATAACTGAACGAACGAGACCATTGTTCATGTTCATTTGTTTAACTAAACGAACGGGAATTTGTGTTCATATGCGTTCACTTATTAAATAAATGAACATAAACGAGCTTCCTACCAAACAGTTTACGAACGGTTCGCTGAACGTTCGGTTTGTTGACAGCCATAAAAAAGATATTATGCATCATTCTATTCAGCAATATTATTTTAAATATTGAAAGCGTTATATTGGTCATGAGTAGTGATGTCATGATCCATAATTTATGGACGTCGTTTCTAGAAACTTAGTTTTGCAATAAAAAATAGATTAGCAATGTAGCTTGTTGCTGTTAGCCTGTAAAATTTTGAATCTGACTATTGTTGCCTATTAGCCTGTAATATTTTGAATATAACTATTGTTTTAGCAAGATAAAAATAAGTGTTTACTATATTAATCTTGAAGGGAATTTTAGGATGTATTATCGTATTTTATTTTTTACCTTTGTTTTACTTGGGTTGTAAAAACAAAATAGTTGTTACAAACTAGACGTGTAATTTATATTTCACATTTGAACCGCTACGTTTGAGATTTGAAGTAAATATAGTACTAGAGGGATTATCGTGATAGAAAATTTAATCACAAAATAGCCTGTTCGCGTAGAAGTTGGTATAATGTTTATTTATGTTCATTTTATTATTTTTATGAGAGACTATAGTCTTACTTTCTTTCTTTTTTATGTTAAATACTGAATTGATAAATGCTACTGAATGGATAAAGATATATAAATAGATATAATATTGCTGATGTATATAGATTATATTCACCACGTGAATCTGAATAAATGATTATTATACCCTCCTGTTTGATCTTGACAAATAACGAATGACTATTTATTTAACAATTGTTATAAATTAAAATTGTACGTGTTCACATTAATTTTTTTTAATTTTAGAAATTTAAAAACAACATGATTAATAACTTAAATTGAACATAATTTTAAATTAACTTCAAGTGATAAAATTAAACTCAAACAATCAATATTTAAATATATAATGGATTAAAGAAAAATAACAAGCACGTGAAATTTGTATGATATTTATACATATAACAGTGAATAACTCAATATATAAGTATAAAATATGCTTCATAATTGGATATAAATATGATGTTTGTTGAAAAAATAAGGATAATTAAGAAAAATTAAATATATAATCATAACTTAACGTTAAAGACATATATTTCCTAACTTAATTAATTAAGATATTTTGTTATCGTCAAGTCAATTTCATTATTGATTTTTTGTTATATTTTTTCCCTTTTATAATATATTCATATATTTTTACTTTTTATAGTATTGGGATACAGATGCATGGAGAAACAAATCAGCGGCCGGGAAGGCCAACCGTATGAGTGGTGATAGCACCGGTACGATATCAAGGCGTACCGGCGGATCGAGGGGCTACGATGAGTATCAAATTGTAATGATAATTAAGCTAATCATATTTATATATTTAGTAATTGTTATACTTAAACAAAAATTGATCTAATTATACTTTGTTCTTTATCGAGACTAAGGAATTTGTTGAAAATAATATTTTTGTATGTGACCATCACTGAAATAAGATGAACTGTTTTTATTTTATCTGTCAAATATTATCAGTTTATTTCAGGTTGCATGGACTCGAGATCAAAAACAAGAATGAATCAAGACCCAAGAAACTTTGAGAAAACAACCAAACCTGAGGAAGTGACACTATGTACCAAAGAGCAAAACATAAAAGTCCAGAATGCTACAGCAATCACGACGCGACGGACACCATGGTCGCGACGTGAAGAAGAGCAAAACATAAGAGTCCAGATTGCTACAGCAATCGCGACGCGACGGAGGCCCTGGTCGCGACGCGAAGCCTTCAACGCGACACCACCAACTTTTCAATCGCGAGGCTACCAACACAACGCACTAACCAGTGGCCGACCAAAAGCAACACGACAAACGCACCCTCGCGACGCGACAGATAGATGGTCGCAACGCGAAGCCTGTATTTCAGCAACTATAAATAAGAAGCTCACCTCTTGCCATACTTACACACAATACCACACTTATACACACTCAAAGAAACCCACGACCAAACACCTCAAGACACTCAAATTTCTGAATCTTTCAACAAGAATCAAACCATATAACCGCAAGAAACAACAACCTCCACCCGACACCAAAACTTCAAACCTCTAAACAACCTCTACCCTACACCAAACAAAAACCTCCACCCGACACCAATACATCCAACCTCCAATCAACACAAAACCGAAGAAATACCATTTCAGCAAGAAAAACCGAGCATACCATCCTTTCTACAAGAACCAAACCGCACAACCTCAAGATTCGACGCTTCAAAGAAAAACACCATCTTCCTCTGCTGTCGATAAGTTCTTTTCAATAATTTACCTGTGCCATTATTGATTTATTTAAACTTTTATAAATCAATTGTACTAAATTCCAAGACATACAAATTGAACCATGACAACAACAACATATGTGGACTGTATTTAACCGAGACATCTAACTTCTAACTTCTAACTTCTAACCTTTTATTTATTGTAAAAACACTTTATCGTTGATAATGGCGTTTATTACATTTAACCTCTAACTTCTAACATTTATTTTATTTACCGCTTTCTGTCTATTTAAATACTGTCTAGTTTAAATTTACCGCTTTATTTTATTTATTTATAGCTTTCAGTAACTTAATTTTAGTTTATATTTATTCCGCAACTCTTATTTATTCCGCATATTATAGCTAAAATACATATCTGTCACACAGTAATCGGCTTAAAAACCTTATTCGTGGAGATCAGTTATCGTATTTTCAACAATTGGTATCAGAGCTCGTGTGATTTAGTCTGAAATTTTTGTCGAAAACTTTTATGTAGCGTTTTTATAAACCACCAATAAGTTTTCTTTAAAAATTTCATCTTAATATCACTTGTTCAAAAAAAAATAAAAAAAACCAACTAAAAATGTCTTCCGCAAACTACTCAAACATAAATTCTGTATCTATTGCTAACAGTATAGGTTCAGGTACTCGAGCACCCATTCTTATTACCGAAGATTATAAATCATGGGTAGGTCGTATGAATCTTCATCTCAACTCTATAAGTGAAGATGTGTGGAAATGTGTAGACGGATCTCTACCAGATAACATGACCTCTCTTACGAGTAACTTGGATATACTGAATGAAAGGAAGAAACTTGAACTTCAAGCCAAAAAGGAACTTGTGTCTGGAATACCCCACAGTATTCTAAGCCAAATGAATGATATAATCCTTTTAACTGCAAACCAAATTTGGCAAACTTTGAAAAATCGTTTTGAAGGAAATGAGAGAATCATTGGAAACAAGAAAACATCTGTTTTAAACGAATTTGACAACTTCAAAATGTTTTCACATGAGACCATCCATGATGCTCATGACAGGTTCAATCTCATTACCATCAAAATGAATAATTTGGGCATCAAAAAGTCACAGCATGAGATAAACCTCAAATTTTTAAACAACCTTTATGAAAGCTGGAAAGTGGTCAAACTCATCATTCAGGGAAATCCAGCAATTCATACTGAATCTTTGTACAATCTGTACGGAGAATTACAAACGTATGAATCCTCGATTGACCCACCAACATCTACTTCTTTTGGAGGACCACTTGCTCTTTTGTCAACATCTTCTCAAAATCAAACACATTTTCTTGATCAAAGTCAAATTGATTTAAGTCAAAACCAAGCTTTTTTAAGTAATTCTTGTGACTTGTCTGATCCAAATAATGAAGCTGATTACCAACAATTGTATGCTTTGGTAGCAAACACTAATCTCGAAAGATTTTTGCCACATCATAATCAATCAAACTTCAGACCAAATTTTCAACAAAGATCCACTTTTGGACAAAACTTTCAGAATCGTGGATTTCAAAATAATCACAACTCTTATAATAACCAAAGTTCTGGATTTCAGCAAAATCATTCAAAACCATCTCAACAGAAACAAACTCAAGCATCTGAAAGACCACCCGTTAAGAGCCAAAAGGCTGACAATAACGATGATGATGATGACGTAATCATTTGTCACAAATGCAAAGGACTAAATCATTATGCTCGAGATTGTCGAGCCAAAGTAAAGGTCAAAGACTCTGCTTACTATGCTCAAAAAGCCGAAGAGCTGAAGAAACAAGAAAAGAAAGCAAAACAAAAGGCTTTGATGGCATTCCACGAACCTAGCGTGGAACACTGGCCAACTTCTGATGATGAAACAGATACTGAACCAGCTCAGTCAAACTTCTGCTTCATGGCTGATAATGAACCAACCACAAGAGCTCCATATGTCATCGATCAGGTATGGTCTATGATCTCAGAACTAGGTCTTTCAAGAACACCATTTGAGTCCCACATGACTAAGATTGAGAACAGTCTAAAAGCTGATCTCAGACTGTATCATGACACAATAGTCAAATCTGATATCTACAAATCTGAATTACAAACCTTGCAACTCATATTTGGAGAATCTACAAGGACTAGAGACAAACTTGAAAGAGACATTGAACGAAAATCTGAAGAAAATAATCACGTCCTAGAACAATTAAATGAAGCTCTAAAACAAAAAAGGGACTTAGAAATAAAAATTCAATCTGTTATTTCATCTGAAATAAAAGATACCTTAGAAAATGAAGTCCTTCAGTTAAAACAAAAAATTCAAGATTTAACTGACAATAACACTAGTTTAATTCTAAAACTAGATGATTCTTCAAAGCAAATCAAATTTCTTGAATCCGAAAATCAAAGATTTCAAGAAAAACTGGATTCTATCAATATTGCTAGAAAATTGAGTGATGATGTTTTCACTAAAGCAAACAACTTAGGAGCTGGCAAAATTGATACGAATTATAAACCAGGAATTGGAAGAGAATCCTTTGAAAATGAAAAGATTGAAAAGAAAAATGGGACAATTTGTGAAAATTCTAAATCGCCTCTACCAGATTTTTTCTTATCTGCTAATGAGGACGATTCAGATGATGAAACAGTTATCAACTGCAGCCCAGATGATACTTTTTTCAACAAGTCATTCAAAAGAGTTGTAAAATCTGAATCAGACTCTGCTAGTTCAGTAACTCATCAATTGAGATCTACTAAACTAACAAAGAATGATGACACAATCAAACTTGAAAATTTCTTAAATGGAGAAAATTCTGTTCATCAGAATGGTAGTACTTCTGCCCCAACTGTCTTTCCCTCTTTAAACTCAACCTTTATTGGAAAGAACTGTCTGGGACAAAAGTATTCAAAGAAACAACAGACAAATAAACAACCCATTCAAGCTGTCTTTAAACCAAAAGAACAAAGCAAGCCCAAAGTTTTCAAAGAAACCCAAGAGAAACCTTTGAAACCAGTCTCTGTGCCACAAAAACAAACCTTTAATCCAAAACAAAAACCATTTCAAAATCGCTTTCAAGAGATAAACTTCAATCTCTCAAAGAACTTTCAGAATCCATCATTTCACCAAATTCCATTCCATCATCATAATGTTTTTCAAAATCATCAAAATCCCAGATACAAAGAAAGGTTATCAAACAGAACTTCACATATAGGATACTTTTCACAAAATCAGAAATCATTTCAAATGACAGGTTTTCAAAAACAAATCTCACTTTGGGAAAATCTAATAAATCAACTTAAACCTCAACCATTCCGTCCAATCAACAAATACTACAATGATTCCAAGTTATCAAAAACCATTAACAAATCAGGACCCACCATGGTTTGGGTACCTAAACTTTCTGTCTAATTGCAGGCACTTTGTGCTGGAGAGCCTAAGGATGGCACATGGTATATTGATAGTGGCTGCTCCAAGCATATGACAGGAAACCAGAGCTTTCTACGAGACTTCAAACCCACAGAATCCAAACAAGATGTTACTTTTGGAAATAACATGACTGCAAGAATCAAAGGTTATGGAAACATAACAAATGGTCACTTCACCATCAAGAAAGTAGCCTACGTTGACGGCCTGAAACACAACCTAATCAGCGTATCACAACTCTGTGACAACAATCATGAAGTTCTTTTCACCAAACAACAAAGCACAATCATGGATGCCAAGACCAAAGCCATTCTGGTTAATTCTGATCGTCTAGGCAACATGTATCCACTAGATATGGACCTTATCTATGGAAAACCAGACATCTGTCTCTTAGCTTCAGCTGATATTAGCTGGTTGTGGCATCGTCGTCTTTCCCATCTCAATTTCGGCTACATCAACAAGTTGATTGAAAATGATCTTGTTCGCGGACTGCCACTTCTGAAACTTGATAATGAAACTCTTTATGCAGCTTGTGAAGGAGGAAAACTGTCCAAATCCTCTCATAAAAGCATTCCTGAATCTAGTGTATCCGAACCACTAGAATTACTGCACATTGATCTTTGTGGCCCTGCAAAAACCAAAGCATAAAAGGGAAGAAATACATCCTTGTTATTATTGATGGATATTCACGCTTTACTTGGGTTTTCTTTTTAAGGCTAAAGTCAGAAGCACCTGAAGAAATGATCAACTTCATCAAACAGATTGAATTAAAGCTCAAACGACCAGTTCGAAGAATCCGAAGTGATAATGGTTTAGAGTTCAAAAACATAACTCTAGACTCATTTCTCAAAAACAAAGGCATCGAACACAAATTCTCAGCCCCTTACACTCCTCAACAAAACGGCGTTGTTGAAAGAAGGAACCGAACTCTGTGCGAAGCTGCAAGATCAATGCTCATCTTTGCTGATCTGCCACAATACTTCTGGGCAGAAGCAATAGCCACAGCTTGCTACACTCAAAATCGTTCTTTAATCCATAAACATCTTCATAAAACACCATATGAAGTCATTAACAACCGAAAACCAAACATCAAATTCTTTCATATTTTTGGTTGTCGATGCTTCATAAAGAATAACAATGATCACCTTTCAAAATTTGAATCAAGATCAGACGAAGGAATTTTCCTTGGTTACTCTTTTACCTCAGCTGCTTATCGAGTACTGAACAAACGTACTAGAGTAATTGAAGAAAGTACTGATGTTCATTTCGATGAATTTTATGTCAGGAAATTGGATCGTAAACATTTTGGTTCTAAAATGATTGATAATATTTTTCAAAATCCAATTCAACAAATGCCTTCTACGGACATAGAAATCGATCTTGATTTACTTTTTGAACAACCCAAAACCGCCTATAATTCTGAATTTCTAACATCTTCTACTATTCCTACAGGAAACTCCGATGCAGAAACTTCACAATCAAACCAAGAAAATACAGATCAAGTTGATGGGGAACTACCAACACTAAATCCCTCTTTGAACACTCCCAATCAACCTGTCCAAAATGATCCCAGTGCATCATCTATGGGGGAACCTTCATTACCTCATTCTCACCCTATAATCCAAAAAGACATATCTGACAACAACCAAAATCTATTCCCAATAAAATCACCTGACCAAGAAGAACAATGGGACATAGAAACACCAATCGAAATACCTGAAAAAACTTGCCTAAACAAATGGACCAGGAATCATCCTGCAGAACAAATCATAGGAGATCCCAATTCTGGTATTCAAACGTGAGCCGCTACCTCAAATGAATGTTTATACGGAGCATTCTTATCCATGACTGAACCTAAAACCATCCATTCAGCTCTTAAAGATCCAGACTAGGTCAAAGCCATGCAAGAAGAACTAGCTGAATTCGAAAGAAACCAAGTATGGGATCTTGTTCCTACTCCTCCCGATGTTACTGTAGTAGGTTCAAGATGGGTTTTCAGAAACAAAACTGATGATCAAGGCATAGTTTGTCGAAACAAAGCAAGACTTGTCGTCAAGGGCTATTCACAACAAGAAGGAATCGACTACGATGAAACTTATGCTCCAGTTGCAAGACTCGAAGCCATTCGTATCTTTCTAGCATATGCAGCACACAAGAACTTCAAAGTATTCCAAATGGATGTAAAATGTGCATTTTTACATGGAGAGATTGATCGTGATGTGTATATTCAACAACCTCCAGGTTTTGAAGATCCACAGTTCCCAAATCACAGTTTTAAGTTACAAAAAGCAGTTTATGGCTTAAAACAAGCACCTCGAGCCTGGTATTCAACTTTGTCAACATTTCTAGAAGAATCAGGATTCAAAAGAGGTTCAATTGATCAAACTCTCTTTCGTAAAATCTTTAATAAACATCTGTTAATCGTTCAAATATATGTCGATGACATTATTTTCGGTTCTACTGATGAATCTTTGAGTATCAAGTTTGCAGATTTAATGAAGAGCAAATTTGAGATGAGCATGATAGGAGAAATGACTACTTTTCTTGGACTTCAAGTCAAACAATCATCAGATGGAATTTTCATCAATCAAGAAAATTATGTCAAAAATCTTCTAACTCGTTTTTCTCTTGACAAATCCAATACAGCAAAAACCCCAATGGCCCTTGGTTACAAATTAGATGCAGACTTAAATGGCAATCCTGTTGATCAAAAGAAATATCGAGGAATGATAGGATCACTCCTATACCTCACAGCCAGCAGACCCGACATCATGTTTTCTACATGTGTCTATGCCAGATACCAAGCCAATCCTATGGAATCTCATGCTATAGCTGTGAAAAGAATTTTCAAATATCTTAAAGGAACTCCATCTCTTGGCCTTTGGTATCCAGCTAACTCTGATTTTCAGCTTAACGCCTTCACCGACTCCGACTATGGAGGATGCAGACTAGACAGGAAAAGCACATCTGGTTCTTGCCAATTTCTAGGAGGCAGACTGGTAAGTTGAACTTCAAAGAAACAATCATGTGTGTCCACTTCAACCGCAGAAGCTGAATATGTAGCCGCCGCAAGCTGCTGTTCACAAGTCATGTGGATGCAAACTCAATTACGTGACTATGGCTACAAAGTCTCACAAATTCCCATATTTTGTGACTCAACCAGCGCTATTGCCATTTCTCACAATCCCGTGCACCATTCCATGACAAAGCACATCGACATTCAATATCATTTCCTCAAAGACAACATTCAAAAGGGTCATATCGAATTGCACTTCATCAACACCGAAGATCAAATTGCCGATGTCTTTACTAAGGCTCTAGACGAAACCAAGTTTCAATACTTTCTAGGCCGTCTAGGAATGTTAAATCCGGATAACATCCATCCCTAATATCTTACTTTTTGTTTGTACAAAAGAGTGTTTACTTTCATTCAAATAGAAAATTCAAAAATTTTCCAAAAACATTCAAATAACCAAAATTTTCCAAAAACATCCACATAATCAAAAATTACAAAAAAATTAGGATAAAGTTTTATCTTTTAAAGTCTTTATAAAACCATGTGATTAACATCTTCTTGACTAAATTTTCAGATACTTATGCTCGATGAATTTTCTCAGTCATATTGATTTTTAAATTAAAGTGAAGGTTCAAATCTCAAAATTTTCATTATGTACATTCTCCTATTCCCTTTGAATTTATTTCAATTATAACGATTTTATCTATTAAGGGACATAAGATCAGGAGATTTAGATGAAAACCAAACCCATGTGAGAATTTGTGCCTCGTCTTCAATTGCTAAGTGGAATTCATTTCTGTGAGCAAAGGTGTTTTCATTATGACTTATAGGATTTATACTCTTATACCGTGATGCTAGTCTCATTTTTGCTTAGATATCAAAATGACCAGGGACGATACAATCATTTTCTTATATATTAGACAAACTTTCTTTTATATCACCTATCCCTATCCTCAATCAAGCCACATCAAGAAAAGATTTATCATCTTGCATAGCAAGTCTGACAATTGAACAAACGACAAGTCATATCCAAGAAAACCAAAAGAAAACATGGAAATCAAATCTCAAAGTGCAAAGTCATCTCCAACAAATGCTGTCAACAAATCACAATTGGTTACCACATCAGATATCTTTTATACAATGTGTATTCACACAAATCAAGAAAAGATAAAGACAAAGGTGAACACTTCACCAAAGAAAAGAAAGATTTACAATAACAATCCATCAAGACAAACATCTCTCAAAATTTTCAAACAAACGGATTCTCAAATGCTCTATCAAATATAGCTCTTCAAAACCGAAGATTTACAGGGATACTGTAGCCTTCATAATTGAATATTCTTAGTTGCAAACTGCACTATGAAAAATTTTAAACCCCTCTACATGTATTTCCCGACGGAGAGAGAGTGAACATCAATGGCATGAATGAAGAAACCCTCTGAGTAATGCCGAAACCAGTCTTATGTGATTGATTATCTAATATGAAGACCAAGTGACTAAAGTATATAGGTATAAATCCATATTAATCATAAGTCAACACCTTCAAACTGAGAGATATCACTCATCTTTAGTGATTATACACCAGTTCTGCACCCAGAACAACCAAAACACCTCAGTCAAGTGTGAGCTATACCTATGAGAGTTCATCTGAATCGACCTATTAAGATCACTTGTCGTCTTTATAAATGTTATAAAATCTTAAGGAATATTATGAAAGTACATATACAAAAACCCTTTGATTATTGAACATGAAACCTTGATTCAGAAACAAATATTCTTGACAAACATTTTTCAAAACATAAGTAAAATCTAGTCACACTTTTTCAAAACAAGTGATATGGTTTTATAAATGTTTTATCCAAATTTCAAGAATTTTCAACCTTACCTTTTAATCTGTTCTTATTTCAGTAATGATCACATAGGGGGAAATTGTTGAAAATAATATTTTTGTATGTGAGCATCACTGAAATAAGATGAACTGTTTTTATTTTATCTAACAAATATTATCAGTTTATTTCAGGTTGCATGGACTCGAGATCAAAAACAAGAATGAATCAAGACCCAAGAAACTTTGAGAAAACAACCAAACCTGAGGAAGTGACGCTATGTACCAAAGAGCAAAACATAAAAGTCCAGAATGCTACAGCAATCACGACGCGACGGACACCATGGTCGCGACGTGAAGAAGAGCAAAACATAAGAGTCCAGATTGCTACAGCAATCGCGACGCGACGGAGGCCCTTGTCGCGACGCGAAGCCTTCAACGCGACACCACCAACTTTTCAATCGCGAGGCTACCAACACAACGCACTAACCAGTGGCCGACCATAAGCAACACTACAAACGTACCCTCGCGACGCGACAGACAGATGGTCGCGACTCGAAGCCTGTATTTCAGCAACTATAAATAAGAAGCTCACCTCTTGCCATACTTACACACAATACCACACTTATACACACTCAAAGAAACCCACAACCAAACACCTCAAGACACTCAAATTTCTGAATCTTTCAACAAGAATCAAACCATATAACCGCAAGAAACAACAACCTCCACCCGACACCAAAACTTCAAACCTCTAAACAACCTCTACCCTACACCAAACAAAAACCTCCACCCGACACCAATACATCCAACCTCCAATCAACACAAAACCGAAGAAATACCATTTCAGCAAGAAAAACCGAGCATACCATACTTTCTACAAGAACCAAACCGCACAACCTCAAGATTCGACGCTTCAAAGAAAAACACCATCTTCCTCTGCTGTCGATAAGTGCTTTTCAATAATTTACCTGTGCCATTATTGATTTATTTAAACTTTTATAAATCAATTGTACTAAATTCCAAGACATACAAATTGAACCATGACAACAACAACATATGTGGACTGTATTTAACCGAGACATCTAACTTCTAACTTCTAACTTCTAACCTTTTATTTATTGTAAAAACACTTTATCATTGATAATGGCGTTTATTACATTTAACCTCTAACTTCTAACATTTATTTTATTTACCGCTTTCTGTCTATTTAAATACTGTCTAGTTTAAATTTACCGCTTTATTTTATTTATTTATAGCTTTCAGTAACATAATTTTAGTTTATATTTATTCCGCAACTCTTATTTATTCCGCATATTATAGCTAAAATACATATCTGTCACACAGTAATCGGCTTAAAAACCTTATTCGTGGAGATCAGTTATCGTATTTTCAACAGAATTGAAACATAAACCACACTTTTGGAAGTTTTTCTTGCTACCCATCTTACAGCAGAGGCCAATAAAAAACTCATGTTTAGATATTATGATGCTATTGAAGGGTTTGGATTTTTGTTCACCGAGTACTAAGGAAATATATGTAAGCTATCTCATCATTTTCAGATAATTAGTGTCTCGATTTTTGGTACAATAATAACAATTGTGTTGTTTTAATAAATTGTAGGAGAGATATGTTAGCGCCTTGATTGAAAGATACAGGGAGGATCAAACTCATTGTGACAACCTAAAATTTTAATATATGAAATAATAATTTAAAATAAGTATCTTGATGTAAGGAGGTTGGTGCTTAAAGAAACTAAGTGTTCTAACCAAGGGCAAAATGGGAAATTTGGGACTAAAAGTGAAGAATAATTGTAAATCTTCAAAAATTAATATCTAAATATCTATAAGGAATTGGGAAAAAGTCATTAAATAGACTTTTGTAGATTTTGATATAATAAGAATACAGGAAAAAGATTTTGGCTGTTTGGAGTTAAAACGAAGAAGTTATGACAGGTCAAAGATGACCAAAAAATGACAAAAATGGCCGATAGCCAATGTTTGAGGGACTATATCGAAAAATCTATAATGATCCAGACTTAAGTCAGTAGAAGAAAGTTGTTAAGCTCATTTCTACCTTTCTAAAGTTATAAAGTTTGTAAAATTCTGATATCGTATGCGGGAGTTATGATATCGAAAAGTTTGAGAAAAACATTCATAAGAAAAGCTGAAAACTTTCTCTAAGTCATTTAAGTTGAGGGTATTTTGGTAATTCTTGATTTTTTTACCTAATTAAAATCAGGTTATACACCTGATACGTGTATTATGTCGGGAAGAGCCGAATTCTCGTGAAATCAGAAAAGAAAGAAAGGACAGTCGGGAATGAAATACATGTGTGCGTGATTGTGAATCTGAGAGAGAGCTGGAGCGAGGAACAGATCGAGAAAGCAAGAGAGATCGAGAGGGAGAGAAGCGAGAGTGAGTGAGGGTCTGTTTAGGGACCGATTTTGGTCCATATGGTTCGCGATCTTGGTACTCGGCAGGAAGAATGCAGCGCAGCAGCAAAGGGCCACCGCCGGCGGCGATGGTAAGGCCAAGGAGATGAGCTGGTCCGGTTTCAAGGTTGAATCAAAGGGAGAAGTTCCTGATTTCAGCAATAGGTGCAGATTTTAAAGGTAAACCCAAATTCCTTTTAAACCTAGATCCTTTGAACATGAAATTGACTAGATGTTGTGATGCATGTTGGAAATTTGAAGCTACTTCTAATATATGTTGTTGATGGGTTAAAAAACATCAATGTATCAATGTCTAGTGGAAATTTTCAGATTTTTATCGCTATAGATGATTAAAATTGGAATATATGAATTTTAGGTGATGCTAAGAATCATAATTTGGGAATATGGAAGTTAAAGATTACATTCAAGTCTATGTCATATCATAGTTTATAGAATTGAGAATTTACCTTTGAAACAGTATCATATAATGGGTTGAAAATCATCAAATGAACATATAATTGGTGTTCTTGAGGTTGGAAGTGTGTAATTACAATATATGAAGTATAAGCACATCAAGTATAGATTGTAAATTTGAAGTCTTTGGAAAATGATGAATTTTGTTGTTGATTCTTCCGATTTGTCCAAAATCAATCAAGAAGAGAATTATAACTTGATAATGTTATTTGGAAGATGGTGGCATGTGTACATACAAAAGGAGATTTGAAAGCTTAAAATAAATGTTATAAATAGTCATTGAACGAGTTTTTAATGTTGGAATGGAATTGTGGATTCCAACTTTTGGGATAATTTAATTCCAATAATATTTTATAAAGTGTTGGGTATATTTTAGTGTCAAGTAAAAGGAGAATAACATATTTATAAAGGTTTCTATTTTTAGAAACTTTATTGATTAAGATTTTGTAAAAATGACATAAGAGGGTAAAACGAGAAACGTTATGACATCTAAGCAACTAATAGTGTTTTATAGGTATGATAAACTTATAAAGTTATTTAAATTTCATGTTAAACCCAAGAAATCCATAATTAGTCCAAGTGGGACGAAAAATGGGTAATATTGTCCAATATGACTATTATGTCTTATGAATCATACTTAATGGTTGAAATCGTATTGGTTAATGGCTAGAAAGAGTTTATGAATGATTAATCATAAATTACTTGTTTAGTTGTGTATAATATTCTAACCCCTTAATAAATTAATAGAGGTTAAAAGATGTTGGAAGCATGTAGAGTCAAGAGCTAGTGGATCTTTGTAGCTAGACATACCTAGCTACCGAGGTGAGTACATGAGGACTTTTCTGGGTACATAGCAACAAGTTTTGTTTTTGTGTTAAATCTTTTATGATTATAGTTTGATAAATGATTTTCAAAAGTTATGTTAAATGTTTATGAATAATGGTTTTTGAAATGGTATGCAAATGATTCTAAAGTTTAAAGTTTTAAAAGTTGTTTTATGCAAAGGTTAGGATGATTTCTATATGATTGAATAATGATTATGATTGAGACCAACATGTAATGAAATGATAAATGAAATATGAATTAAATGTAAGAAATGTGAAAGACGTCCGGACAAGGATCTCACCCTAATGAGGGGAGGTCAAAAGACACTACTAGGATGGTACCTCCCGTCGCGAAGTAGTTGTCTCAGCACGCCCTTATGGATATATTTGTTCTATTCCATGAAGGGAAGAAAACTAGCACGCGCTCACGGATAGATTGGTTCTATTCCGGGGAGGGAAGATACGGGGAAACCCGTATGAAACCAAATAATAATAAATGAACCATGAATTACAGTTGGTCTATGTTTTGATAAGAAAGGGCTAATTTTATGTTTTCGCATGATAAAGTGAAAAACCTAATGTTTTTATGATGAAGTAATGACTTATGTTTAATGATTATAGCAATGAACTTTGGTTTTATTGTTTTGACATAACAGTGGAGTTTGCAGGCTTTGAAAAGAAGAGAAAGGTTTTATTTATTTGTTAATAGCTAATGATATTCAAATTGATTTAAACTCATTGGGTCTAAAACCCATGTATCTCACGAGGCATTTTTGTCTTACGTGTTTTTGTTTTAAAATGTTATGTACTCAGGAACAGGATGCTGGTTAGCAGATGATAGAAGGAAACGAGTTAGAAGCTGATATGAGGAGTATAGATAGAAGAGATGTTTAGAAGATAGAGTATCTCAATTGCGGTATAGTTTGTTATGTAATTGAGAGATGTTTTATTATGGTTTAGAATTCCCTTATAGATGTACAATAAAGTTGTGTTATGTCCCGTATTGTTTTTGGGTTGTTGTATTGAGTCAGGTCAGTATGGATTTGTCCATATTGCCCAAAGGTCATGCCGAATTTTCGGTAGAAATGTTAGTTTAATACAAGACATAACTTTGAGTTGTTAAAGGCTTTACTATGGTTGTTTTGATATGAGTTTGTAACCCCCAATGTTGTCTAAATATCTTTTTACATAATTGTTTTTATTGGGACCAAAAGTTTTAAACAATGACTTATTGATTAAAAGAAAAGTTTTTTTTTAATTATGAAACTTTCAATCAATGATGTTTTTTTTTATAAATTATTACACCAAATAAGGTGTACGAAAGATGGGGTGTTACACTCGGTATCCGGAAGGTGGTGATGTTGACTTGTGGGTGCGATCACAGGAAGAGAGAGGTAGTGATAGAGGACATCTCATATATGGGATAGGAGGTTCATGTCTTCATTTCGTTGTCACGGGGGCATCATCCCAAAGGAACGTCTCGACGTCCGCTGACTACAAGCAGTGACACCGACATGCATGTTGCTATGATATCTAATAAAAAATGTAAAGCATATTGTTGTAAAAAATGATAATACGTTGCTATGGTGAATAAAAGAATGTAAGTACATCCGTAATATTGGTAAATTAATTATAATAGATAAAAATATTAATATATATACTTTCTTTTACTAATTTTTTTGTTTACTAATTTATATATTTTTGTTTTAACTTTTTTAGGTACGGGAGTTAGAGGAAAGACAAGCACAACTCGAAACTCAAATGGCTGAAATTGCCATCTGCTGAATTCATGAAACGTCATCGTAATAACCCTCCCGACAATCCGTTGAATCCGTCGAATGCTCTTTAGGTTTTTTTGTAAACATTTCTACTCTTTTAGACATTTAGATTATGTTTGTCATTTAGACGATTGTTAAAACTTGTTTTGTAATGGATAATTGTGGTTTAGACGATTGCTAAAACTTGTTTTGTAATGGATAATTGTTAAAAGTTATGTTTATTGTTTTTGTGTGTGAAATTCAAATAAAATTTGGTCAATTCTATTAGTTTTGTGCTGAATTTTGGGAAAAATATGGATTTTTTTCGTGTTTTTTTTAAAGTTGTACATTTCCTCAGATGTCCCAGGAAGTTTCTCCGAAACAGGTTCCAAGGAAATTTCGTGGAAATTCATTTCCTATGAAATTCCTTGGAAAACCGTTTCTTAGGAAGTTCTTCGGAAAACCCAACAACTTTTGAAACGACCAAAAATTTATAATAAAAATATGTAAAATAAGTTGTGTGTAATTCTAAGCTTTATGTGTATTCTTATGAAAAACTATGTTTGTAAGGGTAAATTGGTCAGTTGACCACATGCAGAAATTATCATTAAAGTTATTTTTAATTTTAGGACTAAAAATGTGAGAAATTAGATTCTATGTAAAGATAATTGAGTTTTGGTGGCCAACGTTCAAGGAAGTGAACTAGAGGGACCAAAACTGTAAATATGGAAAATATAAAAAATGAGAAAAATATCTCATTAATAATCATAAAATCAGAGAAGGGTTCTAGAGGTTACGGGAGAGAGCTTGAAGATACGATCTCTGCAAATTCACAAGATTGAAGCAAGAATTGAAGTTTCAAAGGTTAGTAATCAAGTTCTAGCTCCAATTCTTGAGTTGGTTCTTCACGGGATGAACTGAAATCTTATTTTCAGTCATGATTCCAAGTGATTAACATGGTTATTATGTTCTGCACATGAAGGGTGTTACGAACATACCAAATAATCCAAGAGTTTTGGTTAATTCCATGGAAATGGGTTTTTAACTCAAGAACCCTAGAAACGGGTTTAAGAGATGAAACTGATTTTGTATGGTTCTTATGGTCTTCTTAAGTCAAACATAACATAAATGATGCAAGAAATCAGTTCCAAGCTTTAAAGACTCACTAAAATGATTTTTGGTGAAAAATGGTGTTTTCGGAAGAATTTTCAAGATTTTAAAGAAGGTTTGATGATTTTGAAGTTTAAAAATAAGTGTAAGTTGGTATTTAGGGCCTAGATATGACCCTAAACCAATTAAGTTAAGTATTAAGAGCTTAATGGGGCAAATAGTGAAACTGCAGTTTGGAAAATCGTCAAAATGGGCATTTTACTTTGCGATCGCGACCCGACCACCCTATGGTCGCGACGCGACCTGACGGCAGAAAGAAATTGCAGTTTTGCTTCAAGTCTCCTGTCAAGTGATCTTGAGTTTTGAGATTTGGTCCTATACTTGTCCGATTGACCTCAAATTTTGAACATAGGTCCAATATAGTTCAAAACTTCACAGAAAATTGTCGGAATTAAAATACGACCCCTCGAGGGTACTGTAGTAAAATACGTATAATATACGAGTTAATTAAAGTTGGTCATTCAAAAGTTATACACTTGTTTTGACCATTAATGGTATAATAAGGACTCTAATATGTTATAGAGTCAACTAGAATGTAAATTAATGTATCATATACTATATATAGGTGCAAGTCAAGTAATTGGACATCGAAAGGGTAAAGAACCAAGGGACGTCTAATCGACTTTTCAAGAGTTATAAGGTGAGTACATATAGTATTTTTACCCATTTTGGGATACATAGCAAGTAAGTAAGTATTTTTTCAGATTTCATATAATATTTTTATGTGTGAAAATATTTGCAAGAATGATAAATTTTCTAGCTTATATGGAAAGTAAACTGCTATATTTGAAAATATGATTTTGGCAATAGCCTAGATTATGGTAAAAGCATGTTTAAGTCAAAAGCTTGGCATTTAGCCATTATGTGTACAAGTAATGTTTCAGTTTCCAGAAAGTATTTTTATATATGACTGGTATTGTGGCTAGCAATGTTAGTAAGGGAACTATGTTCCACCTACCCGGGCTAGGTAAGGAGTCTACTGGGGAAAACCCTTCGCGAAGTAGGCTGCCTCAGCACTTCTACTGTTAGGATTGATCCGTTCTTTCTAGCTGTAGAGACTTGGGGTATCACTTATAGTGATTAAAGCCCTAAGTATAAAAATCCAGCAAGTTTATAAAACCAGTCAAAGAAAGTATGAAAGAAGCTATTTTTGCAAAGCATGATATAAGATGATTTTTTTTTAAAGTAAATAAGTATAGTATGCTTACTATAAAGTTTTGACAATGGTTTATGTTATAATTGTTACAAAAGATCGAAAAAGAAATTTAATGTTTGAGTCTAAAACTCATGTAACTCACGAGACATTTTGTCTTACGTATTCTATTTTTATGTCATGTATTCCAGGTTCAGGTACGAAGTGGTGAGATAGTTTGAAGTTGTAAAATAAGTCCTAGTGTGTAAAAGAGTGGAGCTGGGTACAACTATCATGTATTGGTATTGATTAAATCTTTTTCCTTAAACTTTATGGTTGTTTGATATGTATTTGTAACACCCCTTATTGTATTTAAGAGCAAAGACAATGGTTTTTGGTAAACCGTATTTTGTTAAATATGCTTTTATGTAATATAAATGGTTATTAAAAGTTGGGGCGTTACAAGTTGGTATCAGAGCCATAGTTTAAGCGAATTAGGATTGGATCATTCCACTCCTAGGCTTAGACTTGTGAAATAGTCGGTTAGAATGAGTTACATAATTTTTATGTCTTAAGGAATTAAGACATTATTTGTTAATGGAATTATATGAGTATATTTATGAGTTAAAAGTAGCTAATTGATACTAGTGAACAGCGGAACCGAGCGAAAACATTGGGAACAACATGTGTAGGTGATTATGGTAATATGGGCCCGTATTATCATAATCACAAGACACGTATTGAGCCTAGTGTAGCCGCGAGGGAATACTGGGAAACTGGTGGAAAAGTAGTAAACTAATATTATGATATATTATGAAATACTAAAGTATTGGAATTTTATAGCAAGATGCGAACTAGAAGTGGCCAAGGATCGTATGCGGAAAATCCAGATCCTAATGCAAGGCCTCCTATTCCTCCTCGACCGCCCCAAGCCGTTGATGATGACATTTCTAGGGGTGAGGTTAATCCACCTCCATTGACATTGGAGGCAATTCAGAAATTATTACATGACTCTCAAGTACAAACTAGACAAGAAATGACTCGCCTTCTGGATGAACGATTTGGCAAAAGATCAATATCACAAAATGAAGATAGTGAGAAAAGTGTGGCTCCTGAGGGCACTGACCCAGTACAGACCTCTTCTCAGGGAGATTCTTCTTCCAAATCGCAGCCACAGTTCAAGACTAAAGGAGTGTGTACTTTTAAGGACTTTATATCCTGTCGGCCTAAGGAGTTCAACAGGGAGATGGACCCACGAATAACTATTCGGTGGGTGACTGAAATGGAACAAGTTCTTCGCATCTGCCGTTGCGAAGAGGATATGAAGGTAGGATTTGCTTCTCAAATGCTAAAGGCGGAAGCTCTTAATTGGTGGAATACTCTCCGCCGAACAAAGGGAAGTGAGTGTGTGGATGCGTTGTCTTGGGAGGAGTTTGTTCAGCGGTTGAAAGGCAAGTTCTGTTCAGCTAGGCATCGGGAGAACTTGGTCAATGAATTCTTTGCTCTTACAAAGGAAAAACAGACAGTTGACGAGTACACTAAGAAGTTTTGTGAGATGTTGCCGTTTTTGGAAGATACATTACCGACTGAGGCTGGAAGGATAAACCTGTATGTTAATAGGTTACCGGGGGACTACTTATTGGAAGTTGGCAAGGCTACTACTCTCGATGAAGCCATTGAATCTGCGGCTAGAGTTGAGAGTATGATAGAGAAAAAGGCCAACGAACGACAAGCTTTTGGGGAGAAGCGAAAGTCTTCAGGAATCTCTGGAGCAAGCAAGAAGAGTCGTTTTTCATCGGCATTTTCTAAGCAAAGTGAGGTCAAGGAATGTAAGAAGTGTGGAAAGAGGCACAGTGGGGAATGCAAGAAGGGCACTAGTGGGTGCTACAAATGTAGTCTTTCGGGCCACCAAGCTAAAGATTGCAAGGTGAAGGATATTAACGAAGTGGAATGCTACAACTGCCACAAAAAAGGCCATTACAGTACCAATTGTCCAAAGAAGAAGAATGAGACGCTAGTTTCCACTGCAAATAATAAAAAGACGGAGCCGACAAAGACGAAAGGGAGAGCGTTTTAGATGACCCTTGAAGAGGCCAAAGAGGATCAGGACGTGGTGGCAGGTACACTCATTGTAAACTCACAACCTGCTTATGTTCTTTTTGATTCTGGAGCACATTTCTCCTTTGTGTCCCATGAATTTCGTAAGCGTCTGAACATACCAATGAAACCCTTAGATGATGTCTGTGTAATAGAAGTCGCGAATGGAGAGCTAGTTACAGTACGTCATGTATATGAGAAATGTCCAATTGAGATTAATGGGCGAATCTTAAAGGCTAACTTGCTACCTATCGGGATTAAAGGATTCGATATTATTATTGGGATGGATTGGCTCGGAATTCATAATGCTAAAATCCTTTGCGGAAAAAGAATAGTATCGATCAAAATGCCTGATGGTAGTAAAGCTTATATGTATGGAGAACGACGGAAGAATATGCAAAGTCTCATTACTGCTATTAAGGCCCGTAAATGCATCCATAAAGGGTGTGAATCATTTATCGCTTATGTGATGAATGGGAAGAAAGAGAAGCAGAAGGTGGAGGATATAAAAGTGGTCAATGAATTCCCTGAAGTTTTTCCTGATGACTTACCTGGGTTACCACCCATTAGGCAAGTCGAATTTCGCATTGACCTGGTCCCTGGAGCAAGTCTCATTACTCGTGCGCCGTACCGCCTTGCTCCTACAGAGATGAGAGAACTTATGTCTCAGTTGCAAGAACTTCTTGACAAGGGGTTCATTCGTCCCAGCTCTTCTCCTTGGGGAGCTCCGGTGTTGTTTGTTAAGAAGAAGGACGGTAGTATGCGTATGTGTATAGATTATCGTGAGCTTAATAAGGTGACAATCAAGAATCGATACCCTTTGCCACGAATTGATGATTTATTCGATCAGTTGCAAGGAGCTAGTTATTTCTCTAAAATTGATCTTCGATCTGGATATCATCAAGTACGGGTGAAGGATGAAGATGTATGTACGACTGCATTCCGAACTCGATATGGTCACTATGAATTTTTAGTGATGCCATTCGGTCTCACTAATGCCCCAGTTGTGTTTATGGACCTTATGAATAGGGTCTGTAAACCTTTTCTTGACAAATTCGTTATCGTTTTCATTGACGACATTCTGGTCTACTCGAAAAGTGAAGCGGAGCACGAAGTGCACTTACGTGAAGTGTTGTGTACTCTGAAGAAGGAACGATTATATGCAAAGTTGTCAAAGTGCGACTTTTGGTTGCTGGAAGTTCAATTTCTGGGCCATGTTGTTTCAGCTGAAGGTATTAAAGTGGACCCAGCAAAAATAGAAGCGGTAATGAAATGGGAACCACCGAAAACACCTACAGAAGTTAGGAGTTTTCTTGGGTTAGCCGGTTATTACCGACGATTTATCCAAGATTTTTCTAAAATAGTAGTGCCACTAACTCGGCTAACCCGGAAAGAGGTGAAGTTTAGCTGGGGAGAAAAACAGCAAGAAGCCTTCGAGATATTGAAGAAGAAGCTATGTGAAGCTCCAGTATTATCTTTACCAGAAGGCATAGAAGAGTTTGTAGTATTCAGCGATGCGTCTAATAGAGGTCTCGGTTATATACTTATGCAACGGGGCAAAGTCATTGCCTATGCCTCTAGATAGCTAAAAGATGCAGAGACGCGTTATACTACTCATGATTTAGAATTAGCTGCAATTGTGTTTGCATTGAAAATTTGGAGACACTATCTGTATGGGATGAAATGCAAGATATATACAGATCACAAAAGTCTACAATATCTTTTCACTCAAAAAGAATTGAATTTGAGACAGACACGATGGATCGAGCTCGTGAATGATTATGATTGTGAAATAATATATCACGAAGGAAAAGCTAACGTAGTAGCCGATGCTTTAAGCCGAAAGATACGTGAAAAAGTTGTTAAAGGGAGGTCCATGAGAATTGAAGTGGTCTCAACTTTAATTCAAAAGATTAAAGAAGCTCAAAACAGTGCTTTAATCGAGGATAATATAAAGAAGGAAAAGCTTGGGAAAAAGGTGGTGTTTGAAGTAAATACACAAGGGTTGCGTACTTTTAAAGGACGTATTTGGGTTCCCAAATATGGAGCAACCAGAAAGATAGTCTTGGATGATTCTCACAAATCCAAGTATTCTATATATCCTGGAAGTACGAAAACATATCAAGATTTGAAGCAACATTACTGGTGGCCAGGAATGAAAAAGAGAATAGCAAAGTACATATCCCGTTGTGAGACCTGTGTACAAGTAAAAGCAGAACATCAGGTGTCGTATGGTAATGCGCAGTCGTTGCAGATACCAGCAGGGAAGTGGGAAGAAGTGACCATGGATTTTGTCGTGGGGCTGCCGAGAACACGAAGAGGACACGATAGTATATGGGTCATTGTTGACAGATTGACCAAAAGTGCCCTATTCCTCGCGATTAAAGAAACTACCCCACTTGGAGCATTAGCTCAGTTGTACATTGATGAAGTGATCAGACTTCATGGAGCACCTTTGTCTATACTCTCAGATAGAGATCCTCGGTTCACGTCCAACTTTTGGGATTCTCTACAAGAAAGGATGGGAACTCGAATCAAGATGAGTACAGCCTATCATCCTCAGACAGATGGACAAAGCGAACGTACTATCCAGACATTGGAAGACATGTTGAGATCATGTGCCATTGATTTTGGAGGTAGTTGGGATGAGCACCTACCATTGGTAGAATTTTCGTATAACAACAGTTATCACTCAAGCATCAAGATGCCGCCTTTTGAAGCGTTATACGGTAGAAAGTGTAGAACACCAGTGTGTTGGTTAGAAGCTGGTGAAACAAAACTCACTGGGCCAGAAATTGTAAGAATGACGAATGAAAAGATTGGTGTGATACAGACCAACATGAAAGCTGCGCAAGATCGCCAAAGAAGCTACTCAAATTTGAAGAAAAGACCCTATGACCTAAAAGAAGGTGATTTGGTGATGATAAAAGTATCACCTTGGAAGGGGTGATAAGATTTGGCAAGAGAGGGAAGTTGAGTCCAAGATATATTGGACCCTTCAAAATTTTGAAAAGAATTGGACTACAAGCGTTCAAACTGGAACTGCCACAAGAACTCAAAGGGATACATGATACATTTCATGTATGTTATCTCAAGAAGTACTTTGGGAAGAAAGAGTTAACTATTCCTTTAGAAGAAATAAGCGTGGAAACACCCAACAGACTAGTTGAAGAACCAGAAGCAATGTTAGAGGTGAAAACCAAGAAGCTAAGGAACAAAGAAATTGACCTAGTATTGGTCAAGTGGAAACATTCACTGGGCTCGGATTTGACTTGGGAAACTTTGGAAATCATGAAGAAAAGATACCCTAATTTTACAGATTTTAAAGCGATTCCGAGGACGGAATCCTAATTAGGGGGAGGTAGTTGAAACGACCAAAAATTTATAATAAAAATATGTAAAATAAGTTGTGTGTAATTCTAAGCTTTATGTGTATTCTTATGAAAAAACTATGTTTGTAAGGGTAAATTGGTCAGTTGACCACATGCATAAATTATCATTAAAGTTATTTTTAATTTTAGGACTAAAAATGTGAGAAATTAGATTCTATGTAAAGATAATTGAGTTTTGGTGGCCAACGTTCAAGGAAGTGAACTAGAGGGACCAAAACTGTAAATATGGAAAATATAAAAAATGAGAAAAATATCTCATTAATCATCATAAAATTTGAGAAGGGTTCTAGAGGTTACGGGAGAGAGCTTGAAGATACGATCTCTGCAAATTCACAAGATTGAAGCAAGAATTGAAGTTTCAAAGGTTAGTAATCAAGTTCTAGCTCCAATTCTTGAGTTGGTTCTTCACGGGATGAACTGAAATCTTATTTTCAGTCATGATTCCAAGTGATTAACATGGTTATTATGTTCTGCACATGAAGGGTGTTAAGAACATACCAAATAATCCAAGAGTTTTGGTTAATTCCATGGAAATGGGTTTTTAACTCAAGAACCCTAGAAACGGGTTTAAGAGATGAAACTGATTTTGTATGGTTCTTATGGTCTTGTTAAGTCAAACATAACATAAAGGATGCAAGAAATCAGTTCCAAGCTTTAAAGACTCACTAAAATGATTTTTGGTGAAAAATGGTGTTTTCGGAAGAATTTTCAAGATTTTAAAGAAGGTTTGATGATTTTGAAGTTTAAAAATAAGTGTAAGTTGGTATTTAGGGCCTAGATATGACCCTAAACCAATTAAGTTAAGTATTAAGAGCTTAATGGGGCAAATAGTGAAACTGCAGTTTGGAAAATCGTCAAAATGGGCATTTTACTTTGCGATCGCGACCCGACCACCCTATGGTCGCGACGCGACCTGACGGCAGAAAGAAATTGCAGTTTTGCTTCAAGTCTCCTGTCAAGTGATCTTGAGTTTTGAGATTTGGTCCTATACTTGTCCGATTGACCTCAAATTTTGAACATAGGTCCAATATAGTTCAAAACTTCACAGAAAATTGTCGGAATTAAAATACGACCCCTCGAGGGTACTGTAGTAAAATACGTACAATATACGAGTTAATTAAAGTTGGTCATTCAAAAGTTATACACTTGTTTTGACCATTAATGGTATAATAAGGACTCTAATATGTTATAGAGTCAACTAGAATGTAAATTAATGTATCATATACTATATATAGGTGCAAGTCAAGTAATTGGACATCGAAAGGGTAAAGAACCAAGGGACGTCTAATCGACTTTTCAAGAGTTATAAGGTGAGTACATGTAGTATTTTTACCCATTTTGGGATACATGGCAAGTAAGTAAGTATTTTTTCAGATTTCATACAATATTTTTATGTGTGAAAATATTTGCAAGAATGATAAATTTTCTAGCTTATATGGAAAGTAAACTGCTATATTTGAAAATATGATTTTGGCAATAGCTTAGATTATGGTAAAAGCATGTTTAAGTCAAAAGCTTGGCATTTAGCCATTATGTGTACAAGTAATGTTTCAGTTTCTAGAAAGTATTTTTATATATGACTGGTATTGTGGCTAGCAATGTTAATAAGGGAACTATGTTCCACCTACCCGGGCTAGGTAAGGAGTCTACTGGGGAAAACCCCTTCGCGAAGTAGGCTGCCTCAGCACTTCTACTGTTAGGATTGATCCGTTCTTTCTAGCTGTAGAGACTTGGGTATCACTTATAGTGATTAAAGCCCTAAGTATAAAAATCCAGCAGGTTTATAAAACCAGTCAAAGAAAGTATGAAAGAAGCTATTTTTGCAAAGCATGATATAAGATGATTTTTTTTAAAGTAAATAAGTATAGTATGTTTATACTATAAAGTTTTGACAATGGTTTATGTTATAATTGTTACAAAAGATCGAAAAAGAAATTTAATGTTTGAGTCTAAAACTCATGTAACTCACGAGACATTTTGTCTTACGTATTCTATTTTTATGCCATGTATTCCAGGTTCAGGTACGAAGTGGTGAGATAGTTTGAAGTTGTAAAATAAGTCCTAGAGTGTAAAAGAGTGGAGCTGGGTACAGCTATCATGTATTGGTATTGATTAAATCCTTTTCCTTAAACTTTATGGTTGTTTGATATGTATTTGTAACACCCCTTATTGTATTTAAGAGCAAAGACAATGGTTTTTGGTAAACCGTATTTTGTAAAATATGCTTTTATGTAATATAAATGGTTATTAAAAGTTGGGGCGTTACAACTTTAGTGTGTAGGAAAAGTCTCTAGAGTACCGACGAATGTTTTCCTCGGAATTGCTTGGAAAAATTCCTTGAAAATTCCTCACCCCATGTTTCTCATGAGGGTTTTTCCTAGAAACCTCATTTATTTGGAAACACTATCTTCTTAGGGTGGGGGGAGTAGATCCCTCCCATCCCACTGAACCCACGCGCCACGTCAGCTTTTCTCTCTCCTCTCACTTCCATTTTCCTCATCTTTCACCAATCTTTCACCAATCTTTCACCCATGGAACCAGTACCCACTGAACCCACTGAACCTACAATGCCACATCATATATTTGATATTTAAATTCATTTATTAATTTAATAAATGATTTTTAATATTTAATTTAATATTATAAATAATGATAATATGCAATTAATAAAATAAAAATCACAAATAACATAAAATTAAAAAACCACACCATTACATAAATTAAAAAGAAAATTCATACCTAGAAATAAAATCCTAAATACGGAATAATAAAACCTAAATAACGGAAATGAAATACTAAAAACGTTAAAACACCTAGTGATCCAAAGTAGCTATGTATGTATGCTCGATGTGGTCTACAAGATCCGCAAGAAGTTTTTGGTGAATTCCTTGATTGCGTATTTCGAGAATCAAGTCAGGGCTAACTTCTTGTTCGTTTGGGGAATCTGGAACATGTACTGGACATATAGCCCTACCTTCATCCTGGATGATCATGTTGTGTAAAATTAGGCAAGCGTACATGATATCTTTACATCGATCGACGTCGACGGACCGTGCAGGCTGTCTGATAATAGCCCATTTTGCTTTTAGAACGCCAAAGGCTCGTTCAACGTCCTTTCTTGCCGCTTCTTGGGCCGCCTTGAAACACTTCTTTTTGGGGGTAATAGGGTGTGAAAATGATTTCACAAATGTTGCCCAGTTAGGGTATATCCCATCAGCAAGATAGTACCCATGCTTGTATTCTTCCCCCTCCAAAACAAATGAACATGATGGTGCTGTACCAAGAATGGTATCATTGAATAGCGGTGATTGGTACAACACATTTAGATCGTTCTTGCCCCCGGCAACACCAAAATATGAATGCCATATCCACAAATCATTTGATGCTACTGCTTCAAGTATAATTGTAGGATACCTGTGATCACCTCTCATGTACTGGCCTCGTAGATATGTTGGACAACTCCGCCAATCCCAATGTGTACAGTCAATGCTACCCAACATACCAGGAAAGCCATGTTTGGCTTCGTGTGCAGCATACAACAGTTGAATGTCACTGGTTGTTGGTCTACGCATGTATTCTGCACCATATAACTGAACAACACCAGAGCAATAGTTGTAGAGGCTTTCACGGGAAGTTCGTTCTGACATATTCAAGTATTCATCATGTGAATCGGGGGTGCTACCGCCACCCAATTGGCGGATCGCTGATGTGCATTTCTGCAATCCAGTGAACCCTTTAACTCCACCGGCATTATAAGTTGTCTGGAAAATTGGATAATTCATTTCCAAGTCTTGAGCAATCCGCACAAACAGTCGTCTACTCATTCGGAACCTATATCTGAAATTAACATCCCCAAACTTTGAATTGGGGACAAAGTAATCTGCCATAAGCTGCTGCTCAGCAGTTTCTCGATCTCTGTGGAGAAAAGTTCTATGACGAGGAACGCTAGAACTTGCAGTATTTTGGAACATGAAATGTGCAGCTTCAGCAATAACCGCGATCGTATTCACATCGGTATCGTCATCAGACGATGACGATACCAACGGCATAGGTTCATCCAGTAGTTTGCTGTGAACATACGAACCGGAAGAACTGGAAGAATCGGAAGAATCAGAAGAACTCATTTCAATTTAAAATAAATTTGAAATGAGGGTTTTTTTTTTTTGGAAAGGGGAAAATAGAGTTAATGTTGAGAGGAAGAAAGAAGGGTAAAGGTGTGAGTTTTGAAGGAGTGAAAATGTGGTATTTATAGAGTTGAGGAAGGATAATATTTGGAAGATTAATTTTTTTTTTTTTAATTGAAAGTGGGATCATCGGCTTCACCAACCCAAGCCTCACCCCTCCACACCCGAACCCGCTCATCCCGAAAGAGAAGGGGCAGCGGTACCGGAGGTACCGGCGGTACCGGCGGTACCGCACCCTACTTTTCCTATCCCGCTGCGAGCCCGAACCACTACTCCGTCCACCCTTAGTAATTTTTGAGGAATATATTCTTAGAAAAAATATTTTTTTAGTAATGTTATGTATTAAGTTAATTAAGGCTATGGGGTGTGCAAGACTCTCATGACCTCCCAAGACGTCCGCCATATCAGCGACATGTCATCAGGACTCCACGACTTCCGTTTTCTTTTCCACGTCATATTTTTATTTTACGTTTTTTGTAATTAAATCAAACATTAAAATTTAATTAAAACTCATAATATTCAAATTAAAATTAAAAGACATTACATTAAAATTTAAAAAAAAACGACATTACGTTAAATTTAAAAAAAATTAAATAAAAACGACATTTCCTAAATTAAAAAAAAACTACTTCCGCAAATATTTGTTGCGAGCTTTTTCCGTCGTCACTTTGATAGCTTCGAGGTCGTCTTCGGTCCCGGATCGGCTCAACAACACATAATCCAACCGTGTTTCTTGAATTTCGTTGTGGCGGTTGAATTGTTCAACGAAACGGTCGACCTTCTCGACGACATCGTCTTTCGAAGACGAGCCGGAGGCCGCTCGTTTCGCTCGGTCGCGACCGATCGGCGGCTAGGCGGAGGCATCTCGGATTGCGGTTCGTCTTCGTCATCGAGATCGATCGGGTCGCGAGCATCGGAAAGGTCGTTATCTGGGGTCCTCCCACGTTTGGAACCCGAGCTCGAGCGGGCAGAATCGGGAGTTAGTAGCCATTTTGTACCGGTACGCATCAACTCCCAAGTTTTCAAATGCTTAAAAGCTTTTCCAACTACTCGAGCGTATTGTTCCTTTGCCGTTTTGAAAAGCCCGAAATCGTTTTCGCCACTTCGGCGCATGTTGACCAAGTTATTGAAAATTCCGTTGAACTTGGTACATTCGCGACGAAGTTTCCGCCACTTCCCCGTAATACCGTCATTGTTACGGTAAGCCCCATACATCGTCGCATGATAGTGGTCTAAAATGCGTTCCCACAACCTTTTCAAACTTTGGTTATTTCCTTTTGCCGAATCTGAGGAAATAGCGAGCCATGATTTGACCAATTGAACCTCTTCGTCGGCCGTCCACGGAACCTTCGTCTCTTGAGCGTTTCGTGTTTTATTACGCGAACTATTATTATTATTATTATTTTGGAGGAAGACGCGGGCACTGGGGTTTCCATCACGACCTCTTCGGGTGATGCTTGTGCCGGTGGTGATGGAAGCGGTGGCGATTTGTGATAGAAACGGTTGTTGGAATGGTGCGTATGGTAAGGTTGTTGCGAGTATTGATATTGGTTCGGTTGTGGTGGATATGGAAACCGGTATCCTTGTTGAGATGAACTCGAAAGCATACTTGTAAAAGTGCAATTGGGCGAAAAATTGAAATTATATTCGCCACGGGGCATGTTCGGGTTTGACGGGGGGTGTTGGGATCGTTGTCCACCTTTTGAATGTGAAAATATGTGTGTAAAAATGAGTGTATATATAGTTTGTAAAAATAATTTGTTTTTTTTTAAATACCAACGGCTAGTTGAGTTTGAAAATCGCAGCATTCATGCGTTATGGGGTAGACCACCCTTGGACGCAGCACTTGAAGAACGCGGGAAGGGGGGGGGGGGGGGTTGTTTGTCACGTCCTCCTTGCTGAAGTGGCAAGACGCGGGCCACTTGCGTACGACACACCCCTCTCGGTCTAAGTAAAAAAGAAACACCTCCTATATTGTGCTATGGTTTTGGTAACATCCAATGTTAATTCCCAACCTATTGGTAGAGTAGATTTATTAGTACTTTTAGTAGATTATGTTTTATCTGTTTCTCAAAGCCGATAATACATCACTATTTTCGGATGTTTACTAAAAGCGTGTTGCACAATATGATTATATTAATATTCATTTGATAATGACGGTTTGCTTGTAAGTTGTAACAAAAGAAAAACCAAACACCTTTGCTCAAATACGAGAAGTATTATTAACTTGATTAATAAAGGTACAAATTGTGCTGCGCAAAGTACGAGCATTATGACTAGAAAAATTGAAGAGAAAGAACACATGATCTTCTTGCTTTGACTCCATCATCTCCAACTTTCCTGGCCATCCACTTTTATCCATCAATTCCTTGTAATACAAACCCCTGTCCTTAAAACTATCCTTTTCTGCAACACACAAAAGAATCTTGGAGCAGCCCAAACCGGAAAGATTCGGGTTCTTTTCCGGGTTAAACAACGGGTCATCCAACCCACTCCCTGAAACATTAGCCAAGTTCCAGAATTGATCGGTATACGTTTTTAACTGCTTATGTTTCCCAAGTTCAGATCCAATCGGTTCATTTCCTCCGAAATATGGGTGAAGAAGGATAATGCCTTCTAGTTTTATGCCTTGGATCGGTTCTGACCCGGCCCGGATTGCCATGTTATGGGCGATATTCGCTCCGGCGCTATCTCCGGCAAGAAATACCTTCTGAAAATCACCATAGTCATTTAACCATGGCTCTGGACCACCGTCGTTGCCATGGGTAGCCACCCACTTGATCGCTTCCCACGAGTCGTTGTATCCAGTGGGAATTGGATGCTCCGGCGCCAGCCTGTAGTCAACGGAGACGATGATTACGTTTGACTCCGCCGTGATGAGGTTAAGTGTAGGGTGATAGGTAGGAGACGCGGCGGATTCGACTACGAAACCACCGCCGTGGTAGAAAATCAGAACAGGCAGTTTCCGATCTGGGGATGTGGTTTTGGGAATGTAAAGTCTTGCTGAGAGGTTGGTTTCCGGTGAGATGACGACGTCTTTTGACTGGACTCCGGTTGAGGGATCGATTCCGGTGGGCACAGTCTTATTGCCCACAAGTCTTTCACATCGGCCATCTTTGTGTACTCGTAGAAAGCCATGGATTTGTAGGAGAAATTCTTCGGATGTTATTATCTTTCCCGATCCAAATACAGAAGACATTTTTCGATGATCGTTAGGAATGATTTTCGATCTGGCGAGTATTAAAGAATGGATTAAGCATGTAGTTGAAAATGACGGAGTAATCACGTATGTATTGTTATATTGAGACTATTTCGAAAAGACCCTTCAATTATGGGGTATTTGCAGATGAACGCCCTACACTATAAAAAGTTTGAATTATGGTCCCTCCAATAGTTAAAATATTTTAGACGACTCGTCATACTTAAGTTAAATCAGTTAAAGTGATACATTATTCGTTAAACGAGGTGTTGCCCAAAAACCTTGTATCTTTCAAATACAATTTGTGACTTAACTTATCTTAAAATCGATATTAGCTCGAAGGATGAATTTTAATTGTGTTTAATTAAATAAAATCATACTTCTAAATAATTAATTGATTTATTAAAATCCAAGTATTAAAATTTATTCATTTTGAAATTAAGCTATATTTAAATAAATAAAAATTTTAATTAACAAAAAAGTTTTAAATCCAGTAATCATAAATTTTAATTAGTCTAATTTAAAAGTTCTTTAATTTCCATCCAAAAGCTTAAAGTCCATTTTTCTTATATAACTCATTAGGTTAACTGTGTCTGACAATCTACTCAAGAATCATGGCCCAAGTTGTCATAACCTTGTATGGCCATGTATTAACCAAATCCAACCTACAGCCCAACTAATAGAGTCTAATTGGACCGGATAACGGGCCCAAATCACAATCGGCCCAAAAGGATTTTAACCTAGTCCTAGAGTACAGATAAAAGAGAATGACAGTCAAGGTCAAACCTAGAGGTGGCAAAACCTGACACGACACGACAACCCGACACGAACTCGACACGAAATAAACGGGTTTGGGTAAGAGATTTCAACCCGTTTAATTAAACGGGTTGACACGACACGACACGATAATTAAACGGGTAAGGTCAGGGTTGAAACTTTCAACTCGAATATGACTCGAAAATGACCCGTTTATTTATATTCAAGTTTTTCTAATTCTTATGTAAATTGGACAGGTCAAAACACCAATACCATATTTAAAAGAAAAACTTCTGATTGACGTGTTTTATAATGTGGAAGTCTTTTAGCCACCTAGGTCATGAATTCATTTGACTCGGCCTCTCTCTCCTCCTCGCAACCTCGTCATTCATCTCCCCGACTCCTAATCTTTTAACGTTGCTCTATAAACTTAGTGTGAATGTTTCTATTACTAGTTTTTAATGTTTTCCTTTTCGCCTCAAACTCCGATTCTTTCAACATACTTAGTGTTTCAACTCAAAAAGTGACATGATATATTTACAAGGTCTAAACCCCAAACCCGAAACTCGACACGAACTCGACACGAAAATAAACGGGTTGACACGACACGACACGATTATTAAACGGGTTGGGTTAGGGTCGAGCACTTTCAACCCGTTTAATGTTTTGACACGACACGAAATCGACACGACACGACACGTTTGCCAGGTCTAGTCAAACCTCCTCTTCTTATCTACAACCCATCTTTTTATATTTTACTTTTAATTTGGAGTAAAATATAGTATAAAAAGATGTTCATCGCCAACTCAACTCTGTTTTTTATATCATTTTTACCTTAAAATGTATATTCCTATTGACTATTATATTCTATTTCTTCAATTGACATCAATTGTCAAAATCACTAATTCTATTTATTAGCTTTTAAAAAATAAGTATTTGTCTTTTTATTATAATAATATTCTAAACAATATTATCGCAAAGTTATAAATAAATAAATAATATGTATATACTTTACTGTATTCTATTAGTTTTTTTAAATATACGTAAACTTTTATATGAAATCGTACATAAATACCTAGTTTTATAATTAAGATTAATTAATATCATTTAATATATAACATTATGTTGTAAATATTTATTATTACATTTAAATTAAAACTAAAAATGTATAAAATAAAAAACGGGGGACTAAAAATGACAATAGAAACTTTCACTTCATTTTTTCGTGCAAATAAATAGTATTACTCTATATTTGGAGTAATACTATTCAAATACTCAAAATGAAGAGGGTTATAGAGGTGGGTTGTAGTGAAATAGGTTTAAAAATGAAGTAAACTCTATAAATAGAGTTGGGTTGGAGATGCTCTAAAGATCGCATCCCTCTTCCACTTGGTTCAATTCCGACGGGCACCGCTAATCCGACGGCGTTCCACATCCGACCATTTTCATCCGGCGACAAGAACTCTGACCCAACTCCGACGGCCACACCTTCTTCATTCAATGTCAATGTTGCTCCGAGATATTACCAGTTTTGATGAAGGTGGCGGCGAACCAACCATCCTTGTTACTCCACTAATCCGATGGTATTCATCTCGGATTACATCCCATGATCACTACACCACTGAGAAACATAATACGGTCGATTTTTTTACTTACACCCACCTTCAAACCTCGCATGCCATATGCACCGGCTCCGCTCACCATACAACATCCACCCGATATCCCTATTGTCATACGCCCTTACATTTGTAAAGATTAACCGCAGAGAGTAAAGTACCCTCCTCAGCCACCCCTTGTTGATTCACTTTCTTCCTCACATTGTTATATTAACCTCTCCTTCCACCATATCGAGCACCATAAATAATGACCGGAAGCTGTTGGAATACGATAGCATAAAAACAACGTAGCGGAAACAGAAATCCAAATCGTATTCAACCAGGATCACAGAATCATGCACACTTTTGTAACTGTAAAATCAAGAGGGTTCAAGAAATACCTTTTAGATCTCAGATCTGATCTTGTTAGGATGACGAGAGCCCAAAGTAGAACTCCTCTAATGTAATCGCACCCAAGACAACGATCCAGCACCCGTTGATGTAGTATATACCTTTGTTTGAAGTTTTAGCACGTAATACTTAGGGTTTTGAAAGAAATCGGCCGTATACCGAGGGGTGGGAGGAGAGTGACGAAAATTAGAGTTTTGGTAGCACCTACAACTCAGATCTAGGGTTGTATTTATAGTGCTCCTCATCCTTATCCCCTCCCTTGTGGATATTTCACTTTGGTCCTTTATCCTTATTAAGTTTCTAATTAATATACCTTTACTTTGGTATATTAATAAACTTAATCATTAAGTTTCTAATTAATATATCTTTACTTTGATATATTAATAAACTTAACCCCTCAAGTTTATTTTCGATCTCTTTTAGCTAAATCGTCTCTTGCGTGTAACCCAAAAGGACCCTACTATTTATAGTAATATTACCAACTTGTTATAACGATGGGCATATAACCAACAGTCTCCCACTTGCACTTGTTATAACAACTGTATGGTCTAATATTCCCTAACCTAGTAAGGTGTATGTCATCCAAGACAAGTGTCGTGTTCATCTAATGAAACAGCCCTTAGGCAAGTGATCAAAATATTCCTTTGTTCTACAAGATATCCTTATGAACGTCTGACATGGAATTATGTCAGTCTCAAACATTCAAAATTATGTTTTCCGATAGAGATTTGTGATGACCACAACAGACTGCACTATTGATTCTATATCAATTCAGTCTCGGTACGGCCGTACACTTGCTGTCAGCACCAAATCATCGAGGGGCCCATGGATATCGCTTCTCCTGTTAGGGCAGAAGGAACAAATAAACTTTGACTACACGGATCTCGCCTACTCATCATGTCATACCTGGACATTCCCTGTATGGCTGCCAGTTACGGACAACGTTGGAGAAAACCAAGGCACAACAGACTGCAGGACAAAGAATCAATGCATCTCCGCTTGAAGAATATAAGATATTACCATCTTAGAATTACTCGTGACAGATTCCATGAAGTAATCTCTAAGTGCAGGTTACTCCAATACTTAATCCCTATTAAGTACACATGAGAATTAGTGCATCTCCATGCTATGCCCATCTCTATGGACAATTTACCAATTCCTCATGTCAGTCTTGAATCAATACTTACTCCCAAAAGTATGACCGACTGTGGACAGTTTGAATAATAATTAAATTATTCAGGAAGTCAATAAAACACGCAAAATCGGAACACAATGATAAACTAATGAAATGACTGCCTTTATGCATATATTATGTTCTCCATATAATAATCTTCATATCAGATAGAGTTTTTCATTGCTTAAGTTCCCAATACAAATCAAACTATACTAACTTCACTCAAAGTCAATTTATTTGCAAATCTAATGCATATGGACTTAGCATGAACGATCTTGCTTAGTCCGAGACATTGACTTAGTGATCAGATCAGCTATCTTGCCTCATCCGATATAGCTCTATTAACTGAGATGTCTCTTTTGGTAAGAACCCGGATCCTGACTGCGTACAAGAACCGTTTCTATTAGTTTTGGAAGCTAGTATCAGTGTGCTTCTTTACACTGAGTTCTTCCATACTATAATGGATCAAGAATATCTTAAACATTTAAGATACTTCGTGACTTCCATCCATTTGAATTTTGCCAAGATTAGCCTAATGTCAAATCATCATGCTCAAGGCATATGATACATTAGGTCTCGTACATTATGCGATTGATCCATATGCAAGTGCATACGGGACTCAACTCATTTCATCCAGGATCTTAATGGAACTAGGACTCTGAGTTTCACTCAGTCCTAAACCCTGATACAGAAACTTGAATCCCTTATAGGAGTCTTGTATCTCTAGATCCGACTGCTCATGTACTCTAGCTTATCCTTATGAAGCACTTAGGTCTATCTCCATAGATCATGATGCTTCATATGCAATAGGTCACTCCTATGTCATTTGTAGCACAGCAACTCTCATTTATTTATGATTTCTCGATATAAGGACGTTTATATGAGAACTTTGCTATCTGCATACAACATAGGTTGGACTTCAGTGCTCCCACTAGCACTGACATTTACATAGTTCACTTTTGTTTCCAAAATCCCTATGAAGCACTTAATTCTATCTCCATAGATCAAAATGCTTCATGTGCATTAAGTCTCTCCTGTGTCATTTATAGCATAGCAATTCTCATTTATTTCATATTTCTCGAGATAGGGACATTTACATGAGAACTTTGCTATCTGTGTATGACATAGGGTAGACTTCAATGCTCCCACTAGCTCTGACATATACACATGACTCATCTTTACTTCTCGAAAATACAAACTCTTTGATTTTCTCATCGAAATAGAGATTCCAGCTACGAGATGCTTGTTTGAGTCCATTAATCGACTTCACAAGTTTACACACTCTATTAGGATATTTGGACTGTACAAAACCCTCTGGTTATGTCATATACACATCCTCTGAAAGTTTTCCGTTAAGGAAAGCGGTTTTTACATCCGTTTGCCATATTTCGTAGTCATAAAATGCTGCGATGACAAACAATATCCTAATAGATTTAATCAACACCACTGGTGAAAAAGTTTCCTCATAATCAATCCCTTGGGTTTGAGTATAACCCTTTGCCACCAGTCTGGCTTTGTATGTGTGTACCTTTCCATCCACCTCTGTCTTCTTCTTGAAGACCCATTTACACCCAACTGTTTTAAGGCCAGATGTTTGATCAACCAGGTTCCAAACTTGGTTATCATACATGGATTTCATCTCGCTCTCCATTATCTCTTTCCTTAAGGCAACCCAAGGGCCCTGCCACGACTTTCGATAATTGGTAGGGTCACAATGATCCACCAGACATTCATCACCTTCGTCAACATGTAATTCATGAAAACCAGGTGTATGACGTCCTTTATCAGTTTCTCGAACAGAAGATGGAGTTATGTCAGATTTCTCAGCAAACTCTTACTGAGTCTCAACAGGTTTTACTACCTCTGGTTGAGTGCTAGTGCCAACATCAGGCTCTTTGATCCTTTGAGTCTCATCAAGATCAGTCAGGCTCCCACTGATTTCTTGAATACCAGCTTCCTATCATAGAAGACTGCCATTTATACAACATCATACTGTTGTCAAAATGCTTATTATGTCCAAGTACTCTAATGGAATAACACTTCTGTTAATCGGCGTCCTCTGAGCTACACAGTAAACCGTAAGTCTCAAGACCCCAAATTTCTAAATATGCTAGTGAAGAAACATCTACACTCCATATTTCTCAGACAGTGTTTATAGAACCTTTTGTGTTGGTGCAAGGGTTAGGACTCTATTGTCTCTAAGGTTTAACATCAGACATAGATTGGAAGCATAATACAATCCATCATAAATTGAACCTTTATGTTCGATTATAACTCAGACACACCATACGATGCTCGTAGCGTTCTAAGTGGATTTGACTGTTGAAACAATTTTCACAGTCCATTAGATGATTGTATAATCTTTGACTAAGAAACTCTTTATCCGCACTTGGATTTAGAATTCTCATCCTTTGCTCATTTGATTCAATACTCTGTTCTTGAAGTACTGATCACCATATAGGTTTCAAACTTAATAGAGTATTTTAGATGGTTTAGTGGAAAACTGAACGGTCCAAATACATTAGATGTACAAGGTCCAACAGATTCTCAGCCTTTGCCCGCAATAACTTGTGAGCAGTGCATAGTTATCTCTCTATGTAGACAAGAATAGCAGTTATCATAAGACTTTCAGTCAAATGATCTCCAGAATCCTATCCGTCTGGAGTTCTGGTAGCTTCTTTCAAGTTTACAAAACCAGACAATTCCACTCATACCATTAATCCAAACATTTGGATTCTCTTGAATCAACCTTTTCGAACTATTGTTGTGAACCAGTTCTCATAGATGTAATGACCATAACTTTGTTCTAAAATAACTTTTAAAATAACTTTTATTTAAAACAACCTTTATTTAAACCAAGTCAAAACCATCTGATGAAACAATGTTCACATCAACAATCTTCAAAATTGCAAAACCATAAACTAAAACACTATAGAGAAGTTGGTTCCTAATCCTATGGATGAAAGCAAGATGCTTGTAGTCCATGATTCGATCCAGCTCTCCATGGTTTGTACCTCTGCTTTATTCCAGTCTCTGCCCATTAAAATGGCAATACTGGTCATAAGCAAAGCACTTATGAAATTACAAATATACCTGAAGTGCCATACTCTTTGGCTTGCAACTACTTCTATTGCATCAGATATCTTGAGCATTTATGCCTCCCATGTCCCACATCCTTTCAGTGGAAACAAAAATCTTCCTCAGGATTTCAGTATTGAGGTTTCTTTAGGAAAATCATTCCCTTGGTAGGGTTTGTCCTTTTCCTTTTGACACCTCATTTAGGAGCTGTGGTGTTGGATTCCCTAGCCATGTAAAGTTATACTTTCCTCAACATGCTATGTAATCTCTCGAAGGGTCCTTTTAAGTTCTATATAATGAAGTCCAGAATGAACTAATCATAAGAACTAGTCAGCGAGTTAAGGACAATGTCCGTGACTAACTCCTGACTTGTTGGAAATCCCAACCTCCACATTTGGTCAACGTACCCTCTTATGCTAAACATATGGGTATTGACTCTCCATCCTAGTAACAGCCTACATCCAAATAATGCTTTCATGACTTCGAATCGTTCCCATTTAACCTGCTCTTGGATCATGTCCTTAAGCCGGTTAATCATGTCAAAGCACCAAGACCCCACAATCTTCTTTGAAGCTCGGGAATCATAGTGTCTAACATGAAACGAGCAACCTTATTCGAATCATTTAGACGTCTAAGATGATTGACCGTCTATTTCAGCACTAGTGGATCTGGCTGGATAATCCATAGGAACTTGTTCCTTAATCATATAAAAAATTCCCTCGACATTGAGTACTCTTCTCAAGTTCTGGAACCAACACGCATAATCTATGCCGTTGAACTTACTTTGATTGAGGAAGCCACGCAGTAAAAAAAACTTGTAACTTTCAAACTTTCTTTAGTAGACATCTAAAATAGAGTTTTGTTTAGTTTGATTATCCTTTAATAAATTAATTACCCATAAAATTATTTTACTTAAGGCTAGAATCCATATTTCGCTTTTGGTGGTGAAGAGGTATGCCGTAGTCACCCCAGAAGTTATTTAGGTAGGCAATACTCCTTTGCCAACTTCAATCTCTATGAAGCTTCTAGATCTTTTGGGATTCATTGAATCTGATCAATGGCATGTTTAATCCCATCATGCTCATCCTCTCTCTCGTGACGGGTATGCCGCGGATCACGAGTTTGGATGGTAAATCGACCACGAAGACCCACGTGACACCCGGCCCATGATTCATGAGTTATCGCGAGTATCACATCATTTTGGCCGAGTCCAATCCGACGCGTTGGCCATAGCACTTCCCACGCCGGAAGGGCCCGGTTAAATGTGTGGTTCTTTGTGGGTAGCATGAGATTCACATTTTCATAAATCGGGATTTCGTTTCGCTAAGTTAAAACATTTTAACTTCTTTTGGCAAAATGGTTTCTTAAACTTTTAAAATCCGTCTTACAATTGCCAATAATTTTAAAACATGTTAACAACTTTTAACAATCTAGTTTTGTATATATCATTCTTGTTAAAACACTTTAACCTTTTAATTGGCAAAAAAAGGGTCAATTTAAACATTTTAAAACCAATTTGAAATGCCAATTCACTTTTGAAAAATTCTATTAACTTTTAACAATTTTTCTTACTTGTGTATTTTCAGTAATACTTTTATCTTGAAACACTGTCATAATAAACCCTTTCGGTAACTCCACTCGATAAAATGTGACAGGCGGTGAGGGTGGTAAGCAATGAATGCTATTTAAAAACCGACCTCATTAGGAATCAAAGAGACCTCCTTCAACCTTCTACACACTTAGAGTAGGTGAGCCTAGTCACGGTCTGACCAATGTTTTTATTTTAAGTTATACATATAGATACAATTCTAATATATATATCATTTAAAATTTTAAGTATTCTTTGAAAATTATGTTTAACTATTAATACTATTAAACACGCAAGGATGCAGTATTAATAATTAATTTAAACAATCATCCAGTAAATTTTGAAGCATTTTAAACTTTGTGTTTAGCAATTAATCCTATTGAGCAAGCAAGCATTCTAAGTCAATGATTAATCTAAACAATCATACAATACTAAAATCACCATTTTATAACAATAAATCTGATTTCAGAAAATAAAACATCACGACCGTCGCGACGCGAAACACGAGAAAACGCGACGCGGTGATCAAAAGAAACCGATCATGACAAGAACGACGCGGCGCGGAACACTAGGAAACGCGACGCGGCAAAACCCTAATGATCGTAACTTTAGAAAAACCCGCGACGCGATATTTCAAGTACCGCGGCGCGGACGTCGATCAGATTCGATAAATCAGAAAAAAAACGATTTTTAACAATTTTAATCGAATCAAAACAGTACAAAATCATGATAAAGTGTCTCTGATACCACTATTGGAATACGATAGCATAAAAACAACGCAGCGGAAACAGAAATCAAAATCGTATTCAACCAGGATCACAGAATCATGCACACTTTTGTAACTGTAAAATCAATAGGGTTCAAGAAATACCTTTTAGATCTCAGATCTGATCTTGTTAGGATGACGAGAGCCCAAAGTAGAACTCCTCTAATGTAATCGCACCCAAGACAACGATCCAGCACCCGTTGATGTAGTATATACCTTTGCTTGAAGTTTTAGCACGTAATACTTAGGGTTTTGAAAGAAATCGGCCGTATACCGAGGGGTGGGAGGAGAGTGACGAAAATTAGGGTTTTGGCAGCACCTACAACTCAGATCTAGGGTTGTATTTATAGTGCTCCTCATCCTTATCCCCTCCCTTGTGGATATTTCACTTTGGTCCTTTATCATTATTAGGTTTCTAATTAATATACCTTTACTTTGGTATATTAATAAACTTAATCATTAAGTTTCTAATTAATATATCTTTACTTTGATATATTAATAAACTTAACCCCTCAAGTTTATTTTCGATCTCTTTTAGCTAAATCGTCTCTTGCGTGTAACCCAAAAGAACCCTACTATTTATAGTAATATTACCAACTTGTTATAACGATGGACATATAACCAACAGAAGCCCCTCTAACAGTTCTCGCAAGCATGAGTGATAGAAAGCTTCACAAGTTCAACTCTCACACCACTCGATTCGATTCCTCCATCACTTTTACATCTAAATGAATTGCATTTACTTACAACTATAATAAAATGTTTTATCAAAAGGGATATTTATTCAGGAAAATCATTATATTATGACACTATATTTGATTAAGTCCTAATAATTTTTTATATTCAATTAAGCTTAACATTTTTACAATTTTAGTTATATATAAAAGAAAATATTCATTAAAGTCCTTACATTTTGACCCTTTTAACAATTTAGAGTTGAATTTTCAGATAGTATTCAATTAAGTCCTTACATTTGGATCGTATACATCATCAGTTGTAAAAATAAAAAAATAGCATAACCAACTACTATTCAAAATTGTAAATGTTTAACAATATGTTGGACTTAACTGAATATAAAAAACAATTACGACTTAATAGAATATAGGATCAAAATATAAGGACTTCCTTAATATATCCCTTATCAAAATGGTAAATTTATGTTTACAAAATTACTAAATTGTCCTAGTTTAATAAGAATATTTAAAATATTAATATAATAAGTATTACAAAAAAAATTATTTGAGCATGGATTTATTGTTGGATTAGGTGTCTAAGCCATGACTTATAATTTGTATTTATCTAATTAATAGAAGCAAAGTCCATTTAGGTTGCCCTCATAGCTAGAGGTTTGGTAGAAATTCCAGGAGAGAGAAAGATTGATTTATTATATGATTAATAAATCAATAGAAATAAAATAAATAGTTTATTAATATATTATGGTGATAATATATTAATTAGAAATTAATCTACAATTAATTGGAATTAATTTACTGATTAATTTAATTAATTAAAGGTGCAGGGGCTATTTTGTAATTACTCAATAGTTGAGTGGTAACTGGCCAGGTTAATATCATAAGTGGCGAAATTAAGGAAGGTTTACCCTGTCTCTCTGGAATTTCCATCCCCTCCTTCTTGCTCCCTAGGTGTGATCTCATTTGAGGCAGGACACTTGGGCTGCTTAGCTTCAAGATTAAACTAAAGGTTAGTTTTCTTATTTATTTCTTTAGAAAATTTTCTGTTGGCCTTTAGGGATTTTATTATATGTTCAAAGATAGAAAACATAGATCCAATCTAGGTTGCATGTGAACTTAGGATTAAAGTTTATTGATTGCGTAAAACCTTTCATTTATATGACGTAATAATAAAACAATGTGTATTTGCTAAAAGTACAACTTCCAATGAAATGACTTTGTATCATCTTTTACTTTTTCGAAATTTATTTATTTATTGTTGTTTAATAAAATTTTGAATTTAGTTTAGATCTTAAACTTTTATTTTTATCAATATAGCTTAAACTTTTATACCCAAAAACACGGATGTTACATATCCAAAGTCAAAAGGTTGCATATTTATGGGGTATTTGATATCCAAATCCACATAGAAGTATATCTCTATTCAGGTACTATAGATTACTCACCTTAGGGTGGTTTGGAATGTGTTAACCCTAAGTCTCTTATATCCGCCTCCTTCCTATATGATTCAGCTATGATATAACATCACAAAATCAGATCTCAATCATCCTCGCACATTCCAACAAAAGTTTGACCCAAAGGTCAAACCAAACAAAAGATGCAAGAAAGCTTTTAAAAGGAGATAGTTACGCTATCTCATGGATAGCATCGCTTTTCTCAATGATAGCGCCATCATCCTCTCTACACAGTCTCTTTTCACGTCTGAATGATTTCAGCCATAAGAACTTGATAATTTACATATCAAAGGTTAAGGAAAACGTACTAGGATCATCTACTAACATCATATATCACTAGAATCACTGAAATTCTCGAATTATATCAATTAGGGTTTCAAAAACCCCCCCAAAATCACCAAAAACCAACTCACCTCTTTGATTTAGTAGTTAAGATCATATCCTTGATGTTAGATTCGAGTTCCCTTAGCTTCCTACACCAATTCGTGGGTCAGTTTTGTGATATTTATGCTCAATCGCCACTGCCAAGGCTTTGGGGAATGTTTTCCCTCGAAAATAAGGTTTATAGGCTAAAAACCCCTACTAACTCGCGATCATAGCTTCGCTGTCCACAGAGATAGCGGCACTATCTTCTAGAGATAGCGACACTATCTCGCCTGTAATGCTCTATCTCGACAAATTTTAGATATAACACCCTCCACGACTCAAATTCACTCACAACAAGTTCTAAATCGCAAATAATACACAATAAAAGACTCCTACCTCTTCTTACGCAACATCAACTCATAACACGAAGGAAATCACAAATGATCACTGTACTTCTAGTTTAAGCAACTCACAACTAATACCATACTAACTATAAGGTAAAAACTCAACTTACCTATACAACAGCTCGAGAAGAAAACATGTCTCACACGACAAGAACACACACGACCACAAAATTGTTGCAGTAAGAAATACACAAGAAGAAGCAAGAATCAACACAAAGATTTAAAGTGGTTCACTTGATCAAGAAACAAGCTACGTCTATTGTGACAAATTAGGGAGATTTTATTTAATGAATGTTATACACCTTACAAAGGTATTAACGACACTCTATTTATGACGTCTCACAATCACCCTCCCATCATTAATTAGGGTTTACATGAAAGGGGTATACTTATATTAAGGGTTAAACTAAAAGGCCTGAGCCTGGGCTATGCACTAGACCTGCAAAGAGCATGTCGTGCACTCATGCTGCCTCCTGACCATCCATGTGCTACTAACAAACATGTATTCCAAGTTACCTCCATTTTGCATCAGCTGAGAAGTCTGCAACCAAACTAGTTATGGATTGTACTTCGCTTCAGACAGAGATGCGCTTCGGAAAGCAATGCACACTCTGGACAGCAGTGCACACTCTGAATCAACTGACTCCGGACAACAGTGCAGGTCCTATGTTGTCGTAGCCACTTCTCCAATACAGTAAATGTTAAGTATTATGATAAATGACTTTATGATTTTTAATGGGTTTTAAGACTTTCGCGTTTCACTTACAATAAATGTTAAGTGTACTCTAATTTGGTTTTAAAATCTAATAAAAGTAATATTGACGTTTTTTAAAAAAATGGGATGTTATAGTAAAGTTTACAAAAAGTAAAGTTTCTGTTTTCGGGGTATCGAACTCGACATTTACTAGAAGGGCTAACTTTTGAATTGCTAGTTTGGATGACTTTCATATATGTATCTTGAAATCCTCATTGGCGGCTAACATAAAACTTAGTAAAAATTGGAATCCCATTATGGATCAATTTAAAGCTGGATTGGGCACTTGAAAGTTTAAAAATCTCTCATTCGACGGTTGGTTGGTATTAGTAAAGTTTGTTCTTTGCAGTATTCCACTTTGTTACTTTTCTTTGTTAAAAGCACCAAAAAAGTCATTGGAATTTTGGAAAGCATTAGGTCGGACAGAGCCGTCTGGTGGGCTCAAGCGGCTTTCGCCGGAAGCGGGTTCAAGGTAAAACAGGGGGTCATGAACCCGATTAGGGTTGAATGCAAAGAAGGAAACACATATAGCTGGTTGGGGGAGGTGGGGCTTCGACAAGATCGACTCTGTCCACCTTGGTGGGTTTGACGGCTTCCGCGAGATTGATTCTGCCCGGCCTTAGAAGAAATTTCATGTGTGTGTGGGGAGGGGGGGGGGGGGGGGGGGGGGACGGATAAAAGAAAAATGAATGGCATAGAAAAAATGATTGAACCTAAAGCTCTAGGAGGCTCGACATTGGTGGGTTGAGAAAAATGAACCTTGCATTATTAGCCAAATGGTGGTGGAAGATCAAAGTCGAGGTTGGATGTTTGTGGTGAAAAGTCATTCGATCCTATAAAAAGTTAATAGACATGACAATTGCTTGATGGCTAGGAAATCGAATCAAGAGATGTAGTATAACCTCTCTTTTTTTATTAAAGAAGACTTCATTGAATATGGTGTTAATCTTCCAAACTTATTCAAAAGGAGAATAAGGAATAAGGAATGGTTCATGGACATTATTGGAAACATATTTAAGTAGTGAAACTGCCCCTTAAAAATATGCAACATGTCTCATATATTAGTGTTCTGTCTTTTTTTGGTTATGTAGACATTATCGGAATCTTACACTTAAATGGGATATTTTTACAATTCAAAGACTTTGGCGATTTGGTTTACTCTTGAAACTGGAAAGAGTTTTATTTAAAATTAACAGTTATATTAAAATAAACCCTTAAATAATCACAAAAGATTTGAATAGGTTTTGACTTGCATTTTATTTGGTCAATTTTAGGTGTACCATGCACAGGTAGATGAGACATAGAGGCCCATCTCATCACATGTTACGTGCTCCAAGACAGCCCTAAACTTTGACCCGACTTATTCCTCATGTTCCCACTTCAAATCGATCCTCACCGTTCATCTAGACGGCTTTAGTAATCAACGGTCAGTATTGCATCAAGATTTGGCTTTCGGATTAGTTTTATGATCAAGATCTACGGTCATTGGGCCCACTGAAAGTAGCTTTCACCAAGTCACACATAAGTCTTCCTCTAGTACGGTTGATCGGCAATAATCACCGTCAAATCGACGGCTGTAAACAATCCTCGTCAGCAACTCTGCCGACGAGGGCGATTCCTCAGATCCAAACCACCTCTCTTCATATTGGCTTTATCTACTTACAGTCCCTTCACGTTTGTTGATTTGTCAAAAGTTCCCCTTATAAAGCACAACATTATTGGAAGATTCGATAGGACAAAATAAAGTTTTTTCATGAATTGTTTTAACTACAAAAAGATAATATAAGTTAAAAGAAAGAACTTACTATAAGGCTAATGGAACTTTGTAGGTGTGTTAAGTGTGTGATTGATTGTATATATGTTCTTTTTTGTTTTTCTTTTGTGACTTTTTCCGGTTTGCGTTTCAAAGCCATTAACACAATGGATTCCATAAGAACTCCATAATTATGCATACTCGAGCGAGAGTAGTATTATAATTGGTGCCCTCTTGTGTAGTCATCATGACTTGTTATATCAAGCAGACAATATATTAGTAAGTGTGTCATATTAAAGCTATGAGATAAATTGAGTGACCAACAATGAAGTGGCTTCTTTTGGAGCGAATGAAACTATAAAAACAATCCATCGAAGGGTGTGGGTGGGAAAGCACTTTTTATACCAACATATATTCATTTCATTTTTTGGTGTTACTTAAATCCACACAAACTCATATCTCATAAAGACTCCAAAGTTAAGCATGGTTGGACAAAATTAGTATTTGAATGAGTAACCTACTAGGAAATTATCGTATCAGGCTGTCAGAATGAATAATATATTTGTTCATATGTAGTTAGGATGTTAGAAATGATACCATGAATACAAAACATTGTTTTAATTTTTTAATAACTCATTTTTATAGGCTGATTTTTATGATTCAAGATAATTGACCTTTGGGAAGTCTTCATGTTCTGATTATGTGAAACAAAATCATGCATATTCCTATACTTGATAAAAAAACCGTTTGGGGTACCTTTTCATACATATAGTTAATAGGGAAAGAAAATGTAACTCAACAAGTATATGAAGGGGGGTGAATGTAAATTTAACGCCTTGATTTAAATCTTCGTAAGCCTTGTTTGACCACTCTTTTCCTCCTTCCTCAAACAACCCTGGTTGGTATCATACACCAGGTCTCCCACCTCCTCATCCTCTCGGCGCCGCAATCCACCAACGAAGAACTTCACGGAGGTCGGTCATAACACGACAGGGGAGTAAGATTAAATCATTATAGCGGATTCAAGATGCAGTCAACCAACGGCAACGGCAACGGAAACGGCAGCGGCAACGGCAACGGCAGCGGCGCCGATTTGACACCACAACAGCAACAACAGCAGCAGTGGTTGGCTCTGCAACAATACCAACAACACCAATGGTTAGCGATGCAGCAATACCCTGGAGCGGCGGCGGCGTCTATGGCTATGCATCACCCGGCGATGATGTATCAACAACCGCCGCAAGCGTATATGCCCTATCCTTATCAACAACAAGGACATCAACAGCAGTACCATCAACAGGCTCAACAACATCAAACAAATAACCAGATTCAAAGTTCGAGTGAAGATAACAAGACGATCTGGGTTGGCGATCTACAACACTGGATGGACGAAACTTATCTCCAGTCCTGCTTCTCGCAAACCGGCGAGGTTAGTTTCTTCACCTTCTTCTTGTTTCTTCGTTGTCTTATCTTGAATCTGTATTATCCACTCAATCTGTACTTCTGTTGCTTGTTAGCATTTGGAATGTAACCAATTTAAGCAAAAAAGGATCAAATATAGATTCTAGTCCTAGACATCCCGTACGAAAAATTCCTTATCCAATTTCGACCAAGAACTGTACCTCTACTGTTTGTCTCAAGTTTAATTAGTCATAGTTGTCAACTTCTACCCCACAATGTTCAAGATCCATATCGTTTTCGAAGGTCAATTAAACCAAATCTCTTCTCCAATCAGTTGGTAACTCTGTATTTCATCAAATTTCAGGTTCAATCCATAAAACTGATACGAAACAAACAAACCGGGCAGTCAGAACGTTATGGATTCATCGAGTTCATTTCACACGCAGCCGCCGAGAAAATCCTTCAGACCGTTAATGGAACTGCGATGCCAACCACCGATCAAGCTTTCAGATTAAACTGGGCGAGTTTTAGCACAGGGGAAAAGCGTGGAGACACTACCGGTTCAGATCTCTCCATATTTGTCGGAGATTTGGCTCCAGATGTGACGGATTCAATGCTGAATGAAACATTTGCTAGCAGATATCCATCAGTCAAAGGTGCAAAAGTAGTTTTTGATACAAATACCGGGTGTTCAAAAGGGTACGGATTTGTTAGATTTAGTGATGAAAATGAAAGAACAAGAGCTATGAATGAAATGAATGGTCAATATTGTTCAAGCCGGCCTATGAGAATTGGTGTTGCAACTCCTAAAAAACCATCTACTCTTCAACAATATGGACAACAACAACAACAACAATATTCATCACAAGGTGTGTTTTCTTGATTCTTGATTCTTGATTGTGTTTTGGTGGATTTTCTTGATTTATATTGGATTAAAGATTAATTAAGATTAATCTATTTAATTATTGTGAAATTTTAGCTGTGATATTGGCTGGTGGAGGTGCATTTGGTGCCATGCCTCAAAGCTCTCAATCTGATGAAGATTCTTCAAATACAACAGTGAGTTAATTTTTTTCTTTTTTGAATAATTAGGTACTGTGTTTGAGATGCATTAGACAAAAGTTTAATTTTTTTGTCACACCCACAAAGGTGGGACTCTTTCTTGATCTCTCGACTCTGAAAAAGACGTAAATGCCCTCCTTATCCTTATCACAGAAAGTAACCCTAGAAAGTTCGTGAAAAATATATTTTTTAATGACAATGTGTTTTTTTCATTCCATAATGGATTGAAAGAATTGTATATAACTCATTTTTATATGTATAATTCTAATGACACAAATCTTCTTTTAAAATATTTCCAATTAAATTTTTAGTTTTGTTTATTAAAAGTAACTCGAAAATATATCTTCTATTATAATATGATTTGGCTTTGAATAAGCTTTTGTTATGTTTAATTTATTATCTAATTAAAATAAAACTTCATCAAGTCTAGGTAAATAATGGATAAAGTAGAGTTAAAACTAATAAACTATATATTAGTATTTACATATAATATGAAAAATTCAATTACCAAACATGATCATGTCATGTACATTCAATTACCATGCTTATTCCATAGCCTTGTTAATTCTATTCATTTGTGATTCCATTCCGTCCAATCTTCGCAAGCCTGGTAAGTTTGATTGGATGGAATGGAATCACAAATGATTGGTTTTTGAAAATCTCTAAAAAACAGTAGTGTATTACAAAACCTATATAATTCCATTTATTTTGCTAACATATCGAATTTTTTTATAGATCTTTGTGGGTGGACTTGATTCAGAAGTCAACGATGAAGATTTAAGGCAAACCTTTATTCAATGCGGCGAAATTTTATCCGTTAAAATTCCCGTAGGAAAAGGATGTGGTTTTGTCAGATTCGCAAACAGGTAATTAATATTGTTAATCATCCATCATTTAATACCAAACCATTTTTTGTGACAATTATTAAATTTCAATCGTAATTCTTTTTAATTTTCTTTTATTATTATTGGTTATAAAAATATAGAAGCAGTGCCGAGGACGCAATTCAGAACATGCACGGAACAGTAATCGGAAAGCAGACAGTTCGTATTTCATGGGGTAAAACTCCGGCCGGCAGACAGGTAAGCAATTTCTATATATTTTTTTTTCTTTTTATGACTTCATTCGTAAGGGCAAATAAGTAATTTCCCGTAATTCAGAATATGGGTGGAGGATACCAGGGGAAGCAAGGATACGGCGGCGGCGGTGGTGGATACGGCGGTGGTTATGGGTATGGTAACCAGGACGCCGGAATGTATGGCGGTGGAGATGCATCGGGTTATGGGTCGAATGGATATGGAAATCATCAACAGCCTGTAAGCTAATAATAATAAAAATATAATTATGATATGTTTGTGTTAGTGGAGAGATGATGATGAGATATTAAAGACTTATACCATTTTCTTTTTCTTTTTTAAATTTTTATTTTTATGGATTATAAATGTGACTGGAGATTGTTTGTGGTCTTTAAAGAGATTAAATTTTGGGGATAATAATTATTTGTCTAATTGTCTTGTTTTTTAGTTAGATTTTTGTTATTATTTCTGAATGTTGATGTATATCATATTGCATAAAGCTACCAAGTTCAAAATCTGTTAAAATTAGCTATTTTATTTTGTGGATTTCGTGTCATTAAACATATTAGGGGACTGGAATTACTTCTACTATGTTATATAATGATAAATTGCAAACTTTAATCAACCAAATATAACGAATATCATTTAAAGCAATAAACTTGCAATGATAGAAATCTTAATCGGTTAAATTTAACGAAATGTAAACTACAAACCAAATGGTAGTATTGAAAACAATAAATAAATGTTCATTGTTTTTAATTTCATAATCATCTATAAATAAATACATGTATTAATAACTTTTCATTACCATAGTGTAATATAACTTAAATAATTTTTTATATGGTATATACATTGAGTTTAGGGTCGGGGACAGTCATCCCCATCCCTATTTGTTAATCCGTGGATTCCCCATCCACGTCTCATTCCTGATCAACTTAGGGATTCACCAATAAAATTGGATTTGGGCATTAGGTTCTCCGTTATGTACGAGTTTTTTTGTCATCCTTAGTAGGAAGGACTAGGGGTGAGTGTTTGGACCGAAAACCGAGCCGGAACAGGAACCGGTTAGAACCTGATAGGTGGAGTTCGGTCAGGTTCCAGTTCTTGATTTTTTGCTTATTTGGTTACCGTTTATTCTGGTTTCAGTCCGGCTTCGGAACCTGTTACATCCTTAGAAAGGACTACATGGATGCATGATATTTTGGCTATATTACCACTAATTGTTCAAGTGGCATAACAGGTGGACTGGACAATGTTAATGTAGTGGAATGGTGCCGAAAGTTTTTGAATTCTTGTTTTGGGATTTAGGATAATTTTGATGAGAGAAACTCCTTGACAGGCGAACTTGGAACCTTACAAGGAGATTGTTTTTGGATTCCTAAGAGATTTTGGTATTGAAGATCTACTATCAATATTTGAAGGAAAAATGTCATAGATTCCTTGATGTTTTTGGGATATATTTAGAACAGTCATTATATTTTGACATTATATTCGATTAAGTCCTAATTATTTTTTATTCAATTAAGTTCTAACATTTTGTTAAATGTTTACAATTTTGGTTAGTAGTTGATTATGCAGTTTTTATATTTTTACAACTAATAATGTATATGGTCATAATGTAAAGACTTAATTGAATAAAAACTTAAAAGTCAACTCTAAATCGTTAAAATTGTCAAAATGTAAGAAATTTAATAAATATTCGAAAAAAAAATCAAATCGATAAAAATTCAAAAGAACTGTTATAATGAAAATGAATCCAAAAGGCTTTTCTCTAAAAATTATAGAAAACATTTTAGGCTTAGTAAAGACTATTCTTTGAGATGTTTTTTTAGTTGATTAAAATTTTAAAAATAAATAATCACTATTGGAACTGATACGTATCGGTTCCACAATTGGTTGTATAATCAAAAGAACTGTTATAATCAGTTTTACGACAATTTCCAACATCCTACCCATTTTAAATCATGTGAACAAGTTTAATAGACTTAGACACATGGGAATTGTAATTTATTTTAAGAATATTTATATTAATTTTGTTGGATTGATATGAATGGCGTCCCACCCCTTTCTTTAGCATATAACTAGTGGGATGGTCCGCGCGTTGCAGCGGGATTAATAATCTTATATTTTCGATATTATTTTTATAATAGTCTATTACATAAGGTTTATTTCTGTAATTTTTGTGAAACACGTAGACGATGTTTGTAATTTTACTTTTAGACAGTAGGCGACTCTGTAAATTTGTGAAATACAATGACTATTTTTGTTATTTCGCTATTGGAAGACCGTATGTATAATTATGTGAAAAATAGGGAGTTCTGGAATTTTGCAAATAGGCAATGACCATTTTTATAAAAAAAAATTAATATATGGATAATTTTGGTAATTTTTGGAAATAGGACAAATTTTGCAAAATTGTTGTTAAGTAAGGACCATTTTGTGATTTTTTAAAAACATAAGGACCAATTCTATAAATTTATTATCAGGCAGCAGTTATTATAACTTTATAAAATACAGGGGCTGTTTTTGTAGTTCACATATTAAGGAGGGACTCTCTATGCAATTTGACACGTATTGGTACGGGGCTGTTTTTGTAGTTCACATATTAAGGAGTGACTCTTTATGCAATTTGACTCGTATTCCTAAATTATCCTGATAAATAGTAATATTGGATAATTTGTATCTATTTTGTTTTTATTAGTTTGTTGCTAACCTAGTTCCTATTTTTTACGATATCCACGGCTCTAAAAATGTATGTTTTTATTTTTAAAATTCGTTAAATGGTCTTAATTATAATATAAAGAAATAAAGAAATAAAAATAAATATATAGATATTCATTATGATCAATTTGTGTCAAATTACTATACAATAAATTTTCAATAAATGCTTTTTTAAGTTTGTCAAACAAAGGCAGCATGTGTCGAGTTCGTATAATGGTGATCGCATTTATGAATATATCATTCCTGGCCCATCTCATCATTACTACCATAGGAAGTATTTGTTTTTCTTTTCTATTAATTGCTTTCTATATATTTTATTTGTTCTTAAGAATAAACAATCATGACCTTCTTTAGAAAACCATATTCTCCGTCTTTTGGGTAGCAAAAGTATAACAACTAAACTAAGAATAATATGCAAAGCTCCTTCAAGAAAAAAACTTGTTTCTTATTTATATTTAAAAACTTAAAAAAGAGTAGCTCTTTGAGAAGACTTCAATTTATTTGGATCATCCTTCAATAATCTTTCATTTTGAACACATATTAAAGTAATAAATTAAATTCAGAAAATCTAATGAGTAAATACAGAAACTTGGCATTTTAATGATGTTGAATAGAAACTACAATCCAACTTCAAGCCAAATTACTAAAGCATTTTTCAAAATTATTTTCACAAATATATATTTTTAAATTGTTTTATGGTTGTAAACAGTGTAGCAACTGTCGTTAGATGCTGTCAGGTCGGCAGACTAGCAAGTAGCAAGTAATCGACAATGCGGAAAGTACTCTGTGAGCACTATTCATGACTATATATATATATATCTCTGAATATATGGTTGTTAGATATTTATAAAACCCTTTATAACTGCACCGTTTTATGAAATAACATTATATATCTTTAGGGGGTGTTTATGAGTGTTTATTTTGTTTATAAGCACTTTTGGGCAAAAGTGCTTATTATCTTATAGCTTTTCAAAAATGAGTTTTTATAAAAGTGTTTGGATAGACTTATGTAGTGGGAAAAGTCAATAAGTTGATACGAAGGTTTTAAAAAATGTTTGACTTAGCTTTTATATGTGTAAAATGACAAAAACAGACATGTTTACATACACAGAAAATCCATTTCACCCATTTATAACACATTCAAGATTTTTATCAGATTTAACACATTCAAGTATATACCATTCAAGAATTTTAACATATTTTACCTATACACACACACACACACACACACACACACACATATATATATATATATATATATATATATATATATATATATATATATATATATATATATATATATATATATATATATATATATATATATATATATATATATATATATATATATATATATATATATATATATATATATATATATATATATACCTTCTGCTCATTTTAAACAGATTTTAGCAAACCACAACCAAAACAATTTACATCTTTTTTACTCTTCATCTACATGGCTCAAAACCCAAACAACCAAAACCCAAATTTCTTTGGGTTCGATCCGTCATCCCCACCACCATACCGTCCGCAATTTGAAACGCCAAATCCGATTAGTTTATACAACCAATTCCCGATGCCCTCGCAACAACCATTTCCACAATTCAATCCGCAAATGATGCAACAAAATTTTACCCCATTTCCACAATTCAACACTCAATACCAAATGCTATCTCCACAAACTCTACAAACCCCAAGCGCACCCATATCGGTCGAGGAATCGAAAAGCGAACCGGAGGAGATGCCGCTCCAACGGACAAAAAGGGGAAAAGGGAAGGCAAAAGCACCGGTCGAGAAACCCAAAGGGAGGGCGAAGAACAAGTTATGGACTCTCGAGGAGAAGATGGAGTTGGCACGGTCGTGGCTCGACATATCAGAGGACGCATCCACCGGTAAAGACCAAGGGCATGACAAGTTTTGGTTTCACGTCACGAACCGCTTTTCGAGTCGGCATGGACCTAGGAGATGATTACTGAACTCAAGACCAATGCACCACCAAGTGGGCGAATATGAACAAGGAGATTCAACATTTCAACAGGATCGTAAAAAATTTGAAGTCGCAATGGTCTAGCGGGGCTAGCGACGCAACGATTTTGGAACGTGCTAGCTACATGTTCCAAAATGATATGTTGAAGCCATTCAAATTTTTGCACGTTTGGAACCTTGTGAAAGACAAAGAAAAATGGAAGGGCGGAAAAACGAACAAACAAAGCAAAACCGATGAAAGCGGGTCGTATCTCAATACATCCGACGCGTATATATGAGTGGATCTCAACAATGATAACGACGACATACTTGAGGTCGAACGACCAAGTCGTCCGATGGGTCGAGATGCCATGAAGAGGAAATGCAAGGCAAAAGCGGCGTCCTCACACTCGTTGGTTACATGTGGATCCGAGGAGATTCAATAAATTAGGACGAAGTTTTCGGGTTTGCGTACACCTTTACAAGAACACATCGAATACTCGAAGGTTGTGAATGCGGACAAAGAGCACCGGTCCGACATGAAATTGCTTTTTGCCGACGTTAGCCATTTGTCGGGTGACATGTACGAAGCGGTGATGGAGGTGAAGAGAGGTATCAAGGAAAAATATAATTTGTAGGATGGAGGTAAAGCGGGTTTGCGTTGGATGTGTCGTTTTTTAAATTTCGTAGGTTTAAAATTATCCGTATCGTGTGTCGTTTTTTTAAATTCGTAGGTTTTGAAATTATCCGTTGTATGTCTTTTTTTATGTCATCGAATTTTAATTTTTTTATTTGAAATGAAATATTTTATTTTTAGTTTTGTTTATTTTAATTTTAGTTTTGTTTATTTTAAAATTAAATGTGACAATTTAAAAAATTCAAAAAGAAAAAAAAAGGTTTCATAGGCATCCATTCCATTTTGTAGGCATAGAAAATCCATTTCGTAGACATCCTATATGGTACGAAATGACGATGGTCTCACAGACAACCATTCCTTTTAGCTTTAATTGATATATATATATAGATTTATTGATCTGTTAAATATTTAATAATTAATTCAAAGAATACGTTTGTGGGGCAGGTTTCGTTCTTTGCCTTTGATCAGTCCTCTCACCTTCCCTCCTCTCTGACGACGACTTCATATACTCAAAAGCTTCCACTTCCCTCCATCCATCTTCACATGGAAATACAACTCATGATACCGTCGCCGGCGGTCGATTTCAACGTCGAAAGCACTAATACCACTCCCTACGTCACCGCACCTTCAACCCCGCACCGTTTCCCCAATTTCTTCTACACCGCACCCACAAGCCCCATCCACTCCCTCGCCATCGGCTTTCAAGCTGATGAACATGAACATGACGACGATAAGGATTTTGCTTTCGATTTCACCGGACAGCTTGAACCGCCTTCTATATCCGCCGCCGACGAGCTCTTTCATTGCGGTAAGATTAAACCATTAAAGCCTGTTTCCGGTACTCCGTCTAAATCCCCCACATCCCGCTTCTCACAAGCATTTTCTCCTCGGCGTATGAAGAAGGATTTTGATGCTTTCACTGAGGCATTAAAGCAAACATCTTCTGATCAAGCCCAAACCAGTCAAAATCCGTCGAAACGAGGAAGGGAATCGACGACCAACACCAAAACCAGAGACAAAGAATCACCGTCGTCATCGCCGTTTAGAATTTCTGATATTTTGTTGGAAGAAAATACCAATCAGAGAAACCCAACGAATCAATCGTCGTCGTTAACGTGGTACAATAAATGGAACCTTAAGAACCTGCTGTTGTTTCGAAGCGCGTCGGAGGGGAGTTCAAGGAGGAGCAAAGATCCGGTGAATAAATACTCAAGGATAAGGAAAAGCGGTGACGCCGGTGAGGATGTGAAGAATTCAAGCTTTAGAAGTACGGAGAGTTTGGGTTCGAGTAGGAGGGTGATGAGGAAGGTTTCAGCGCATGAAATACATTACACGGCGAACAGGGCGGTGGCGGAAGAGATGAGGAAGAAGACGTACTTGCCGTACAAATCAGGGTTATTGGGTTGCTTGGGGTTCCATAACAATGGCCGGGGCAGTATTCATGAAATTTCAAGAGGGATCACTTCTGTTATGAAGCAACGATGATGCCGATTTCGTGATAAAATCTTCATATTTCTCATCTGTGATCGATTGTTTTTTCCCTGTAAATTTTTGGTTTGATAATAACATAATAGTAAGTTTATTATGTTATATATATAATACATACTTTATGACGATTAACCTTGTTATTTTGTTTTTGTGTCCTCCTAAAACAACTTCACTGTACTTTATCTATTCATAAATTAAATCATTTAAACATATAGTTTTGATATTCTTATGAAATCGAAGGTGTTTAACTATTTGGGTAATCGTAAAAATAACGCTATTGTTTTTCACAACTATAAAAAGTGATTGGGTTTTCGACCGTTTAACGATTTAACCAACTAGTCCGAAAAATGGTCATTTTAACCCTACATCCGATGGATACTTATTCGTTTAAGTGGTCTCTCTATTTATAGAAAATCCTAAAAGATGTGTCGGATTCTCTCAAGGATGTTGACGGGAAAAAGTATGGATTCACATTCAGATGATATTTTGTAGTTAGAAATCTTTAAAAAAACATTGTACAAAATGAAACTCAAAGTATGATGAACATTTTTGAAATGGAATGATTATTTGGACTAAAATATGTATTCCATTTGTGTTTTGTAGTATTTAGGTTGTACAAGATGTGTGATAAATCATAAATTCAATAGCGAAGAGGCAAATCAATCAGTGAACACAAGATGTGAATATTAACAATTCAGCAATTGTATTTATTAAGAATGGCTTAGTACAACGATAGAACTTAATTTACAAAAAGTACAGAGTTACTGATGAAAACATTTTGTTGAACCCTGAAAGTGATCATACAACTTATAATGAGCCTTTAGTCGATGCGATCCGAAGTGAGGAAACTGAACTGAAGGATGTATGAAGTATTGTGCAAATTGAACCGAAGCGAAGCTGAGATCCGATGGGAAGCCTATTGTTATGTGATACGATGAGTATGCCATCCGAAGTATAGAAGATCTTTTAGTATCTTTACTAAACAGTCCTTTTGTACACTGTATTAGTACTTTTGTCCTATGTTAGATAGAGGTGATTTTGGGAGACATGTCCATCATACATTTAGTACTTAAATGTTATTTTATTAAGGTACGGGTCTCGAGATCTGCTTATGAATAGCTATCTCAAATCTGTTTAATATCATCCAGTTTGAATAGAATCGACATATACTCCACTTCACAATCTCTGTGTTCTTACTTATTGCTTTAACTTTATTGTTTTACATAGATTAAATTATGCTATTCACAAATTCCGCATTTCCTTGTCATTAACCTTTATCCGGTTTCATCACTTTTACTAAACCCTAGTGGATAACACGTTATATATATATATATATATATATATATATATATATATATATATATATATATATATATATATATATATATATATATATATATATATATATATATATATATATATATATATATACACACACACACACACACACACACACACACAATTTGTGAGACCCGTGTATTACACGGGATGATACCAAAAAAAATTATTAATTAAGAATATCTAAACATTAATAATTTTACATAAGAAATTTGTTTGTGTATCGTGACATCTTGCTTTTGATTTTTACTATTACGACTTTGTATTTTGATAAATATAATTGATTATGAGAATGTCGCCGGTACTAAAATCAAATTCACTATTATGATTGGAATCGTTCTTCAAAATATTATGACGTCAATTGCCTCTCTAATGTCTCCCAAATCTTTCTATACATTAAAAAATAATATGATATTAAAAAACAATTAATTTTGAAATTGAATGATAATTAAACCGATCATTAAGGAGTTATAAACGTTTCAAACCAATTAGTTTTTTTAAGAAATTTAAAATTCTATTAAAATGACATGTGGCAAATTCGATGAGGAGATGACATGTGACTTTGAGTTACTTATTTATTAGGATATGATATATATATATATATATATATATATATATATATATATATATATATATATATATATATATATATATATATATATATATATATATATATATATATATATATATATATATATATATATGTATATATATATGTATATATATATATATATATATATATATATATATATATATATATATATATATATATATATATATATATAGGGTTGGGTTCTTCTGAGAACCCAAAAAACCATAAGATCTCGAGAACTCTTTTTGATTGGTCAGATCACAAAAGGGCATGATTGTCATTTTATAATTCTCATTTACTTTTGATTTTTTTAATTTATGGCAACAACATTAACAACTCCTAAAATCAAGGCTTATGATTTGAATTTTCAAATTTAAAAGAATAACAAAAATCCATCACATAATTTTCGTTTTTTTTATAAAACCAGATTTTTTGGAATAAATTTTTTTTTTTAATTTTTTTGAATTCAAAATTTTAGAATTTTTAAAAACACGTTTTAATTCATGTATTTGCAATGTGCATATGTGCACACTCGTAGGTGCATATATGCATATTTTTTTAAAATCAGGTTTGTTTTTTTTATATCAAATTTCTAAGATTTACATATTTTCTAATAAAATACATATATGTATATTTAACTTTTTACATTGTATATCCAAAAATGCATACATGCACATTTCATAACATTTCATAAAAAAACACACAAAAATATTTGTATTTCATAATATTTAAATGTCATACTACCAATTTTTTAAAAACAACGAAAATTCATGATATCTTTAGTTTTCAAATTTCACTCATTCAATTTGCTTGATAAATTTCTTCAAAATCTGCAAGAACGTTAATAAAAATTAATATAAATATATATTGAAAGCATTGAAATAAATACATACATGCATATACGTATATGAACAAATGCATATCTATTTATGTATATATGCTAATATGCATACATGTATGCATGAACAAATTGATATACATATGCATATGTGTACATACGTTTAATACACATATGCACATACGTTTTTGCATATATACTCACATTTGAACAAACATATGCACATGTATACACATATACAGACACGTTTTTGCACATGTAATCACATATGTTCATATCCACATATGTGCACATATGCACATATACACATGCATCTGCATGAATTCACATTCAAAGGAACATATGCATAAACATGGATATAAACAAGTTATCATATATATATATATATATATATATATATATATATATATATATATATATATATATATATATATATTTATGCATGTATGCATTTATGAACATATGCACGTATGTATTTATGTATATATATGCACATATGCATATATATGTTTACACATGTATTGATATTTAAAAGAACATACATATATGGACAATGCATTTATGAAATATGCACATAGATACACATGTACACGTACATTTATAATAAATGCTTATGTGCATATATACACGTATGGTAAATGCGTATGTTCATAAATATATACATGCACATATATCTTAATAGAAATGCATAGATACACATGTACATGTACATTTATGATAATCGCATTGTATTGCAAGCCCAACTGCCCTTGATCTTTCAGTTTTTGGAAACCATCTATCGAATAAATTCAAACAGATTCGATGAATGTGACTTGAAATTGACGATTAGAATTGTAGATTCTTACCTGCCTATGCCACTACCTACAAAGTTGAAAACCATAAAATCAAGGCTATTAGGAATGATATCACAATTATTGTTGTCACTTATGCACATCCGTATATGCATATATGCACATACGTGCATGAAATTCCAATAAAAAACAAATAAGGCTGATTGTAAAACAAATAAACAACTAAATTAGCAAACGTCTAATTAATACACATACACATATATTTTTGTTTTCACATATATTCACATTTGAGCAAACATATGCACATGAATACACATACACACGTACGTTTTTGCAGATGTATTCACATATGTCCATATCCACATATGTGCATGTGTGTATGATCTTTCTCATCTATATAAAAGCTTCACCATTGTATATTTTAGCCAATGTCTCCTATATTTGACATAGCTAATCAACATATTTATACCAACATATTTACTTGTATAACAACATCCATTAATATCAGTTGTTATTTAACTTAAAAGGATGATAGCTTTGAACTAATGTAAAATAGTAATGGAATCCCAAAAATTCATAGTACGTGAATGATTTGATTATAATCAACTGTAACCCCAGAAATTCATAGTACTTGTCAGAAGACTTAATCATTACAAAAAATGATTTGATTATAATCAACTGTAACCCCAGAAAAACCAAATTCAGTCTTGCACGTTCTCTTTATCCTAAAAAAAAGTCAACGTTAAGTTAGGTTAAAAAAAGTTAAAAAGGCTGCATGTACTTAAATTTTAGATAAATTTAATAGCTAGTGTAGAAGAAATTAAAAACTAACTTGGTAACCAGAGCATACACGAACTAAGGGTTTAACATCATGTATGAACAAGTGAAAGCAAGAAGCATTTTGTAATAGCCTCAACCTGCAGATCCATTAAATAAATCCTCATAGGGAGCAATTATGTGGATAACGAACCACAAGTGCACAATCTCTTCCAAATAAGAATGATTACACATAACTTTACTCAAAATACATATAATCCAATTCATATTGCAAAATATTGGGAAAACACAAACGCATAGCAGATTGAAATGGAAAACTAAGCATAAAATTATACCTGGAAAGTGTGAGCAGAAGGTTCCTATCCATGTCTCCTAGCCATAATCAATAAACAAGCCAAAACTCAAAAACCCTAAAATCAATCGAGTATTTATGGTCAAGATCACCTTAGGAACTTGTAAAATTTACCGGCAAACAAGACAAAGCACACACTACTGTCTGCTATCTATTAAGTTCGTCATTTAAAATCGCTAAGAATGAGATAGATTTAAAGCCAAGGATAAGATACTTGATGTCTTGATCGTGATCAGATGTTAAAACCCTACTTGGATTCATGAAATTCCACGGTTAAAGTACTGAAGATCAGCGGAGTTTGCACAATGATGAACAGCCGGACTAATTGAAAGCCAGGATCGGATCCACTGCCCCCAATCGTCTTTTTTCTGGTGAAGCAGCCGAGTTCGGTAAGTCAACAATAGCACAGCGGGGATTGCATCTTGAATCTTGAATAGGAGGTATGAAGTTGGGTCGATTAAGGACTGCCTCCAATCGTCCTTATCGATTGCAGAACAAGTTCTTGAGGCAGGGAGGCGATGAGTACGACGACGTGAGAGAAGAAGGGGACGAGAGAATGAGAGGTGGAGAAGAATAAATAGGGCATGGAATTTCTTCTGTAAAACACAATCAATCGAGGTTTCTGGGACGGAAACGACAATGAGAGAGATGGAGAGTTACCTATTTTAATCCAGACGTG